>CM049590.1:14481016-14862396 GCA_027123335.1 Amphiprion clarkii | reverse complement strand
AAAGAAATGGCAGAACAAAAAAAGACCAAAAACCGGACAACTTACAAAGTGGCAAAAAAATGAGAAATGACACGTGAGATAAAATATTTCTAACAGAAAAAAATCAGTTTGTTTCTGCTAAAGATGTAGAGAGAACATAAATTGCAAATACTGAGTAAAATAAACTACAGTGTGTGAGTATGTTCATGGTAACTATCAGTCACTTTTTAAACAGTTCACTAATGCTATCAAAGATGTCATTGGATGAGTTGGGAGAAGTTATTTAAGGATTGCAGTCTGACTACCCCTTTTTCTTACATTTAATTCACAGTTTGCGTCTTTTAACTTGTGATTTATGCTCCAATTCGAGTAGAAAAACAATCCCAAGTCTCCTCAGAGAGTCCTGAATGTTGGTGCTGCAGCCATATTGACAGGACTACATCTGCGTCTGCCGTAAAGAGATGGCGAGAGATGAGAGACTTCCGTAATCCAGGAGCATTAAAACAACCTGCAGGGGAGGAAGGCCATGATTGAATTTGTTAGTCTGAGATAGACCCTTTACATTTCGTGAGTAACCCAATTTTGGCTGTGTCTGCCGGGGCCAGCGAAAACACTGCTGCCATCCAGCCAGCCGCCATAAATCATCTGTGCTGTTTCATCTGCCGACGGAGCAGAAGGGCAAAATATCATCCGGCACTGACCTCCACGTCCTACATGCTATGGTTTCCATCAGAGGAAGACGCATTCCCTTCTCTGTTTTCCTGCACAACGATGCAACGCATACACCTGCTGTATAACAGTATATATCATAATCTTTACTGCTTCCCTGCTGGCATTTCACGAACAGCAACGTACGGGCGGTAAACACCAGCATCATGTTAACACTTTGATGCTCCGAGGTATGTAATTTCCAATCAAATCGGAGGGAGATTTCCGCAAACCCCCTTGAGCTTTCCTGCAATTTTCACTGTCATTTCGCTTTTCATGCATTTGTTGCTCAGTCATATAGATTTACAATCTGCACATGTAATTTGGTTACATAAAAGATGCATTAAATTTAATAAGATTCATGGAAGAAAAGCAGGAGACTGCAGCAGAATGCTTGGATACTATACTGGAGGAGAGGAAAAACCTTCCCAACATCCATCCATCAGTCCATCTTGTTGTAGCACGTTGTAATCTGTAGTATAATGAATCGATAACGATGATAACCCGGTACATTAAAGGTGCTGTGCCCCCACCTACGCTTTATAGCCTTTTCTATTTGCACTACTTTGCTTGCCAGTATGTTTGTTTATACACTGTGTTTGGTATCTAAACTTACTCATAGACACCATCTAATGTTAGGCTGCTGTACAGAAGTCCAGCAAAAACCTGCCTGCAGAGCTGCTCTGGTGATTTAGCATCAAGTTCCAGGAGAGTTTGTGGTATGAATCTCGTAAAGGTCAAGCTCCAAAATCATACATCTAGAATTTGTTCAATGCCGCTTGCTACACAGATTCTAATACTCACTTGAGGTAAATTAGTGTTTTGTGTTTTGGTTCGTTATTTGGCATGAAGTTAGATTTACCTTCAACTCTACTGTGTGTTAATCTACAATATGTAACAGAACCTGTTTCCTTTTACCTTGAGCCAGTATTGTTGGCTGGGTAGATGTAATCATGAATATGTTCGTGAAATAATGTACCAGGGACATCCATCTGTCCATTTTCTTCCACTTATCCAAGATTGGGTTGTGGTGGTAGAAGGCCAAGCAGAGTTTTCCAGACATCCATCTCCAGAGCAATGTTTTCCATTCCTCCTGGAGAATCCCAAAGTGTTCCCAGATCAGATGAGATATGTCCCCCATACAGCATGTTCCTGGCCTGCTTACCAGTTAGGCTAGACTGCAAGACCTCCAAAAAGGTGTATTTTAATCAGATGTCCAAACCACTTCAGCTGATTCCCTTCGATGTGCAGAAGCAGTAACTCTACTCCAAGCTCCCTCCAGATGTTCAAACTCCTCATTCTATCCATCTATCTTCAAGAATCTCATTTTGGCTCCTTGTATCACCAGTCTCATTCTTTCATTCACTACCCGGAACTCATGACAATAGGTGAGGGTGGAAACATAGATCCCTGTTCACCACAATGGTCCTGTAAAACTTCAACATTCCTGTTGATGCTGCATCAATCCACCTGTCCATCGCATGCTTTATTTTTTTTGAACAGATCCAGAGATACTTTTGCTCAGGACAGCAACTCCCAAGTCTCAGTTCTGAGGTTCCCAAACTGGACACTCTCCTTACTCCGTCTGCACCTCGAAATCCATGAATATCACAAACGGGATCGGAGACAAGGGGCCAAACCTGAACATATTCCAACACCCACCACAAACATTTGACTCCATGCCAAGAATACAAACACAGCTCTGTCTTTGGCTGCAGCAACATCTAATTTGAAAGATGAAAGTAAACATTCTGCACATTGGCTGCATGTAATTCATGAGAAAGTTGCCATCCTTGGATGAACATCAACTTATTGATTAGATATTTATTCAACAGTAAACTGGTTTCGGTAGCGGTAACTGACATAATGATTGAATTGTTTGACAGCTTCAATTAAATATCACTCACATTAGAAACAAGTAAAGATTTTTTATTGTAATATTAAGATCAACATTTGCCCCAAAGCACAGAAAAAAGTGTATTTTTTTTTTTTGTTATAGATGCTCCCACTAGATTGAAAATCATACATTATACTTTATATCTTGGTTTGCTTCCAGTTTTTCCTTTTCTATTTCTACTACCTTGAGCTTGCATTTAGCCTTGGTTCTTTACTCAAAAGCATCTGAAACCTTTGCGCACCATTTATTCATAAGTGTTTATTCAAACACTCATGTGGTTGCGATCGATTTGACCAGACAAAAAGAAAAAACCTTTAACAGTAATAACTGAGAAATTCTGATCTGACTCCCACATGTCTGCCATCAGAAAATGGGTCTTGAAGTTGGATGAGCTCCACCGAGCAACAGCTTAATACACAAGATGGCACTACATCTGTTTAGCAGTGTATTTACACTGTATCCCTCCTCCAACCAAAAGCAATCTTTCTCACTCATTCCTGCCTTCTTTGCTCTCTTGGTTCACACTGTTGACTGTAAACACTTTTAATTGAATGGCATCAGTTTGGTGTTTTGATGAGAGAAATAGTGACCAGCTGCTTCCTCCAGATGCTCCTTATCTTCACCTAGAATCATCAAGTTCATGGCTGCAAATTAAAGCCAAACATTGAAACAGAAGTCCAATTTCAGCACAGGAATTTACAAAACTGCATATATTTCCAATTTAAGTAAGTGAATGGACAGAACAGGCCATTAGACTGCATGTACGTTGAGCAAAATCACCCAGTCATTTTCTTACATCTGTCTCCACAAGGTATACAATCATTATCTCTAATCAACTCCATGCTGGTAAACCAACTGCACGAAATTGCTCAGTTTAGAAAACAGATGATGTCAGTTTGGATTGTGTTGACTGGCAAAGTTTCCTCTATTGCTGAAGGTGTCTTCACTGATGATTCAGGGTGCTTCTATCGAAATTTTTAGGGAAAATTCTGGATTTCTACCAATTCTGAATGTGGGATGACCAGCCTGCTACCAGAAAAATAGGGATGAGGTGTGTAGTATCTGACCAGAGATATGTGTTCATTTCAGTTCAATTCTGTTTAACTTCATTTGTATGGTGCAGCTGCAGTTTGGGCTGTCCAGGGAAGCATTACAGAAGCCATAGGCCTGAAATCTTGTTTATACAATAGTTGAGAAATGTTTCTGTTGTTCCTGGAATGTTTATGCTACTCCTAGACATGTTTCGATAGAAGAGTTACATGTTCCCGTACCGGGACGTCTTGGAACGATGTACCTAATATGGAGAATGTGAGAATCTGCTACTGATGAAAAAATGGTAAGAACTCGTCATACACAAACCTATATAAGTGAGTTATCTCTGTAATTCAAGCTAAGTTGTTCATATCGACTGAGAATGCTCCCGGGTATCCATGGTGCCTGATCGATACCGGTCTTCTTTGTAATAAACATATCTTTATGCAAACAAGTCAATGTCAACGGACGTTTTCTTCAACATCTTCATGCCTTTGATGTCAGAGAAACTACAGGTGCAACAGATTGGACACTTGTGAATAATAGTGCATCTTTTTACTCTTTCCTTAGAGGTATTTAAGGTCGTTTTCTTTGGAATAAACCAGCCGAAGAGCAGCTTCAACTCCATCTATTAACCTGGAGCTGCACTTCAGTCCTTGTTCCCGCCTGCTGCTAAACCTGATTGGTCCACTACACAGTTCTCTCCACCAATTGAACTACATCAGTCGAAACACCTGTTTAAATCAGCGTTGTTTTACTGTTTCTGGAGGAGAGAATAAAGATATACCACTGTTCAAAAGTTTGGGGTCATCCAGACAATGTCATATTTTCCATGAAAACTCACACTTTTACTCATGTGCTAACATGATTGCACAAGGGTTTTCTAATCATCAATTAGCCTTACAACACAATTAGTTAGCACAATGTACCATTAGAACACAGGAGTGATGGTTGCTGGAAATGGACCTCTGTACCTTTACATTGACATTCCATTAAAAATTTGTTGTTTCCAGTTAGAATAGCCATTTACCACATTAACGATGTCTAAACTGTATTTCTGATTAATTTAATGTTGTCTTTATTGAAAAAAACTGCTTTCCTTTCAAAAAAAAAAGGGCATTTCTAAGTGACCCCAAACTTTTGAACGGTAGTGGTTGTTTTCTTTGGAATACACCAGCTGAAGCTAACCGTACCCATCTCCAATCATTAATGATTAACCTGGAATTACACTTCAGCCCTTGTTCCTGCCTACCGTTGCACCTGATTGGTCCACCACCCAGTTCCCTCCACCAATCAAACTGCATCAATCGCCACACCTTCTGTTTAAATCTGCAGTGCGTTACTGTTTCTGGAGGAGAGAATAAAGACAAGTAGCCTGAAATGACCAGAATACACCAAAACCATGATAAATATTTAACAGTGGGTGTTTTATTTTTTCACATTAAAGACATCAGAAGATTTTATTTCAAGTTATCATCACAAAGGGTCTTCTTGCTCTTTGGAGCCGCAATTATGAATGAAAGGAGGACTTACACTGTGAGGAATCCTGTTGGGAATGAAAAAATCTTGTAGCAGACTGACACTCGGAAAGTCTCAAACAGCAGAAGACGGATTTTAAAACTATCTAGTGCTTTTAATTGTTTGCCGTTTTATTTTAAACTCCACTGTCTCTGTCAGGATCCTGCAGGGATGATCTGTAATCTGTCTGAAGAGTGAAGTTAACCTGTTCTAGAGCAAGTTCGCAGTGAATCAGATAGATGACCCAGTAATCTCAAGTCCATACCCCTCTCGGAGTATTGGTTGGTTTTTGGGGATCTGGGCAAAAATACTGGCGTCTCCATGGGTATTCTGTCTGCTACTACTGCTTAAACTCTGCAGAGTGTGTGCTGTTTATATATACAGAACAGTGAGTGTGGGAGGAATTGGGGATCAGCTGGGTCCCACTGCTCATTTTCAGTCCCAGATCCCCCACCATGTTAATCAAGCTCTTGGATAAATGACAAAGCACAAACAAATCTGTGGATTTGACAAATAAACTGCAACACTAAAGCAGAAGAAATCGCAGTGGCTGCCTCCCAGAGCCCTAAACAAGGAGCCAAACACTTTCGATTAATTAATACCAGTCAGCCATTTTGAGAAATTTCGCGGAGGCGCATGCTTCGGCAGAGGATTTTTTTTTTATAAAGCTGGCATGAATCACATGATCCTCTTTACATGGACAAGTAAAATTCCACAGGTTAGGTGTCTCATGCCAAAACGGAAGCTACTGGGCTGAATGTGACCTGATGACATTATTTTCCAAGGTAACGTTGAGGGGGGAATTGTCTACTGCCTCACTTCCTGAACACTTAACTGCATATATATTGACTCTGAAGATTTCATATTCATCTATTAAGGGTCCAACTACCCAGGGAGGAAAATGCAATCAACTGCCTTGGGTGAGGTATTTACTTGCATTTTAATTCATTTTCTAGGAATACAGCGGAGGTTTCTGGCAACGGGGGTTTTGTGCAGACGCACCCCGAACCTCCACCTCCATCGCCGGCCACTCCTGTTCAGTGCGCCACCTTGTCACTGTGGTGATCGATACGCCTCAGTAATGGCTGCCTGGAGAGCGCCGCGCTTGAATGACAGTCCTGGGACGACGGTTGAGTGATGGAGCACTGTTGCCAGCTTAATTAACTCAGAGTCTCCGGTATTCACATTCCCACCACCCCCTACTGCCTCTCCGCCCTCCACCCCATTACCCTCAGCATAAACAACACGCCAATTAAAAGGCGTTCACACTGCTTTGTTTGCACACAAACTAAATATTCATCTCGGCATCCATACGACGCTGGATCATATATTATGGATCAAACAATTTTGCTAATGAAAGAAAGTTTTCCTGAATCTTCTGAAGAAAAGCTTCGCAGCTTTGCAAATGTCGCAGGAGATTGTATGGAGACGTCCAGTGCACCTCAGTAACTGCAGATTACTATTAAAGATTTCAATTTTCCCCCTGTCACTTCAGTTTTAAGTCAAAAGCTAATTTGCTTGCCTTGTTGCAAAGGAGATCAATAGATTGAATGAAAGGCAAGGTTGAGGTAGCAGTGGTGGGGAGAGGCGTTTCAAGACAGTTTTTTTTACTGAAGGTCTGGACGCCTCATAGAAGCACTCGTTGCTATTCAACTCAGAAGCGCATCTTGTTTTCCCTTACGGAGCACAACAGCAAATCAGAAAAGGCCGAAACAGTCAGAGAATACAGCTTAGCTGGCAGAGCCCAAACTGTTTGCAGATGCAATTCAGTGTTTCAAAAGTTTCAAGTGCTAGATTGCCAGTATTGATTGAGTCTAACTCAATAAGCGCCATGCAGCTGCATCACTGCAAAGGGAGTCAATCTGCCCTCCTTGGAAATGGAGGTTCTTATCGTATCATTATGTTACAGCGAATGCAAAGATTCAACAATATACAATGAAGGTGCACATGCAGAATTACATCTAATTTGGTGTAAATGTTGTTTTCATCCTGAGCGAGATCCCACACAAAGGGTTTCAGTTGCATCAAGTTTCATCTTTAAAATATATTTTAATTCACATTCCGAGTGAACTTGTTTTGATCAGTGGGGAGCTGCCAGAAGAGCGAAGGAATTATCCTCTCTGAGATTTTGGTTCTTATCATTAAACATCTGCTGGCAGGAGCTTAACAACAATCAAAAGGACGACAAAACAGTAGCATTTGGAATTAGAACTGGGAGGGATGTGACGCTGTAGCTGCAGTGAAGGACGCAGCTCTGTGCAAATAAACATTAAACTGAATACATGACATAATCTGGCATCTGTTACTGTGAGTAAATGAGTGGGTGTCAAGTCATTGTGGCCAGTTAAAGAAGCAGAGCAGACTTGTACTATTATGGTATACATGGTAAAGTCGATATCACCAATGAAATACTGTTTTAATCAATTATTATTACCTTCTATTACTTTCATTTCCTTCTCATTCAAAGGATCCATCCATCCATTATCTATAAACTGCTTAATCCTCATTAGGGTCACAGGGAGCTGGAGCCTATCCCAGCTCTCTGAAGGTACTTGTCTACTAGATCCGGCAACTTCCCACATCCCATTCATTACTCCACCAATGAATACAGCGGAGTAATGTAACGTGAATCCTTCTGTCTGTTCGCAACATTACTCAAAAACAGACTAATTGATTTGGATGACATTTTCATGGAAGGTCAGGAAGGACACAAGGACCATCTCATTAGATTTTGGCAGTGATGTGCCTTATAGTCTGGATCCACGGATTTGTTAAGGATTTCTGCATCGCTGAGAGATAGTGGCCTGCACAGCATCCCTGTAACTATGACAAGTAAGTGCTACCAGTTGCCTGCTGATGATCACGTTTGCGATCCTACTACACATCCACCGGGACGTATCCGTCGAAAATGACACAAGGAACAATTGACTAAATTGTGGAGGTGTTTCCGAGTTCCATCAATTCCCGCCATCCGCTACAAATTTAGGTCACGCAATTCTCTATCTGTACATAATGTAGACATGCATAACACACGCCTGTGCTCAACACAAGGTCTTTTTTTATTAAAGATTTCATCCATTGGAAATTATACAAGGACTGAGCAGCCTTGGTGGAGTACTGCACTCTCTGAGTGCTTTTCTTGTTATCTATGTGAAATGCACCGCTTTGTATGCTGGTCCAGTTGCGATGTGTTTAAAGCTGTGATCTGGTGCGTGTACCTGGAGTGGGCTGCAGCTCATTTGCATAATTAACTACTTTATGCAAATCCGATGCAGCATGCGGAGGTGCGACACATCACAAACTTTTGTCAGATGTCTAAACTAGCCATCGAACCAAAACGACGACAGATTCAGCAACTACATGGGTTATTTCTTGCCTCAAATGCTTTCAGAAATACTTTTTGTTGAAGTGTTTTTGAAATTAAAGAGAAAGTTTGCGGCCAACCCGCCATGTTGGGCCGTCTTCCGGACTCTCAAGCTGAAAGCACTGTCATGTGACTACATAGTGGCCTGCTAGTGACCGCCCATCAAGCAAGCGATTTTCAGATGCGGCATGTTTACATGCTGGAAAAATGGATCTAGTGGACATGTACCATTAGGGCGAAAGTAGGGGACACCCTGGACAGGTCACCAGTCTATGACAGGGCAACACATAGAGACAAACAATCACTCTCAAATTCACATCTACGGACAATTTAGAATCACCAATTAACCTGAGCATGGTTTTGGACTGTGGGAGGAAGCCGGAGTACCCGGAGAAAACCCACGCATGCACAGGGAGAACATGCAAAGTCCATGCAGAAAGATCCCGGGAAAGCCGGGACGTGGACCGGGGATCTTCTAGCTGCAAGGCAAAAGTGCTAACCACTACGCCACTGTGCAGCCCCCATTTAAAGGACACTGAACTGAAAAAAATACTGAATTTTGGTTGATAGCCTTGTAATAACTTGCAGCTTTGAGGTTCTAAAAGATAATTATATCACTTCTTTATTCATCTTATTTGCAGATACACCTGCATCGAGATGAGCAACAAATAGATGGTTCTGAGAACATTCTGCAAAGTTCTAGTCATGTTTTCAGTCACAAGTTCTCAAAATGTTTGTATTAAAGGTAGAATAAAGTCTAAAAGCTTTATCAGAATATTGCATTGAGAATGCTATCATGTAGCATTATGAGAATAACATTTTATGAAAAATGTTCTATAAATGTCCCCAGAACATCTTCAGAATATAATACCACATGCAGAAATGTTCCATCTGTGTTAATATGTGACATTATAAGAGCATCCAAGGCTCTGGTTATAATATAAAAACATAGTTTAAATGTTGGTTTGAGAACATTTTTATTTTACTATCCTCGAATCCTCTAAATAACCTGTGAATGTTCCAGTTAAAACAAGCATTATTTGTAATGATAAAAATCTTTAAACATAATTAGATGAATATATATTCTTTGGAACATTATTAGAACTTTGTGGGAACATAGGGCTGCACAGTATATAGTTTCAGCACTGACAGTGATGTGAAATGAATTAGCTTCATCGCTCTACAGTTTGTTTGTTTTTTGTTTGGGGGATTTTTTGTTTGTTTGTTTGCTGTTTGAAACAAAAGTAAAAGTCACACAGTTCTTATTTCCCCTGACTAATAGACAAAAAAAAATCTGTCTGATATAATTTGCTCCAATTTAAAGGTTCTGCAAGGTAACATACTGTCAAACTAGAGTGCAACACAGTGGGAACTTGATTAATACATACAGTTTGACTCCATATTGACATTTTCATAAATTACTTTTTTGTCACCTCAGTGTTCATTTAACTTTCATGTATTCACTGCAAGTTTGTCTTCTTTGTTTTGAGTCCTTTGTTCTCCAAAATGTTGTATAATTTTGACCTTATTATATTCTCTCATTCAATAACTCCACTTGCTTGTTTTCTTTGTGTCATTATTGATTTGTTTTGAGAAGTAATTTTACTTTCACTTTGGTGGATTCACAGTAAAATATCTGCGTAGGAGAGGCACAGTGTCATTGAAATGATTGCGTGGAAATAATTCAGGATTTCTATTAAATAAGAAGAAACTGATAGCAGAACAGTGGCAAGAATGATAATAAAATGGACTCTTACCTCTCAGATCCGCCTGGCTCAAGTAAAAAACATGCAGTCACACACAAAACACACAAACCATCCAATCAAATCCAATTAAACCTCCCACGTTTCATTTTTTTCTCAGTTTTTTTTTTAGAAAATACTGTGATATTTTATTAAAAATGTTGCAGAAAAAGTTTATACAGGTGTCCAGCCAGAAATATTTCTATTATCACTTAAGGCAAAACCGCAAACAAATATAAGACAAACTAAGGATTTTAAAACTCTACATTAAAACCCTTGTTATCTTGACTGGTTTAGGGACCAAGAATATATCTTTTATAGAATTTACAAATGTAGCTTAAAATCTTCTCGATGTACGTCCATTTTTTTTTGTCATAATAGGATGCAAAACGGAAAGAGAGTTAATGGTTACTGCGTTGTAATTTTATAATAATTAATATCATTAATATTTACACTCATTCACTTGCTTTTTGTAACCCAAAATATCACAAGCCTGGCACAATACTTTACATATTGCTAGCATATGACAATTTGAAATATCTAACATATATTTCTTTACAAACATATCCAACTAATATTAATACCAAAAAAAAAAGAATTCACTGCCTTTTTTATTTCTAAATAATACATTGCTGGTCACATTGTAAGCTCAGGCAGTGCTGAGATTGCAAGACAGAAAAAAGCCCACAAAGAAATAAACTACTGAAAGCATAACAGGATGACGGCAGGTTGATGGGAGTCAGTCAGTCGTCATTCTCGCACGGAGAATGCAGAGTAAAGCTCTTCCTGGACATGCAATGTCTAAAGAGTGGACACAAAGCAATGCACGAGACAGTATGTGATGACCTGCAACGGTGTGCAACTCTCCAAGGATGGGATTGTGTTCGCATTTTGGTCATATCTGTGAAAAACTAATGAAACACAGGTTGTCATCGGGGGGAGGGGGAGAATGACGAATATATATTTACACACACCTCAACAGAAAGCACGAGCTGGAAAAAATAAAACCCGAAAAGATCTCAGCCAAAATAAAAACAATAATCGAAGGAACTCTTTTGATATTTTTCTCTTTTTTAAAACTTTTTTCTTTTTTCAATTTCCACACACAACTACATACCTTTTTTCTTGTGTTTTTCTTTTTTTTTTTGCTCTTTTTTACAAAGTTTTCATAAATACATTTCAGGCTGGGGTGTAGAATTCTGTGCCCAAGTTCAGGTGTCTGATGGATGAAGGATCGTGAAAAGATGATGTTTCCATTGTTGCTTTTTCAACAACTCTCGCCGCTGTTTAGCTAGTGTGTATCTATGGCACAAAGCCTCCTCGAAGGCTCCTTTTGTCGACACAGAAACTGCTTGTTTTTGTATTTGTAAGAATATTACAGTAACAGTCATCCACCGGTTGCCTTTTTTCTTTTGGTAAAACTCCTCGAAAACCTTCCGTGAAGCTTCGCTCCAGAAAGAGTTATTACTATAGTAACATTCACTTTGAATATTTTCATGAGTTTATGATCATTTTATACTGTATATACTTTTACAAGAAGGCATGGTAGCAAAATAACATCTGCTGGGACTTTGGAGTCTGTGCTGCACACAGCTCAATATTTGCCTTGTGTGGGATCCAGAAAAGAGTCCGGCGCCCAGCTGAGCTATACCCGAGTGGTAGAGTGGCCGTGGGGCAGGTTGGTACTGTTCTGGCTGCCACCGAAAGTGTTGAAGTTGTGCAGAGGCTGCATGCCAGCCAGGGAGTTGGGGATCATGGTAATGGTGCTGGGCGTCATCAGGGGTATGTCGTCGGGCGACCGGCGGAGGGTGAGGGTGTAGTCGGGCGGGCAGGTGAGTCGCAGCGTGTCGTGGGTCTGCAGCGCCTCGCACTCGTGGTGGTGTTCGTGCTCCAGCTGCTGCTGCTTCATCTGCAGCGACATCAGTTCCTCGCTCTGAAGGTGCGCCACATCGTTGGCGGCGGACGGGGCGTTGGCTTGGGCGGAGTTGCGCTGTGGCGTGGGGACACGACGGTTGGACTCGTGCCGCCGTTTGTCTTTCTTGTAATAGAGTGCGGCGAATGCAAGGATGTTGAGGAAGAGCAGCGACGCTCCAACTGCAATGGTGACGCTGAGCTCAGTGGAGTAGTCCCGCTTGGTTTCGATCACAACAGTTGACTCATCCGTCAGGTCGCCACTTTTGCGCTGATCTGTGGTCTGTTTGGTGTTGGGTGGCGGCACCCCTGGGTGGCGCGTGGTGGAAGGCCAACTATTTTTACCCGGGAACCGCTTAGTGTAAGGGTAGGGGGTGGTGTCCTGCGGTGGTATTTTGGTAGTAGTGGACACATATTGAAAGAACTCATTTATATTGTGAAGGTGTGGGACTAGTTCCAGCCAGAACGCCACCTTGGTAGCGCGGTAGTGGTCTCGCACTCGAGGTTTTAAACCGATGTGAAGGTAAAGTTGGTCTTTGGGGTTGTACTTTGTCCATGCAACCTCCTCGAACCGGTTGGGCTTGGTGTGGATAAATTTAGTGTCCTGTGGAACTGGTTGGTTTGGATCCCTGGAAGAGAGAGAGAAGATAAAATCAAACATTTTTAATGTGAGGTATGGTAGGCACATGAAGATGATATTGCACTACTCTATATTTTGTACAGTTCATTGCCTCAGAGTTATGTGATGATCGGCATACGTTTGTCTGTCCATCTGTTTGCCTGTCTGTCTGATAGCAACATTACTCAAAACCAGATGTGGATGAAATTTTCAGGCAAGGCCAGAAATGACACAAGGACCACGTGATTGGATTTTGGCAGTGATGCAGTTTATAGTCTGGATCCAAGGATTTGTTAAAGATTTCTGCATTTTTGCGAGATAGCGACATGGCATTTCTGTAACTATGACAAGTTACAGATCCTACTACAAATCAACCGCTGCGGACTTATCTGGATGTATCCGTTGGAAATGATACAAAGAACAATTGATGAAACTATGGGGGTGTTTCTGAGTCCCATCAATTCCCGCCGCCCACTACATATTTTGGTCATGTGATTCTGGATCCGTACATAACATACACATCCTGAACACAGATCATTTTTTATTGAAGATTTCATCCATTGGAAATGATACGACTGAGCAGCTAAGGCGGAGTGCTGCGCACTCTGAGGCTTTTCTTGTTTATTTTTATTTTTTTAAATATTTATTTTATTTCTATTTATCTTTTTTCAATCTATTTTGTACTTAGATTTACATTATTTGACATTTGTTGTGTTTGGCAAAGAAAGAATTTCAAAGTATAAGGAAACATGTTTCTTTACTGTATGTAAACTTTGAACCTTCATATGGTATCTTGCCAACATGCATAAATGAAGCATAAAAAACCAAGCAACATGCAAAATATTACAGTCCCATTCATCACCATTTAAAGCATAATAGCCACATTAAAAATATGTTTTTAATGTGAGTCTGCAAATTGGCTTTTCCTTCAAACCATTTTCAAGTAGCCTGATAATTCGCTTCAACAATGTAACTGTCCATTAGATTCAGAGCCTTTCATCTATTTTTCTGCTGCTTCTGTTCAAAGCTAATGCATTTCGAGGTGACTCAGAATTTGAATGCTTGAGCTGAAAAAATGTTCTGTGTCCTTTATACACCAATGACACGTTTCCAGGTCTGTTGTCACACTTTCTTAATATTCAGTGTTTCCCAGCATGCCATTTTGAAAAAAAAAAAAAACTTTCTTTTTTTTTGGGGTGGGTTGGGGAAGAGCTACCTCCCTGACGACTTTGTGGGAGCGATTTCATTAACTTTGGAACGGTGTGGGGGAGTGAAATCCAGGCAACAACCTTGGAGCTGACACTGGTGTGTTTGTGTGCTTCTGAGTGTTTGATGGGTAGGAGGTGTTGTGTATCTCAGTATGCAATACGAAGGACTCATCTTGAGTCACACATTGCAGCTTGGGAGCCACAGAGAACACTGATGTACTCTCAGTGTGGGTGTGTTTGTGTGTTGTGAACAGGTTTTGTGCAGTTATAGACAGCCGTGTGGCTACCAGGACGTGTGTCTATGAATGGGAATTTCATTTTTTGACTCTTAACTTTCTGTTGCTCCCGATTAAACAGGAATAAAAAGTAAAAAGTGTTGGTCCTGAGTCATTCAAAACAGACTGTTAGGCATCTCTAAAAGCTGGGAATAAACATCCATTTTTAAAAGTGTTATAGGACCAGATGTGACCACATAAAGCACAAAAATCTGACTGAAAAAAACCACCTTTTCTTGCATAAAGTTGAGTATGGTGTTGTATGGTTTGTCGCTGCAGTGGGATATTTCTGTGGTGAAAAGGTTCAAGAGTTCCAATACTGAAAAAGGAAACACCATGTGTCAAATCTCGGCCCTAGTACCATTAAGAAGCACTGTGCTGCAGTACGTCAACATGATAATAGCTTAAAATCATGTGGACACCACTTGTCAAGTACTTAGAATGCAGTCTTGAAGTTCCTTCCTGTTGATGACAGTGTTCCCACAGAGAAATGGATTATAAAAGACTTCAGAAACACTGAAAACAAGAGGAAATAACATGATCTAATGCATTTTATGAAAAAAAACCAACCATCTCCATTTGAGAAGCTTTTATGTCCTTATTTGATTAACCACACTAACCCTAGGCTGTTTTCTTTGTAATTTCACTACCTTTACTTCCAAGCTTGGAATGCTATTATAAGGTCTAACCATACACATTGTACCTTGTTTTGCTTTTCTTTTCCTTTTTACTTTTTCAGATTAGTCTGTACTATCCATATATTCCGTCATTTGATATAAGTTATGATGCAATAAGCCTTTATTAATTTGTAATTTTGCACTGTTTCAGGTGGTAACAATAAGGGCAATAAGCAAATGTGATATTGCAAAGGAATATCAGTAGAAAAATAAACCAAAAACACATATAAATACTAATTCTGACTGTTCAACAAATTCCTCTGGATGGAAATAACAGTTTGCACATACTAATTATATTGCACAGGTTATTTCAGTAATAGAAATACTGATAAAGAACCAACAATATTGCACAGATATGTCTATAAGTAGAAAAATAACAAAACGGCACAAAATCTGTAGAAAAATTTGAATTGCACAGGGTTTTTAACTCAACAGCATCGGTTAATGAAAGAAAAACCCACAATGGTCTCATGACTATCAAGGTATTCTAGAGAGAAGTGTGCTGCCCAGTGTCAGAAAGCTTGGTCTCAGTAGTGATTGCCTCAAAAGGTTGTGCAACAAAATATTAAGTTAAGGGTACCATCATTTTTGTCCAGACCTGTTTCATGAGTTTATTTTTTAAAATAATTCTGATAAACCACGGTTCAAAAGCAATGTCTGATTTTCATTGGTTAATTTTCATAGAATTTTTATTTATCATTACTTTTGTCAGATTCAAATTATTTCTGTGACCATTGTGGGTTTTTCTTTCATTAACCGAGGGGTACCAACAATTTTGTCTTGTATCTTATCATAAAATGCTGGTAAGAGAGATATATTTTCTTAATTATGTCGGGGAGATTGCTGGAATCAAGCAATATCTGAAAATTGATGGCTTTGAAATGGGGAAAGAAATATATACTGTGTGTCTGATGGAAATAACTGAAGTACAGCAGCATACTTGCAGAAGTGGCAAAACAGACTTGTCTCTAATTTTTACACTTTACAAAGTTGTTCTGCTTTCTGGATTGGACCCTCTTGTGGGCTGCACGTTTGACTGTCTTAGGGCACGAACAACGGAGTTTTTTTAATCATTTCTGTAACCTCATGTGCTTCAGACATTGCATACATTGCAATAAAAAAACTGAAATTACAAAAACATGATCTCATTATACCTCAATCTACATCCTGAAAACTGCATTATTTCCTGTATTATGCTATTCTGTAGGGTTCATTGTACGTTCAATGAACATAACATTATATTAATCAGAAATACAATCTAGACATAGTTTATGTGGTAAATGACTATTCTAGCTGGAAACAGCTGATTTTTAATGGAATATCTCCATAGGGGTACAGAGGAACATTTCCAGCAACCATCACGCCTGTGTTCTAATGCTACACTGTGTTAGCTAATGGCTAATTGATGAATAGAAAACCCTTGTGCAATTGTGTTAGCACATGAATAAAAGTGTGAGCTTTCGTTCTGCGCTTTTAACAGAACATTGTAATAATTAACAGTCAGCGACAAAGTGAAGTTGCCGGATGTTACCAATGCAGGAAGGAACAAAAGGTAAACCTCTAATTTTTTTCTGCATAAAAACTGTGACATTACCGGTGAAGTGATTTATGTATACCTATATTGTTTTTTTAGGGAGTTGGGTTTTTCTATATGGAGTTTTATTAAATGATATATATTCTGTTGGAGCCATTTTAATCAGTAACCAATGAGTGGTGCTGTGAACTAGATACCTGTTTATTTGACAGGTGTGGTGCATACGGGAGGTGTATTGTGGCATGGACTGTTGGGAAGACATTGCTCTTTGTTGATATTGGTGAACTCCAGATGGTAAATAAATTGGTTTCATATATCCATTCATAGTTATGAGTGTGGACATGTACTTTTTGTAAATATAGAAACATAAACTCTATTGGCATCATTTTTGCCATGAAAAAGTAGAAGAGCACATCAGAGCAGCCAGAAGCCACTCGTTATTAATTAATATTCCACAGCCTGCAGGCCATGAGGTCAGCGCATGAGCAATATAGTTAATTGGCTGAGAGAAAAAAGGAACCGGGACTTCGAAGAGGATACAGAAGAAGGTGATTGTGTTTGAAAATCCAATATACATTAGAGTGAAAAAGAAAAAACTGAAAAAAAAGACTTTTGATTTGGAAAATTAACTTTATGTGAAAAATTTAACATACTGATAACCCAAACTATGGAATATTTTAAATAGCCACTTGAACACATGTAACTATAATAATATAGCCAGAAGTGGCAATTAACAGGATCCAAGCAACCTGGCAGCAATAGCACCTTGATTAATGGCTTAAACAGGGCCAGTTTTGAACAGTGCTCCATTTGCAGCATGTTTGTAGCATTTCCTTTTCAGATGCTGCTGTGACTCCATTGGTCAAGTCATCCTGGCCTATATAATCTGCCTGGAAACACAAAGCATATCAGTCTCCAGCAATCTACACACGCTTACTTGGGTCTTTTGTGCATTTGCAAATGAAAGTATTACCTCTTCAATTTTGAAAATGTTAGCGCTAGCATGTTAGCTATACTATGTGTTAACTCAGTATTTTAATTAAAACCTCGGTGTTTTACAAGTGCACTTACCATGTCTAGAAATCATACTTTTCTGAAGGTTGTAAAAATACGACTGAAATGGTAAAATTATGTAAAGGTCATTGAATGTGTTTTTTTCAAAATGCTTTACGATTGGCTGTGAAAGACTGCTATTTTTGTAGTTCTTAATGGGGAGAGCAGAATGTTTTTTTTTTTTTTTAATGCTCCATGCTCCTAAATAAACTTTGAAGCAATTCCATTTATTGTCTTATGACAGAAATGTGATTGTCAAAGTAAATATAAAGCACAGTTCATTAAAAATGTAAATTATTTATTAACAAAAATAAATTTTACGTTTTTTTAACCAAATTTTATTGAACAAATGTGCACTCAAAAAGACGTTTTCCAGCAATACACAGGCTGAACATCCTCAGATGTTATTACGTTAGTTAGTATACACGTTATATATATTAACACGTTATAAACGTCACAGACGTCATCAATTCAGGTCATGTGATCGTCTCTAAATAAAACTGGTAATATCGTAGAAACCGTAGCAGGACAAATGAATATTTTAGCGGCACAAATCAGCACAAACAAAGCACTATAAAGGTAGATTGCCCCTTGGGGACAAGTAAAGTTGAAAAAAAAACAAAAAAAAATGACCAGTGTAGTTATTTATCGCGCAAAAATAAAACTTGTAATATCTCAGAAACTATAGCAGCACAAACAAAAATTTTAGCGGCACAGATCAGCACAAACAAAGCACTAAAGAAGTAGAGTAGTTCAGAAAGTCGTCCAGGCCTTAGTTGGCATTATTGTTAATTTTTGTGAATAAAATCTGTTTAATTGTTGCTCTGCCTGCTGTCTGCTCTACGTGACTCATTTGGGTTCGATTATTCCTCAAAACTTAACAGGTAATGTACATTTCTCCATTCATAAGAAGCAAATGTAAAGCTGATCAGCTCAAACATCCCCAAAAGCTTCATCTTTGAAAGGGATTGCACATAAGTCTCAACAAACAGCCTGTCCTCGTATCAGGAAACACAAACTGTCAGTTGTTCCTGTAGGAAAATCATGTGGTATTGAGCAGCACTGCGTCCTGCATCGAGTCGGAGGAATCAAGCGTTAAGACTCCTGCAGAGTCATCACGGCTGAACTCTACAGAGCTTGTTTTTTAGTTCGAAAAGGTCCTAACCAGGCACAGAACAGGAATCGGTCCAAGCAATAGAGGTCTTCGGGGAGACAAAGCTGACCCAAGAGTTCTGGAACAAAGTAATCACAGTTTCTGGAAGGTTGTTGCACCGATTGTGCAGAACAAAGGAGGGAAATAAACAGACATACACATCCCATCTGCTGACTCCTCTGTGTTGGATTTTTTTCCTTTCAAATTGCCCATCTTAAAACCGCTTCACTGGTCTTTTCATTTGAAGGTCCACCACATATTTGATCAGACAAATCAATTACAGAGCAGAGTGCTTTATATTTTTACAAGTTCTTTAATATTTGATCGGTTTCTTTCACTAGATTTGAATATTATTCATAAAATGCCACTTATTGCGAGATAATTCCTAGAAATTGAACAGTAGTCTGGCGTGAATGAGCAGCACTCTCATTTTCCAGCTCTTCTGCCAACATGTCAGCGTGTCAGCTGGCTTTAATGATTAGCTTCTACACCCCGGATCACAAGGCCACTGTCTGAGTCAGAGAGCATCAGTTGGAGGCCATTTGGCTCATTGTTGACCCAATATTCCCCAAAAAACCAACACAAAACTCAAGTTTAATGCTTGAGACCAAACACAGCAGACTTAAACCTTAGTTTGTGCAATTAAACACATCTTTAAAAGGACCTGCTGCCAACAACTCAATGCAACGGGGGTTTAATGTCATTTTGTGTTAATTATTTAAGACTCAAAATGTAGAACAACAAACCTCTGGAAACTTCACAGTTGCAAAATGAAACCAGTTCTGACTATTGGACAATGCTATTGGGTCACAGATGTACATTTATACAGATCACAACCCGGAAACTTTGCTTCAAGCTCATATCTTTGTGTCATTGGAGCGGAGTCTAAACCAAAGTAAGTACAATTCCTTTAATACTGTTTTGTGATCTTTAAAAAAATGCATAGAACATGTAAATGGAATAAAGTCACTCCTCACATGTTCACTTGTGGAAAAAAGCTACTAAAGTAACTGAAATGTCTTTGAAGATTCACTACACCCTCATCCTAAATGTACTTTTTCTTGAGTTTAGACCAGAATTAAACAATTCACCAATTATTTCTGGTTGCTATGCTTCATTAATGCATTTAAAACTGTATTTTATAAGTTAAACTGTGAAAACTGATCATGGGCTTTGTGCTTTTTTTGCCTTGTGTTAGTCAGGTAGTCGCACAAAAGTGAATTTGATTGGAATTGGATGACAAACTTAACTAAGATTAATTTGGCTTTTTTTTATAAACTAATTTAATTTTCTTTTTTTTTTCTTGCAGAAATTCTCCCAGCATGTTGCAACACTTTCCTAAAAACTTTCCCTAAAAAAAAAAAATGAAAACCTCTCATTTGAGTTGGGGGAAAAAAGCAAATTATAAAAATATTTTTTACATCAATAAACATAAAATTACAAAATATTCAGTGATTTTAACCCCTTAAACCTGAGCTATCTTTTACAAAACATTATAAACAACCTGAAATTTCTTCAGAAAAATAAATTCAATTTCAACAATATTATGCCTCAGTTTGTCATTTACACATTACAACTTACAGATAAGTGTACCTACAAAAAAGGCACAAAACTTTGTCACAGTATTATGTTCTAAGGTGTGAGTGTAGGTAAGGTAGGTTGTGTTTTCTCTTTTCTCTCTCCTTTTTTTTTTTTAGATTGCACCCAGTGGGAGTGGCCAGGCGGACCTGTGGCTCCTTGACAATCAGCTGGGAAGGTTTATAGCTCAGCCACCCTGATCAGTGTTGTCTTTTTGGACCAGACCTGCTGCTGGAGTGCTGTGTTGGTGACTGGTGTCGTGCTTCCAGAATTCTGATACAGTCGGATCAGTTTTTCATAATTAAGAAACTCGCTTTGTGTTGGATTTGGATTTTGGGTTTCTTTTCTTTGAAAATCAAATAATTTTTCCGCCACATGGTCAGCTTTCCTGCCTCTTTATCTGACTTAGACAAACGACAAAAGTCTGGCAAAAAAAGACAAAACAAGACAAAATATTACAAAAAATGACAAACAAAATGGCAAAAGTACAATGAGCAATGCAGTATTTCACTTTAAGATCAAAACAACTTGTCAAGGTCTAGAAATTATCTTAAATTCAGAGTTTTAAAAATTGACAATTTCCAGATAATGTCGTCTTTATGATTTTTACACTTTACAAAGCTGTTGCGGTCCGGATTGGACCCTCTGGCGGGTCGGTTTTGGCCCACGAGCTGCATGTTTGACTGTCTTAGAGCATAAACAACGGAGTTCTCATTTCTGTAACCTTATATGCTTCAGACATTGCATGCAATAAAAAAAAGAAAACAGAAATTACAAAAACATGATCCCATTATACCTCAATCTACATACTGAAAACTGCATTATTTCCTATATTATGCTATTCTGTAGGGTATCTGGGGCAAACACATGCATGCAATATGTTCAAAGCTCCACCTGCTTAATTATCTAATCTGCCTTTCTCAATAAAAGGCTTGGGCACAGATACTGCAGCTCTGCCCTCCAACTGGTGTCTACATATGGAAGCACACATAAGACATTGCAAGCATGTGGCAGGTTTTTACTTAAGGTCTGTCATCTCAGCGCTAACATATGCTGGAACAATATGCCACTCCTGTGCTTCTGAATCTGCACAAATGTGAAAAAAAAGGAAACGTCTTCCACACCGAGTGAACCAAATAATGTTCCCAGTCTGCTAATGTAGTGACTGTTGCCATAGGTTGGATTACTAAACTCCTCTCACTCTAGCAGGTGTGTGAAAAATTGAGAATTCACAGACGCGAAACGTGCAACAGATGCTTCCGTGCACTTGGATGAGCTTTAATGTATTCGCCGTTACCTCGTGCTGTCTGACAGCTGAGCAACTCCAAGCGTCCACGAACAAAGCAGCTCCTACAGACGTTGTTTGGCCTTAAAAGTCCAGGACAGGGCAGCATGTTGCATTGTTTTTGTTGGTATTTTCACTAACAGTTAGCTTCAAGTGGTAGTTTCATGTATGAAAGTTTGCAGAGCCTGAAGAAAGGCCCATCGAATTCTGTCCAATAATCCAAAAACCCTGAAGTGTTTTTACTTTGGTAAAGCTGTAAGAAGCTAAAAATAAAAAAAAAAACATTTCAAAAATGAAAACTAGCAAATATTAAAGGCATGTTTGCTTGAAAAAAATACCAACATTACATCATTTATCATTGAAGGTTACGCAAAATTACAGAATTATTGGATTCTTTAAAAACTTTGCAACAGTCCTTGAATGCATCTTCTCTGACACGATGGCAAAATTAACCAAATCTAAGCTCAAAATTATGATATTTCATCAAAATCATTGTAGTCTACACATCTCATTCAAAGATTTACACCAAACACAAACTATTTCACAAAACTGCAGTGATGTGACAAATGTAGGGACTTTATAGCAGAACTAGGTTGGACTGTAGGCTGTGTATACCCAAAATAGATCAGAAGTATTGAAGCAAATTAAAATTCAAGTAGTAAAAGAGCTATAGATTGATAACACCTGTGACCAATTGCGAAAATGTTGTACATGCTGATATTTTTTCCCCTATTTGTAAAAGAATTAATCCAAGAAAATCCACTTTCATTTTTCATAATTTATGGCATTTTAATGGCATTGTAATGCACAAAATAGATGTTTAAGTTCTCTCTCCTTTTAAAAAAATGGTTGTGGTGTTTCCATAGAGGTGCAGGATTTCCTATTGCAGTGAAAAATGCGCCCACAGTGAGGAAAACAGAAGCATAAAAATCTAAAAATAAATGGCCTGATACTGCTTGGGGATCAGAGGATTAACTAATTACTGAAGCTGCAGCTGGTTTAATAAATAATCCAGCTGTATAGTGTGACTTTTGAATATTTTGTGGCTTGCAAAAGACAAACATTAGGTCAAAATCAAAACTGCAGAAGCTGGCATATCCTAAATTTTTAGTCTTTTGTCAAAGAACGGGCTTCAAAACTGTTGATTCCACCATTTTGTGTAATAACTGTGTTGTCCCAAAGCCTAAAGTAACTCTTTAGGTAACGCCTGGAATCTGTAAAAGAGGAAAACTGCTCTACATTGTAACCATCTCAGAAGGCACTTCTAAATAAAAGCACCAGATCCACCAAATCTAATGACTTTCAGGCCAAATCTGAACACTTCCCCTTGCAGAGTCGCTAATATTTCTCAGTGACCGACCTCTGCCACGGCTCAGAAAGGTGAACGAGCTGTAAAAACCAATCACCCATACCCGCTGTTTGTCCAGGGAATTGCTCATCCTTTGTTTGGTTCTAAATATAACCGCAACATTTGCTTTGCAAAATAGCCACAAACTAAAACTGATGGCTCCCAAACAGAAATCTGAAACCAGTGTTAATCTCGGCGTTCTTTCTAGGATGTTTTTAGAAGTCAAAACCCCTAACACCAATGGAAAAACATATCAGATAACTGAATTATGCCTTAAGTACATCGTATAAATAATTTACTGTGGACTTCAAGAAGATTAGCGCAAGAGCAGCTTGAGCAAAACCAACTCAGGAAGTATGAGGAGATTATTAATGAATGAGAAGAAGATGCAAACTGTTCTATGGATGGAGGAGAATGCAAGAAAAATGACAAGACGGAAGAGAGCAGTAATGAGAGAAGGAAATCCATCAAGCAAAAGGGAATGTAAGAGAAACGTGAGGACATGGAGATCAGAAACAAGGTCAGGATAAGATCATCAGCGGATTGAAGATACAAACTGAGAAATATTTGTAAATATTCATCTGAAGCAACCAAAAGAACAGCGTATACAGCTAGATGGAGCCTAAGTGGCAGACTGTAAGACAAGTGTTTCTGACTAAGTAAGTAAAAATGCAAGTATATATCACCTTGTTTATCTACATTTATACCACCCAAGACAAGACCAAACATCCTTAGACACTCATCTTCCAACTACTTCAGTATCAAGACAGTAAGAGGAACCTACAGGGGTTGCATGTTGAGTCTAACCTGCTGTTTTTCTGAGATTACAGCAGCAAAACCCCAGTGAGGAAACAGATTGTGAAGTGAGGACAATTTCTGAGAATCCAGCAATCCTGAAAGTCCAGTACACTGCCGGTCCAAAAAAAAAAAAAAAATCACCACCTTGATTTAACTAAGCAAATAGGTAGGAGCCTTCCATTGGAAAATTACTGCATTGATAAATATGTTTCAGCTAGCAACAACTTATTTAACCCAAGCTGATGCTGCAAGGAGCTTCTCATTTCTTAAACAACCACGTCGGAAGACATATCCTGTGGTTGTGGAAAGGATGTTAATCTGTCTCAGAAGGGTGAAATTATTGGCCTGCATCAAGCAAAGAAAACAACTAAGGAGATTTCTGAAACTACTAAAATCAGGTTAAGAACCGTCCAACGCATTATTAAAACCTGGAAGGATAGTGGTGAACCATCATCACTGAGGAACAAATGTGGTCAGAACAAACTCTTAGATGACTGTAGGAAATCAACAGTAGAACTCACGGCTATGTTTAATAGTGAAAGTAAGAGCATTTTCACACACACAATGCGAAGGGAACTCAAAGGACTGGGACTAAACAGTTGTGTAGTTCTAAGAAAACCACTGATCAGTGAGGCTAATCAGGAAAAAAAAAGGCTTCTGTTTGTTATGGAGCATAAGGATTGCACTCTATAGCAATGGAAGAAAGTCATGTGGTCTGATGAGTCCAGATTTACCCTGCTCCAAAGTGATGGGTGCATCAGGGTAAGAACAGAGGCAGATGAAGTGATGCACTCATCATGCCTAGTGCCTACAAGTCTGTGGGTGTTTGGGTTATGATCTGGGGTTGGTCAGGTTCAGCAACATTATGTTCTCAAAGAATGAGGTCAGCTGACTACCTGACGATACTGAATGACCAGGTCTTTCCATCAATGGAGCCTTTCTTCCCTGATGGTATAGGCATGTTCCAAGATGATGATGCCAGGATTCATGGGAACTTTGTGAATGGGTGGTTCACGGAGAATGAGACATCATTTTCACACATGGATTGGCCTCCACACAGTCCAGACCTCAGCCCCACTGAGAATCTTTCGGATGTTCTGGAGAAGACTTTGTGCAGGGGTCTGACTCTCCCTTCATCAATGCAAGATCTGGGTAGAAAATTAATGCAACTCTGGACAGAAATAAATGTTGTGACATTGCAGAAGCTCATCGAAATGATGCAAAGTCAAATGTGTGTCATTCTCACAGCTAAAGAAATTAAATTTTAGTATGTAACTTTTTTGGGTGGGCAGTGTATAATGGGACACTTACTTCTGATTGGAATATTATGGAGCCATTGTGCCAACAGAACCCAACAAATATGATACTTTCTTCCCAACTAACTACATGTTTGTTACCATTATATTAGCTCTAAAGGTATGAGCCCTGTTGTAATAAAAGACAATGTCCTGATGACATGTCATTTTTCAGTGATTACAAACAGGAAGCAGAATCACTCCAGAATTCTAAATGATTGCATCAAGTCTTCTTAGAAATTAATTTGGACATGGCACAGTCACTCCGAACTATTACAGACAAACCTTTTCATTTGGAATCTCGTTAAAAACACAGTAACACAATTAAATCTCTCTAGAATCTCATCAGAAAAGGCAGTTCTGTGGCTCGCAAATCTGAATTAGTCAGTGAGAGAAATTTCAAACAGACTACCAGCAGCCAGGTGAAAGCAAAATAAATAATTTTCCACCAGTAATTCTCAAAACACATCTGACAGAGCTCCTTCTAGCATCATTGACAGGTTCCACTTAGTCTCTTAGAATCTAAAGAGGCTTTGAATTTGATGCAAAGAGCAAAATCACCTCCATGTTCTGCTCCTGTTGCTGCCCAACCAATCCTGTCAATTTGTAGGGTGCAGCTTTTCAAATCATTAGTTTTCTTCAAATCAGTTCTTGGCTTGAACATGCCTGGCTAAATTACTCCAGTATTGGGTCATTCCTTCACAAATCACCAAAATTTTAACACAATTTGATTTGATTTGCCTGGAATTTTATGGCACGAAACATAGACATTTTCCAGAGTAATTTTAGCTTGATGTATCAAATACTTTATCATGATTTTTTATATATACATATATATATTTGAATGACAATATCTCAGGAACTATTTAAGATGAAAGCCTGGAATTTGTACTGTTATAGACCCTCTAAGATAGGCAGAGGTGATGGCTTCAATGTTTCTTTGGTCTTCTTGTCTAGTATTGCAGATTCTGAACCAATGGCATGATGAAAAACAATAAAAACTTTAGGCTTTTTTTTTTTATCCCAGAGTTCCTTTCATCCAAACACAGCTTTCCTTGCTTTTTTTTTATTCCTTCACCCTTAACTTGATTGGAACACATTTATCTTATTACTCTGCTAAGGAACGTGTATGTGACGATTGGCGTACCTTTGTCTGTCTGTCTGTTAAGAGCATTACTCAAAAACAGATAAATGGATTTGGATGAAATTTTCAGGGAAGGTCAGAGAGGACACAAGGACCAACTGATTAGATTTTGGCAGTGATGTGGCTTATAGTCTGGATCCATGGATTTGTTAAAGATTTCTGTTTCACTGCGAGATAGCGGCACAGCATCACTGTAAGTGTGACAAGTGAACGCTACGTCAGCTGCCTGCTCACGATCACGATTGTAATCCTACTACATCTTGACTGCTGCAGACATATCGGGACTTATCCCATCATTTCCCGACACCCGTTACATATTTATGTCACGTGATTCGGTATCCATACGTAACATACACATGCATAACACATGCCTGTGCTCAGCACAAGGTCATTTTTTATTAAAGACTTCATCTGTCAGAAATGATACAACAACTGAGCAGCCTTGGTGGAGTACTGCGCTCTCTGAGTACTTTTGTTTTGTCTTGCAGGCACTTCAACTCAAAGATCACACACAACCAAAACTGCACCAAAAGTATCCATTATTCTGTTGGTATTGCATCACGTTTTTGGGAAATGACATTTTATAGCTAATATTTGATCTACAGTGGCTCAGTATCTTGAAAATATCCACAAATTACCAATTCACTAATAGCCCATCTTAGTATCCAGATTAATAAGAGGAAAACTCATTTTTGCAGGTTTCACTGCACCATATTACACTCATTGTTGTCCCCTAAGCCTCCGTCAATAAAAGAATGATTGAATTAATGTTAGGACGCTGCTCTCATGACAAATCTTCCAACAAATTCAGCCATCATATTCAAACCTGGTCGGTAAATTGTAAGATTATTCCAGTTGCTCTCTCGGAAAGCACTTTAGATGAGTGTCTGTTGTGTTAAATGTGCTATATACAGTAAAAAACAAAAGGTGGTTTTACTTGATTCATAGAAAGATCCTCAGTTGTAATTCAGACCTACATATACTACCATTCAAAGTTTAGTGTCCCTTAGAAATGTCCTTATTTTTGAAAGAAAAGTGTTTTTTTTTCATTGAAGATAACATTAAATGAATCAGAAATACAAATGACAATTCTAGCTGGAAACGGGTGATTTTTAATGGAATATTGACACAGGGGCACAGAGACCCATTTCCAGCAACCATCACTCCTGTGTTCTAATGGTACATTGTGTTAGCTAATCGTGTTGAATAGCTAATTGATGATTAGAAAACCCTTGTGCAGTTATGTTAGCACATGAATAACAGTGTGAGTTTTCATGGAAAACATGAAATTGTCTGGATGACACCAAACTTTTGAATGGTAGCGTACATATTAGCTAATGTTTATGTGAGTTTCTTTTATGTATTTGTATTTAAAAATAGAAATTTCCCATCAAAATATGGTACCATTGTGTTCTGACATTCATATCTTGAAAACCCTCTGCTCCACATGCTAGAAACACGGACTAATAATTGAAACACCAAGTCCATGCATTGCCACAGTCACACTCCATCATGTTCTGCGTACATCCAAACCATCCATTTCTTTTGTTCTGACAGCAGGAAAAGTTTCAAAACATCAATCTGCTGCAATTCACAACAGGAGACTTCGCAACGAGCGGCAGAGATTTGCTGAAAAATGGCTACAGTCCCAGTGATGAATTTGCTTTCAGTCGGTTCTTTATTGGAGTCACACTGAAAATTTAAAAAAAAAAAGCACGAAAGAAATGAGTCTTCCCAAAATGTCTGTAAGGCAGCCGGTCCCCTGCTGATCATCCATGAGCTGGATGTAAGCCAAACGGAGAGTGGAGGGGGGATTGAATGCTGCAGCCTATGAAACTGATCAAGACTTTATTTTTTCACCTTCCAGTGAATTTTCAGTCTGACTGGGCTGCAAACACCCTGATACCTAATCTCAAGGTGTGTGAAGCAAATAAAGACCAACAAAAAAAAACAACAACAAAAAAACGTGATCCAAATATAAACAGCCAGCATATCCTTTCATCAAATCCAGCACTGCTGCAGCACCGGGGGAGGATTTGACTTGTTTTATTAACCTCCACTTGATCTCTTTCGCTCACAGGCTAATCATTAAAACGCTAACTTTTGGTTGATATCCCAACACAACTCTGTCTTTGGAGTATCTGCTAACATTAAGCATTGAAGGCAAATTTGTAAGAAACAGACAAAAACAGGACCCTTTTATGTATTAACAGGATATAGAAATACAGTATATTGTTATTTTCCTGTGGAGATAACACATCCATTCTAGGATGATTTGAACATAAATTTGTTGTTTTCATCAGGATTTCAACTAATTTCACCAGGGATATGTGACATTTTGCATGGAAGTAGCAAATAAAACTGTAATATTCAGGATTTTATCACTCCTCTTATGTCTTAAACAGGTTCTTTGTTGGGGGAACCACAGTGTCTCCTCATCTTTACGACGCTTTGGATTCAAACTGTCTGGATTGTGCATGTTCTTGCCTTTTTATTTGGATGTTCTTGTTTTCTAACCACATTCCAAAGACATAAAAAGCCCCAAAAGTTCCCATTCATCCGCCCAATGCTGCCATGAATCCAAACATTTCCACACATTTCCACACTTACATACCCAAGAAACCCAAAGTGTACCGATCTGTCCAAGACCACATTCATCACGACTTCACCAGATCTTACCCATATGATTATAATCAATAATTCCATGAAGACAAATGGAATTGTCAATATCCAAGCAAGCTACTGAGACCTAAAGTCCATTGAAGTGTTTTTTTCTTCTCCTACAGTCCTGTAGCCTTACATACAGCATGTTTGTGTTGATTCTCAACTACCCAGGTCATAGTAACCCTACAGATCTCAGTAAAAAAGCATCTAGCCTTTCTGGTACTTGAACCTCTCATCCAACAGGCCGTTCTCTACAGAACAAAGATGCTTATATGGAGAGGCAAGTTAACTCCATAAAAGGCAAAAATAACCTTCTAATACCTAAGAGACTTCCCAGCACTAGTTTGAGATGCAAAACGAGGTCAAGAAAATGTACTATGGACATACATTATTGAGAAAAATATTGAATGAGGTCATATTTAATTTATGTTGTTTTCTTCTTTTCTTCAGTCTGACTCATAGCTGATTTAAACTATTTTGGGTATGCATGTACTTCACTTGAGAAATTCCATTTTAAGTTATTCTACTATTTTATTTCGGACTGAAATATTGTACTTTCTTATGGAGATTCTGAATGTTTATTCTCAGTGGGTAGTGTACAGAGTATGTTGCATTGATTCCAGCATTATATATTTTGTATCTCATTGTGGCCATGTGATAAATCAAGAAAGAAAGGGACCAATTGTAGATGTATAAGCAGATGTTGTCTGATATACTATAAGAACTGATCCTCATATGAGTGATGATGTGGTCTGAAAGAAAAAGGAATAGGAGGACTCACCCTGTTTTAGCAAAGTTGGTCCAATAGGTCATGACCACGGCGCTCAGCATCACGTCGTTCTTGGAGAAGTTGCAATTGAAGAGATCTGTCGGACCGATCATTGGGATTCCAAACACGTATGGAACCTCGTCGCCGTGGGCCGAGTCCGCCCAGCTGGGCTTCATGTCGCTCTGACAGTGGTGGTAGAAAGCGTAGAAGTATGTGGGTGAGCCATACTGGGCGTGGAGGTCGGCCGTGGCCACAGCCGGGGCCACCCACTGGTGGTCGGTGAACAGAGCGACCAGGGTCTTGCGTCGGGTCTCTGGGTTCTCCTTATCTGCCCAGTCGGTGTACATGAATTTGATGGTCTCACGCAGGGTGTCCTTGCCCTCTGGGTAGCCATAGAGATGATCCACAAAATCCGACACGGCAAAGTCAAAATCATTGGCTGATACTCCGTCCTCGCTGTCTACAATCCCATCTACGAACTTGAACCCTTCACCTTGATTCACCCCCAGCATGATGTCGTAGTTGAGGAACTCTCCTTGCTCCATGAGGATCTGGGGGTCGTCCGGGATCACGTCGCCGTCGATCACAGGCCCAAACGCGATGTGGTACTTTGCGGGCGTGATGTACTGCTCTATCAGCTCCTTGTAGTTCTTCTTCTGCAGGCACTCCACCAGGTCAATGGTGTCCAGCATGTTGCAGCCCACCTTCTCTGCAAGGGCTCTGGTGTACTTGGCCGGCTGGTAGTTGACAGCCCAGCTGGACAGGGCTGTGCCACTCTGGATGATAGCTTTCTGGAACAGATCTGAAATTGGAACTGGTGTTAGTGAAGCACACACACACTAAAAAAACGCTGTTGGGAAAGTGTCCACATGCTTCATGTTGAAAACATTTATTTTGAGAAAAAGCAATGGGAACAGCCATATTTTTGCTAATGGAACCAATTACATTTTAATGGTAGATGGGCTTTTAGTAGCAAGATACACCAATTTCAGATTTTTTATTCTGTAGTACACATTCTGATACCTAAACTCAGAGGATGTTGTTAAATTGAGCACCAATCTACCACCAGTGAGCGTTTACACTGTATAGATGTAGTCATGAATTATCGAAAATCACATAAAAGTGACTGTTAGCTGTTATTACTAAATCATAGTCAAAAGGGGGACATGTTTGTCAAAGTAGCTTGCAAGTCATTTGCAGATGGAACAAAATGGCATGTTTTTATGCTAGTTAATGCATTAAAGCTGACGATTTTGAATCTAACCTGCCTTTTTCTCCTGATGGATAACTGAGGTTCTTTAGTTGTGTTTCAGCTACTGTCTGGCTGTTGAAACCACCTTATGGGCTCATTTTTCAAGTGCAGTGTAAAGTCCTGCACCTCTATTGAAACCAGGACTAGAAGTAGAGAGAACTCAGAAATGTCTTTTATATAGTATAACCGAGTTACATTCCACAAATCATTCAAAAAGTAAAATTTCTTTGAGTATCTATTCAAAAAAATGGGACAAAAAATAGAATTAACATGTGCACCATTTTTTTGAAGTGTGTTACCAACACTGGGGAAAAAGATAATTATACATACTATTGAAATTTTGCTACTTGCATTTTTAATTACCATGCTTGTTTTCTCTCTGCTCTGTGTAAACACAGCCTGCAGTTCAGCTGAAAAGTTTTAGAATTTTTGTGACATGATTGTTGATCGTGGCTGAATCATTCAAGAATTTACAAATGCAGCGAGAAATGCAGAATTATTTGCTTTTTCATTAATTCCAATGACAGCCAATGGTTTATTTATGATATTTTTTAATGAGACTTTAAAAATTACTATCAGCTACATAAAAATGTTGGGTCAGATGGGTCAGACTTTATTCATTCTAGTTAGAGCCAACTGTTTGCTTTTTGGTATTTCAAAATTTTTGACATGTAACTGTTGTTTGCAGCTATGTCAATAATAGCTTTTTTTGTTTTGCTGGAGCAATTTTTTTATTTGTTTTTTTTCAGAATGTTAGTATTAATACTTAATACTTAAAATTTTTGATTAAAATATCACAATTTCAAGCTTAAGTTTGGTTATATTCCCAATGGAACAGCATGTCACATTGTAAATCTGCCAAATTTTTGTGTATTTAATGTTTCTGGTCTGATAAACAGTGCCATTTTGGTAATGTTTTTAAAGAAACATGCCTCTCAATTGAGTTTTTCTGTTTACGGGGGTTTAAAAGAAACAAATTAATTGACTCGATGAAATCAGCTTGTGTAGAAGAAATAACATTATTTATATAGCTGCTTATATTTCTGCAGTCAAGAAATAATAATAAAAAAAAAACCATCAGTATAAAAGTGTTACTGTAGGTTGGCTTGGTGCAACCTTGCTGATAAATAGTTCACATGACTGACAGAAGCTCGGTCAAAAGGAATTTGAAGAAGCTGTGTATCTTTTTCATGCCAGCCGAACACATTTCATGGCAAATAAAAGGTTGATTCAGATTATTGACTTTACATCTTTGTGTCCCTGTTGAATGAATGACACACCAGAACATAAAAGATATTTATACCAACGACACCTTAGGCACTTTCCACATTCTGGAACATTGTTAGCGCAGCTTCATGGGCTGCCAATCAGAAACTAGGCCACAATACACCAGGAACTCTGGAGTTGTGTGTTTTCTTTATTCTCTCTTTTTTTTTTGTTCACAAAGTTCTATTTATACTCATGCAAACACACAGTGGTGGTGACTCAACCAGGCCGACTTGAAAAGTATGTTTTGAGCACAGACGTTTCCCACAAGGCCTGGTTAGCTGAGCTTTTACTGGCGCCGCTGTTAGTCAGATGTGGAGTATCAGTTAAACCTCAACTCCGGTGGTAACTTCAAAGCTATTTATACACGGCGACAGACGTTTTATGAGCTTGGTATGTTACGATATTTCCGGCTATTGACCAAATGCAAAAAGCAGCTTTACATTTCCAGAGGATGCATTTATACACTAAAATACGAATGCATTGCAGGGCGTTTGTTGACAAAATAAAACAGAAATAATGATTGCAACACAAGAAAAAAGTCTCTGGTTGCCAATAGGGTAAAGACTACATAAAAATTAATTTCGTAGAAAAGCGAAGTCTGTATTTTTCGAGATCCATGTTTCTGACAGATGGATCAGACCATTCTTCTAAATTTGACTTGCACTGAACTATTCATTTGTGAAAGCCAAAAGCTCCGAGAGGCTGAAAACACAGAAACCTTGTGGCTACTCGCTTTAAACTCTGCATAAATAATGCAAGTATAAAAAGATGTAAATACAGTAACAAACCTCTGCCTTCTCCTCTGATGCAGATGGTCACAGATTGCATTTGATGCTATGAGTAATCTGACGAAATCAAGCAAAACATGCCGAAAAGACTGATTCAGTGCATTCATCTTAAGCTGGTGTGATCTTTTTTTGACTGTCTTGTTTGTGGTTTCTGGAGAGTTTAAATCAAATTGAGCAACTTTCCCAACTAAAAATCTTTGCAAATCTGCATCTAAGTTAGTCGCCACCATGCCATGTCAAAACTGTGCTTCTAAACCTAAAAGACATCTGAGGGTTTCTTTATTCTGAAAAGCAATAAATCTTCAGGATCACAGAAAACAAGTTATTTTTTGGTTGCAACAAGAACAAAAAATACAACACACTTCCTATTAAGACATGATCTTCGTAATAATGTGGATTTTTATATCTGTTATCAGATGAGAATTACATTTTAGCATTTGTTTATCTCAACATGTGTGAGTAGAAAGTGCCATAAAATGTTCTGATGGAGGTTTTCCTTATTCATTTCAATGCTTTCTGATTGGACGGCGTCAGCAGCTCTACGTTTTCACTAAATTATACACCTCCGAGGAGGTAAAGCTGGCAGAGTCAGTAATTTCTTTTAAATCACTTCTTAAAACCCACTTTTCTGTGAAGTTTAGCTCTAATAATTTTAGTGTTCTATCCCGTATTTATATGCTGTTTACCTGTTTATTCTATATTTTCTCTCTCGCTTTATTTTAATTTTAGCTGCCTAATCCTTTGGTGTGATGTCATCTTTAATTCTTCAATTCTCCAATTTTTTTTTAGATTTTTTTTAATTTCTAACTTTAAATGTTCAACCTTATTCTTAGATTTTTAAGGTTCCTTTTTTTAGATACATCCTACTTGAGCTAATTACTCATTTAACTTATCATTTTTACTATTTATTTTATTTGACTCTTGCTAGATTGTATCTATGTGTTTGCATGTTGCGACTGTCAAAGCACCTTGTGAATGCTGTTCTTAATGGTGCTATATAAATAAAGTGCTACTATTATGATGATGTCTGCTGGCTATTGCTGGCAAAAAATAATAATAATTTAGTAACTTGCCAGTTTGAAACTCCAGTAGTGTTGGTCTGGATGTCAAAGGTTTTAACCCTGATGTTTGATGAATGGCCTCCGATCTGTTCATCTGTCATCTTGCGTTATTTTTATTATTGCATTAAATCCCTTGAAAATAAGATGTTTAGTGTTCATCAGGAATGCGTCGTCTACATTTTGGGGCCTCTGTGTGCCATTCAAGCAGCAGATCTATTTCATTGTTATGCAAGAGTGGAAGTTTTCTGATACAAGAAGCTTTTTCTTAGATTACATTTGAGATTTATTCCAATCTACTGTGTTCTGGGACTTTATGGATGAACTTTTCTCCTCAGCAGCACTTGCATCTCTGCTCCTGGACTATTTAAAGAACTCAGATTCCAGAGTATTAATAACCTGGAAGATACATAACATTTCTGGTCCACCTTTACATATGACTGTAGCTGTAAATCATCATAAGTCTAACTCCAAGACACACATGTCATCGCCAGTGTTTCAAGATCCCAACAACCACCTCTGGTTGTTCCATAAAGTCCTTCAGAAGGACTTTATAAAAAAAACTTTACAGCAAAACAAAACAACATAAATCTGCTCCATGTTGCATAATATATTCAATACATAGTTTTAATAATTACATAATAAAAATTCTAATTAAAGCTGCAAACAGCGTTGGTCGGTTCCTTGCATCCTTGCTGGTCAGCGAAACCACCAGGTTGCCCTACGACTGAGAGTGTATTTCAGCCTAATGCCTTTTTGATTGCGACCTATCAAAACTGTCCACCTGGTGGCGCTGTCACTGTGAATGTATATCTGCCTATGTATGTTGTCAGGGCTGGACTGTGACCTGTTTCATGGTGACCCATCCACCAGGTGGCGCTCTCTCTGTGACTGTATTTTGGTCTATAGAATTCATCAGGGCCAGATTCTGTAAAGTTTGAGGCAGATTGGAGCATGTACAGGCTAGTTAGCTAGCATTTCCTGCGTCATGGCGAATTGTCAAAATTCTGCCACACCCTCAAACTTTGTGGAGCATTTTGACAACTTTTAATCACCCATGCTTGGTGTAGATGCTGGCCAACTTTGAGCTCTCTCTGGGTTGCCCTGTTTGAGTTTATAGCTTATGAAAATGTGCAAAAATTGTCCTAAAACCATTGAAAATATGATACATACTTCAAAATGACCAACTTCCTGTTGCATTTTAGGTATGGTTGTCAGTTACATTTTAGCGGGTCATGACAAGTTACTTATGCCTACCAAAAAATAGCTGTAGGTGACATGTCCTGGTCGTAAAGCCTGTTTGAAAATTTCCAGGTGGCGCTATTGAGCCATTTTAGCTCACACCGATGCAAGTTCCATAAAATATCCAATTTTTCGTCGGTCCTGATGTGTGCAAATTTTCACATTATGTTTTCAAGTATTTTTAGGCCTTCAGAATTGCAATTCAAAAAACGGGGAGGAAAAAAAAGAAGGAACCCATGGTTTTTAAGAGGGTGCTATGCTCCTTTGGTGCTCAGGAGCTAACTACATTGCAGCCCTATACTGTGTGGCTATAACGAGTCACAATGCAAAAAAACACTGAGAAAGACTGACAAAACAAATAATACAAGGTGCATTTTTGCTAGTATGAGTCATCCTCTAATGCTGTTTTCTGCTTCTGCCAATCCACTCATTCGATTATTAGCTACTCTGTGCTAAAAAAAGTTGTGTTTTTTTGCCCTTTACCTCTTGGGCAGAATAGAAGCTGAATTTAACATGTACGGCAAAATGCGCAACAAATGTGAGCAGTTCGGATGTTCTTCTTCTCTCCACTCTTCTTAAAACTAAAGCATAAAATATGTGATTTCAGAAAATAAATGTCACGCAAATCATCACAATAAAAGCAGACCCATAAAAAACACACAAAACGACAGTAAAAGAGACATAGGACCATAAAAAACATATTCGATCATATTTGTTAACTACTTGTGATTGCTTTTGGCTGAATATTTCTTCTCTGCAGCTAAACACAAAATATGTGAGTGAATCCAGATTAAAGTTGAGCCGTCCCATGATTTATCTGTCACCAGTTCACATTTTATTTCAATGATAGTGACCCAAAGCTCCAGGATTCACTGCTCTTCGGTGCATCAAAGCTTTATGGCAGATGCACATATATAGGAAAAAATGATGAAAAAACCCTCGCGTGTGAACAAATGTCAATGTGGTTGTGCTGTAAGACACGTACCTTCTGAGTAATGCGAGAGGGTGAGCAGGCTGACGCATGATGCTCCAGCGCCCGAGCCAAAAATGGTCACTCTCTTTGGGTCTCCTTTGAAGGCCTGGATGTTTTCTTTGATCCACCTGAGAGCCTGAATTTGATCCAGCAGGCCGTAGTTGCCCTTGGCTGCCTGGTCTCCTGTGCTTAGAAACCCTGCATTCATGGAAACACAAAAATAGATCTCAGCTTTACTTCTGAAAGGTTTCTGGCACCAACTCAATGCAGATGGAGAGTTTAAAATAGATGCAATTCATTTAATCTGTCAGTCCACTTTTCTTTCTGTTGTCTTAAACCCTAAAATCTTCCAAACCTGCATTATTCACTGTTTAAAAGCGGAGAAATTAAAGTAGGATTGTGGTGCTTGAATGAATTAATTTGACTGATCTTTAGTCTTCTATGAAAACAGAAGACTGCTTCCCTGGTTAATAGTTTCATTATAGTATTTGAGAGCCACTTAGCTTCTTTACACAGTTTTGTTTTTACTGAGAAAAAAAATACTGGAAGCCCTAACAACTATGTCTATTATACTATTGAAAATAGCCACAGTTTGCATGAGAAACTGAACCAAATGTCGATTAATCAGCCACTGAAAGTAGTCCCCAACAAATATATTATTTTTCCCTCTTAGAAATACTAAAGTGGCAAACAAGAAGAAATAAACTAACCTACTCATCGAAATAAAACTGTAATTTCACGAGTCTTTTATACAGGATGTTTTGTAATCTGTAAAACAGATCACCTGGTATAAAGGCAATTAAACTGCTTCTTAGATAAACAAGAAAGAACAAATTCCTCTATAAACTTGCCGTTACAGAGAGATCTTATGACCAAAAAGTTCCATTACTGGAAACTCAAAGTTTACTAAAACCTCAACTGACACACTTGCAATTTAGAGATGTTTCGCAGACATATTTTGGAGTCCGACTGTTATATATATATATATTTTTTCCCTGTTAAAAGGGTGTTTTCCTTGCCACTGTCGCCTTGGGGCTTGCTCTGGGGTTCAGGCATATGGGTTCTATAAAGCGTCTTGAGGCAATTTGACTGTAATTGGCGCTATATAAAATTGAATTGAATTGAAGAACTGGTTTTAACATTTGTGCATATTAAGACACATTCTGTGAAAAATAAAATGCATTAAGTGAGAGTTCTCATTATATTATTATCTGCATTCAGCACAATCAGAAGCTGAAGCCACAGAAGCTGTAGAAACAGACCCAATAAGCGAGAATAATGAGGCTCGTCAGACCTATCTGCACAGCGCTGTAGAATGGTCTGACTGCACCGATTATCATTCTGCTATAGGAAAAACAACATTCCAATTTGTTTGTATTTCTTTAAAGCAATCACTGTTAGGGTTGAGCGGCACTTAGTAGGATGCAGGATGCAAAGACACTGCCAAATGGGTGAAAAATGGTTGTTAAATCTGTAGGCAAACATGGTCGAAATCTAAGAGAAATCTAATCTTTCCAGATCTGTGCAACCATTCACCAAAAGAACCAAGCACATCAGCCTCATTGCACAATCCAAATTGTCATCAAAACTTGTCATTTTCAGCTTTGAAGTTACTAGTCCTAGCTTGTTCTTATGCTATGTTGCATGTAATACGTTGCCACTTGCAGGCTGATACTCAGTCTACATTTAGTAAGTCAGACTATGTCATAAGGCCCAAAATGGGGTTAAATCAATGGGCACTGGAGCAAAGTTACCATAATAAGGTTGCAACAGCTGTAGAGGATGCATTTTGTGTGTTTGTAATACCCATTTGACATTTCAAACACTCGTGATGCAACAAAATTCATCACAAATTGAATTTAAGATTATTTCAGTGCAACTTTTTGCAAACTTCAAGCAAAATGGGAGAAAAGCTGACTGAGTCCATGGGTTCACATGTTCTATATGACAGAACTTTATGTGTTACAGTGATCTGAATACTCAACATGTCATATGGGGACACACAAATAAACTTGCAAGTTCTTCTAAAGCAAAGTTAAGTTTTTGTTTATTGCATCTCCCCTCTACTGCACTGGAAAAATCCAAATGCATCTCCATTAAAATGCAGGACAATAAAAAATAATGAATTTGTACATCAGCTGTTTGCAAGCCACTCAGCACTGCTGTTCCAAGTGTCAACACACAAACAGTCAAGTATGCAAAGCCCTTTGAATTTGATTTCATCCATGGCTCCAGAAATCGGTTGGCCGGTGGACACCCCTTCCAGTCGAGTGCCAGACCAACCGGCCTGGCAGCGAGCTCAGCGTCCGAAACTTGTTGACAAATTAGCAAATGTGCCTAAACCCATTAAGTGGCTTTCTAAATGCTGCCATTGGGGGGAACTGGTTGCTGCCTCCTTTGCCAGACTGGAGGAGCTCGACGGCCAAGCCTGGCAGCGACAGGCTGTCCCCGAGAGCAGACCAAGACCGAGGCAGTATAAATGACAAATGGGATGAGGACCGCTGGGTAAGAAAGGAGAGAAAAAAGAGGAGAGGTAGCCTGTGGCTCTTTGATAGAGAGCAGATCCGGTTTGTCATGGTGAGGTGGAGGGGATGATAGAGGGGATGGAGGGCAGGGGTGGGGGAGGATTACAAGACCTCTGGCAGCCTCATACACCCTGTAGGATGTGCTCTCCACTCTACCTTTCCCCTCCTCACCCTCTCATTGCTCTTCTTGTCTCCCCCCATCGATATTTTCTCCCCTTTCCTCGCATCCGTCACTAAAAGGAGCCAGAGAGAGAAGCATGCCTACCAGGCGCTCACCAGGATGTGTTAAGATTAGTCAACGCTTCATTTCAAAGCACTATGTCCCCCCAAAATAGACTGCATACGTAACTAAGCCTGCCGCCTGGAGACACATCATGGACCACATCTCAGAAACACTCGGGACCTCTAACAGAATTCTAAATGCCAAATGAACAGAAACACACATTATGGTGACATTTTTTGGCTGAATATGTTTGTGCAAGTAGGACTGATGGGTAATCAGAATGATTAAAATCAGTATTTGAAAAAGTAAGGAGGGACTTACAGACAGTTCTAATGGCCAATTTACACAAGTGGTTATCTATTGTTGACAATTCTGCTTTTGTCTATTTAATTTGATGCCTCTATACTAGTGACTGTCACTGGAAAATCTTATTTTATTTTACAGTTATTTGTATATAAAGAAGAAAAATTATCATGCATCTTTAAAATGGGCTAATTAGCGGTGTCTCCCAGTTTATACCTGCAATATGAAGGTATGGAAAAGTCAAGCTAATTTTGACAGAGAGTATTCTCATGCTCATATGTCACTTTTTGCATGAGTATTGCATTTTAAATCCACAACAGTTTGGTTTCAGACCTTTACATAGCACTTTGAAAGCATCATGTCAGGTATAAAATGATCCCTTCTCTGGATGAAAATAAATATAGTTTTCCTTTGTGCAATGGTTTGTCAAAAGCATTTAACACCGTGAATCATACATAAACTAATTAAATAGTTGAGGATGATAATCAATCTGGTTTCCTTGAAGTTCCATAAGGGGTACCACAGGGCTCAGTATTAGTTCCTAATGTGTTCACATTATACATGACCCAGGGTCAGTGGTTAACAACTGTTCTATTTGATATTATGCTGATGACACACTCCTTTATTCACCAGCACCTTCTTCTGACATGGCCTTGTCTAATTTATAGCCACTTTATAGCTATTCAATCCAGACCAATTAAGTGGATCTCAAATGAAAAATCACCTTTATATTTTATGATTATTACAATAACTGGATGTTGTCAGTACCTATATATCTGGGTAGATGATAAATTATCTTTTTGAAACGCATAATGACAAACTCTAAATTAAAATGTGCATTTTTTTTTCCCATGAAATCTTTCAGCTCGAGGATGCAGATTGTAGGGGCAATTTTTATTTATTTATTTATTTTTATCAGTGCTTGACTATGCAGATGCAATTCACATATATGCTACTGGCCATATCATATAAGAACATATTTAAGAATTGGAAATATGGGTAACTGTACCACTTCACAACATTGGATTTCTTTGTAGATTCCATTTATAAATATGAAGAATATTGGAGTATGCTCTTCAAAGACTAAAAAAGTCTCAAGACTTTATTAGACTAGACAAGTTTTTACCTTTAAAACTGCTTCACTATCTTCCTGAATGTGTTCAACTGACAGAATGCAGGGTGCTCTGCAATTTTGTAACAGACACATTGAATGCTAAATCTGCATGTTTCATAACTATCATTATTTGCATTGTGTTTTTTTTTATCATTCTTAATTGTTGTTATCTCTGATTAAATGGTGAATTTCAATCAATGCTGGGCCATCAAATAGTAACTGGTGATTGGATAGTGGATCCTGAGTCTTCTTATAGTTTGAGATGTGTAACAGATTTCAAGGGACACCAGAAACCCTCCAATTGTCATTTTTCCCTCTATATTTTAGCATTATTACAACAGAAATACCACTTATGGGATATCATAATGAATCATGTATGTATTACACAGAATATGCATGAATTACATTTTTAAAAAATTAAATTACAAGTTTCCTCTAACTGTTAGAAGACTTCCACAATGACTTGTGTATAAACAAGATAAGGTTTATATCTGGTTTGATAATATGCATACACAGATCTGAAGTTACATTTAGAAAACATTACAATATTATTGCACCCTGACTATACTGGACAAAAATGGGATGTTTGGCAACGCTTTATACACAGTAATTCTGAAATCAAATTGGCAAATGACTCAAGTCTGTGTTCATTGTGTGATTCACAGTTATGCTCTGGTTTATTATTTCATGAACAATGCCAGTATTTCAAATGTAAGAGAGAGGGAAAAAAAGAAAAATCACTTAATGTTATACTGCCTACAAATCCTTTGGCCATTTCCCCTCTTTGTCTTTCTATCAGAGAGTCACCACTGAAATAAGAGAAAGAGGAGAGCTGTCAATACTGAAATGGAAAAACACTCTAATGGTGCACTTTTAAAAATACACTTCAGGGTGAATTATGTGAAGAAAACACTGCCTACTGACATGGAATTCAAATGATGTCAACTTTTGCAGTTTCACTTGACAGGCATATTTGATATGTGCTTGGTTAATGTAATGCAGCAGCAATACTTGGGAAATGGTGGGAAATGAAAAGTTTCTGAGCATGAAATTGAAAAAAAATAATAAAGGATATTTCTCAAATAATTTCAAATCCGACATTCAGAAATTGCGTTTCTTCTAGTTTGTGAATTTGTCTGAAATCACAAACTAATTATAAATCCTGCTTAGTTTAATAAATGATCACAAGTCAAGTTAAACAACTACATAACGTTATTTAGTTTGAATGCTTTTGTGTCACATTTGATCTTTTCAGACAGAAACTCAAACCACAAAGCATGTCTTGTTCCTTTTTTCTGAAATAGAAACTAATTTTGTCTGCATACATATAGATTCTGAAATTGTGTATGAATTCAGTAAAGAGAAAAGGAAACACCACAATAATATTTGTTGTTCTCCTTGGCATAATTTGCTGCTTTGGACTTTCCACAATAAACAATAAACATTAAATCCATCTTAAAGAATTCAGTTTGTATAAAGAAAAAAAATGATTATAAGATACAATACTATGGACTCAATTGTCTGTCACATAAATTTAGAAGAAACAAAAGAACACGTTATTTGTCAAAAATACATTAACTTCGTAGAATGCAGGGTAAACTATGAAAAGGGTTAAGGGCCTTGCTCAAGGGCCCAACAATGGCAGCTTTGCAATACTGTGGTTCGAACCGCCGAGCTTCTAAGCCCAGACCCTCAACCACTGAAGTACTGATGGTAAAATTGTTTTCATCAATTGTTTTCACCCAACGCAGAAACTTTTTGCTCTTTTTACTTTCACTAGTCCTTTAACATCATCCCTAAACAATACACGGTCCATGTTTTTCAGCCTGTTCCACCCAGAGACAGGAAGTAGAAATGCCTTAAACCTGCAGTTTTTGTAACAGCCAGCAGAGGGCGACTCCTTTGTGGTCCGCTTGTATCAAAGTCTATAAGAAATGAGCCTACTTCTCCCTTTATCTCTTACCTCAGTCAACATTTTCCTCATGAGTTAAGTCTCAACCACTAATTGTAAGACTTTTTGAATACAGCATGACATTCATTTTGTAAATTATGGTCCCATTTAAAAGAAAACAGATGACAAAGTTGGGTATGTTTTAGATGCGACTGTAAATAACGATGGATGTAGGATGTAAGTGCCCTGTCAACCACTATTTTACTCGGTGAAACCGCATTTTACACAATAAACATCAAACTGCATTCAAAAAACCTTACAACTAGCGAATGAGACCATTAACAAATCATAAATACAACCTGGGACAGCAAATTAAGTGATAATTAGGGGATTTTTCTCATTCTATAGAATGTGACTTACTACAGGAGTCGTCCCCTGCTGGCTGTTAGAAAGAATGCACTTCTACTTGAGCTTCACTGTGTCAAACCCAGAGGTTACATCCACCTTTTAAATACAGTCTAAGGCTCGAGCAGTAAAGACTGCTAGCATCTGCTGTGCACCAAAATACATCACTTCAATACAGCACTTTAACAGGAAGAGGAGCATCTGTGTTTCTGATTTCTAAATACCCTGGTAGCTATAATACCTCTGCCAAAGCCTATTTTGGCCTCTAATTTTTTTTTGTTTTTTTGCCTGGGCTTAAAAGAGACATGATGTAATAGCTGTTATATTTATAGCCAATGAAGTTCCCCCTCTTTTTTATCTTCTCTTGTCCCCAATAAGGTTTTTGCCGTGTTGTCAGTGACAATGTGATCTCCCAGTGATCCCAGAGGAAGCCTGTCGTCATCATCATCACCATCCTTATCATCATCAGCTCCCACTACTGTGGGCATTAATCCGTCCCCTCCCCTTATGTGTGTTAATGCTGCCTTGACGGACTGGGAGCTTAATGTAGGTCAGTCGTGACAAAGCACAGAGTGGACACAACCAACATCACTGAGGCAGGACATCTAATGGAGAACCTCACTGGCTGATGTTAGCTGTTTTCATTGATGGGAAACAGTGGGATTTTTTGGTCTAATACAACATTTTGATGAATATACTAATGTAGAGGTTCTCAAACCTTATCCCAAATTAAAAAATAAGTCTCTAACTAGTGTCAGTTGTTGTTATTTTGGTGCTAAAATGTGTTTTTCATGCTGAGAAAAAACATCTCAGAACCACATCTTTCTGGTGCAGTTTGTTTGCAGCCAATTTGTCAATTTCTTGTTGATTTTGTAATTGCTAGTTTTGTAACTCCTGTCTGGTTTTATTTGGTTCTTTCTTTAGCAACACTCCTGTTTTCTTTGCAGATTTACCACCTTTAAAAAAAATATATATTATGTCACTAAGCAATAAATTGCTTTACCAAACTAAAAGCACATATTTTTATGTTCGTCCCTTTGCCCTAGCATAACTAGAATGTCATGATTTGTAATTATTCAACACAAGACATCTCAAGGAACTTTGAACAGTAAGGTTAAGACTGCTGCATATACCACGGTGTCTAAATTTTATGCATATTCCATCACTGAACTATTTGTCTGGGATGTTACTGACTGAAGTCACCCCAAGAAGAAATGTGTGACAGAATGCTGTAACACAAAAGATTACAGTTGCATGACATGTCTTGAAACATCGCACCAGTACAAGCTGGTGCAAGATGGAGAAAAATTTAGGGCAAAGTTACCAATTTTTTAAAATTATTTATTTATATTTTTAAAGTTTTGACACATTTTTATGCCCCAGTATCTATAGAAATTACACTTATAGCTTTGTCCCCACATAACCTTAACCCTAGGACCCTGGTCTTATAAGTCCAAGATAACTATAGGGACTTTGGTATAGTTTAGCTGTATTAGATAAGGAAAATAAAGATGTAGCTTCATAAATATCAACAGTCATATTCAACACAAACTTGTTTATGAATCCATCTATGCATCCCACCTCCATATCTCCACATCCCATTCTAAATAAGCTAATACTGTTGCATTATTAGAAATTTACCATATTTAGACCCTATTAGTTAGAATAAACATCAATTTTGTCCAATCATCCTTTAATCTTTCTACACTAAAACCCTCAGTGAGTGTTGTATTGATCTACAAGACTTCACACGACCACGGCACCAGTTTTCCACCCTCCCATTAATGCATTTCAGTGGGAAAATGTGCTATTATTGCGTGTTGCAGTGCAATGGCGATTGTACAGCTGGAAGAAAATGGGAAAAAATAACAAAAAGGAGAGAAAATGTGTACAGTTTCTCTTGAAGTGAAGCAACAGCAGCTAAAATGATACATTATCGGCATCGGTACACATTTAGATTTTGCAATTGTGAATCAGTTCAGTGAAGAGAAAAGGAAACACCAAAATAATATTTGTTTTTCTTGTACAGCACCAGTTCTCCTTGATAGGGTTTACTGCTTTGGACTTTCCAGTTTGGATCCAAGACGATGAAGACGAAGTCAACATACAGCAACATAGACTCACTAGTTTGTTTATATAAATTAGGAAGAAGCAAAAGAAGCCATTATTTGTCAAAAATACATTACAGCGCTGTGAAATTCGCTTCCTAGTTGGGGTCAGAATACAGGGTCAATTATAAAAAGGGTTAAAGGCTTTGCTCACAGGCCCAACAATGGCAGCTTAGCAACACTGGGGTTTGAACCTCTGACCTTTGCATTTCAGTGGGAAAATGTGCTATTATTGCGTGTTGCAGTGCAATGGTGATGGTGCAGTTGGAAGAAAATGGGAAAAAAATAACAAAAAAAGAGAGAAAATGTGTATAGTTTCTCTTGAAGTGAAGCAAATATTCCAACAAAGCTCCATTATTCCAAAACTAAAAACACCACTGGGTGAGATCTAAAATCCATATGGGCAGATATAACAAGTGGATGAAACGTTGGCATTTTGGACACACAAGAGATTTCCACCTGACAACAAAAATGTGCTCAATGTGGAGCCGACTTAATCTGCACAGAACATCTGAGCTGAAATTTAAAACAGAATCCCCCACTCCCCTCTGAAAATACCATCAGAGTGTTATCAAAATACCACACCACGTTTAATGTTGAAAAAAAAAAAAAAAGTAGCGCCGGCGAGAGTGACGCGAATGGCAGGGAGTGAAATGGCATCGCGGCTCCATGGACAGACGGTGACCCAGCAGAATGCCAAATGCCTGAGCTTTGAGCACAAAGCGTTCACAGGCCAGAGTGAGTCATTGCGTGTTTAATTCGATTACATCAGTCGCACAGAAACATCTCTTAAAGTTGCAAGAAGTAAACCGAGTCACATTTGATGGAGTAGGTGTAATTTCACAGCATGAAAGAATGTCTGTCTTAAAGCAACATCCCAAATGAACCTTTTTTTTTTGCTGTGGAGATCCCTTCATAACATGCTTCCAATGTGTGTGAGGCCCTAAATCCACAGCATCTGATTTTGTTGTACATCTACAGTGCAGGGATACACAAAAACAGTGAAATTTGAACTGAAAAGATAGCAAAACCCCATGTTCACTCCTGCGACACTTTGTATGACATTTATGCACTTCCTATCATTTATATAGGGCCTGCATTAGGTTGGAAAAAATGTCCTCATTTACAGTTTCCAAGACAAATATCTGTATGTGATTTAACACACAGAGTGGAATCTTTTTAAAGTCCACCTCCAGGCATTAATTAAACCCCTAAAAACTCATCGTTGTGTATCAAAGTTGCATATTTCAACATTTTTCCTATAAAATGAACCTTTTCTGCAGTAAAATGGCTTCTGTGTGACCCTGCATGTATCGACACCCAACTATATGCAGTTTGCTGCAGCTCGAACACACCAGCTCACCTACAACTCAAACACTGTAGAACTACACAATGACAAGTTTAACACTGGAGTTAGTCAGGCTCATGTGTCTAAGCCAGAAACTGCATTCTGCAGGTTATTGTACATCAGTACTCAGCTTTAAGGTGGAAATGTTCAGCCATGGTGGCCATTTATCACCATAAACACAATAAGGATACGTTAACAAGGTAAAAAACTCAATTTTCACCAGAGGAAATCAGCTGACATGTCAATGCAAGTTAGATCCAGTTTCTTAAAGTCATTATAGAAAATCAAGGTTTCTGACAACTAACTTAATCCAGTTACAGAAAGCTGTTAACTCACTTACTTCATTTACATTTTCTTCAGACACTTGACTGTTCTGCTATCTGGTACGAGATGAAGTTAGACAGGCCCCTCTGGATGTTTCCGAAAAGCTGGGTGTGACAAAGTTTTTACATGATATAAGGCCAAGTAAAGGTTGATGGAATTAGACTGTAGCCTTTGGTTTGTTGCCTTTATGTACAACTGGTGAACATCGTACAGGATATTTGGAGAATTTGGAGCTCTCTACTGTGTTTGGTTGCCAGCGACGGAATTCATCTACAAACCAAAGTACCCTAAAAGTCCTTCAACAATGACTTCAGTTATTTTAATGTTGCATTCTAAAGCTGTTGATGGTGGAGAATCTTCGTGCAAACTTCAAAACAGGCATCAAAATACACACGGACATGGAAGACATTAGCTGATCTCTGGAAATTCTGCTAAATGGCACTAAAATTTCCAAACTAGGAGATTCCTCTGAAGACCTATTTGGCAAATTCGGGAAAGTTTTGGTAGAACATGAGGAAAAACCGAGTAGAGAACATAATTGAAAGATATCCTAAATGAGGTATTGTAGATATTAAATATAGTGCATATGCACCTCCATTGATTGCTATGCTGTCTGGGACCCATTTAGAGACAAAGTGTAAATTAACCAAGATTTGCAATGGGTTCCTCACTTGTCTAGTGTCTTATTTTAGGAAAAAGATGATTGTAATCACATAAATTAATTTAAGAAAATGTTTTCACATCCAAAACCCTGCAGAGGGTATTTTCGAAGACACAGTTAGGGGAAAAAACATGCACTACTGTTCAAAAGTTTGGGGTCAACCAGGCATTTTCATGTTTTCCATGAAAACTCACACTTTTATTCACGTGCTAACATAGTTGCACAAGGGTCGCCTAATCATCGATTAGCCTTACAACACGATTAGTTAACACAATATAACATTACAACACAGGAGTGATGGTTGCTGGAAATGGGCCTTTATACCCATATGTAGATATTCCATTAAAATCAGAAATTTCCAGCTACAATAGTCATTTTCCACATTAACCCGTTTAATCCCACTGGCAACAATTGCTGCCGCTCATTTTTCTTCTAATTTTTACCCTCTAAAAGTGTTGTTTTGGCTTTGGACAGTTAATGCAAGTTTTAAAATCAAAGAATAGGTTGTCTCCTCTAAATTGCATCAATATCATGTATGAATGGTCACATGACTAGGCCTCTTTACTTCCTGCCAGCGCCGATGGAAGGAGATGTCTGCCTCAAACTTGTACAAGAAGAATTTATTTAAATACCTTAATTAGTAGATATGACTGAGATATTTTGTACATACATTTTTAAAAGGGTCTACTACTGATATATAATGAGAATTTTATGCCTGCATGTATCTTTTGATGATAAGAAGAGTAAACGTAAGCATGGCAACATTTGTTGCCGCTAGCATAATATATAGTCCAGTACATACATACATAGTCAATAGCCCATCCAATAAACCCGATTTTGTGACCTATGGATGAACTGCAGCAGACTGCATGAAACAAACTAAAGCAGACCCTGTTGATTTGTTCCTGCTGATGTATCCTCTAACTCTCAGGGTGCTCACAAGATGATGCCATACACAAAACAGCTATCAATTACATGAAAGCATCATCTACACTCATCCTCTGGCCATGATGTTAGTGGTCAGTAAACAGTCAATCTAAGCTAATGCCATAATGTGAATTTATTATATTTTAGTACACTATGGTCAGTTCTTATTTTGTAAGATCGAACACTCTTAGCTCTACGGTTATTAAACTGTTTTATGAGACTGTGAAATGCAGTAATTGCAATGTTGTCAATTTTAGTTCTCTTCAGCATGCATTGCCATGGTATCTTTATGTATCTTATAAAGTTATGGACACACTTAAAACCATGCCTAGTTATAATATATTACTCTTATTAGTGTTATTCTTACTTTTTAAAATAATGTGTAAATAGGTCAAACTGAATTTGTGTAAATTTAGACTATGCAGTTTCCCACCGGCAACAATTGTTGCCGAGTATAAAACCTACATTTTCACAAACAAAACCAACATGAAATGAAAAAATGTATACATATTATGTGTTAGAGAGATCTAAGGAGTAAAATACATGCACTTATTTTGCAGGGAAAAATTTGGGATTAAACAGGTTAACAATGTCGAGATTGTATTGCTGATTCATTTAATGTTATGTTCATTGAAATATACTGCTTTTATTTCAAAAATAAGGACATTTATAAGTGATCCCAAACTTTTGAATGGTAGTGTATATGCACTCATACATAGTATGAGAAAGTAGCTAAAATGCATCTCAAACCAAACTAATTCATCTCCAATGATTCTTAGTTGTATTTTTACTTCACCTTTTGGATAAATGAGAATGTCTATTCCCTTCCACTGCTGTTAAGCCAATATTTGAAGTTGATTTGTTCAGATAAACAGCTGGTGGACCTAATTATTCATCTGGGTGCCATTAATCCTTCAAACCTCAAACCCCAAAAAACTTGGAAAAAAAATGACAAAAAAAGGCCTTAAGCTCAGATTTAAGTCCTACAAAAATACATTGCAGTTTCAGTGACATTTCATCATTCCGTGGTCCCAACTCCTTTTGAACTTTTTGCTCCTGTCATATTTTTACCCACTGTAGGTTCATTTTTTACTGCAATATAAAGTCTTGCACCTCTATGGAAGCAGAACAACAAAGGCAGAAGAACTCAAGAATGCCTTCTGTTCTAATGCCATAAACTACTGGGGAAAAAAAGATGCATTTTTTGGACTATTTTACAGAAAAAAAAACCTAGAAGGAACATGTACAACATTTTTCTAAATGTTACAGATGCTTCAAAAAATTGGAGCTCCAAAGACTTTTAACAGACTTTTTACAATTTACATTTTTAATTAGTTTCCATATCCGTCTATTGTATGAACACAGCCTGCAGTTCAATCAAAAAGCCCTTAAATATTTGTCATCTGACTGTTGGACACAGATTTGTTACTTAGAATTTCACGCTTCTGCCAAGAAGCGCAAAATTGTATATAAACAATTATTTTTCTGTCAAATTTTTAAAAAGAGATGTCTATGATAAAGTGATTTTAATACAATATCACTTTTTTTAACCTTAGATTTGGTTAATTTGTAACAGATGAGTAGTTCAAGGACTGTCAGAAAGTTAAAAATCTGACAGTTGTATCTCTTTGTAGTTTCTGGATCTGATAAAAGTCAATTTGGGGATTTTTTTTCAATAAAGACATTTCTTTCAAACCTGCCATGTGATTTTGGGGTTCAGAGGGTTAAATGATTTCAGAAGTGGAGGATGCAACGAGACGAACTGACAGAGTTAAAAAGTCAAACAGTACCTAAAAATTCAAAAAAACTACAATACAAGCACAACCTTTCTGTTTTGCTTCACGCATTACTTTGAAGGTTACAGTTTCCTTGTCACCAAACACAGATGTGATGTTTCATCTGTCAGTTGATGCTGAAGTCTCTTTCTTCCATATGTCATTATATAATCACCAAGTCTGTTTCTATTTGCACTCTGGTACATTCTGCTTTTATTGCAACTTAAATATATATTTTTAGACCTTTTTGTGTATCCATGCAGAGTTTTCAAAAGAACAGGTGGACGTCATTTTCCCCTTCGGGCACATTTTCTTAAAATTACCTGCAAGATCAGAACAACTTAATTGGACAATTTTGTGAAGTTAGAGGCCTCCACATTAACCCAAGAAGTCTTTCTGACTGAAACAGAAGGTCCACCAAAACTTGCAGATTACTATAAAAGTTCAGGTGATTTAATAAGGGTATAGACACATTTTTCTGCTTGGCAACAGCGATCACTAATGTGAGATATTATCATTCCGGCATAGAACTTCAGACGAACATCCTCCAAGTGCACATTCACAGTCAGTGGTGAATTCATTGAACATGGAGCAGCCAAAAGTTGGCACTGGAGATTGGTCTGACTGCACCTCATCGTTAGTCTCCTATGTGGAATGAATATAGGAGAAGTACTCTAATCACAACTGTCTTGAGTGTTGCTAAGCCCGAGATGTAGCAACGGTGCCCCTGAAAATAGTGTCAGTTGTCTTGGTGGAACATATGCTCCAATTCAAATCAGTCATATTTGATTTTTCCAGCATGGAAGTTGCTGCTTTGAGGTTATTGTGGCAATTTTGAAGATAGTAACATGCAGATAGTGGACGGACAAGACAACACTGCATGAATTATGCAGCAAAAATGGCAGAATTATACCCAAAATCTGCATCTGGTGAGTCAAAAACAGAAGGACGTATCCCTAAAAATAAAGTGAAACCAGCACTAATTCGCACATTGTCACTTCATCTATCATTTTAATATAGCAGGGAGGCAAAAAAAAAAAACAGAAAGAAGAAGAGCTCCTTTATTATTCTATGGAGAGCAGCAGATCACACTGACAACATGACAGTGACAGTAGTTAACTGTGTTCTTTGTCCAGAAGATAATCTCTCCCGCGGCTCACAGATGAAATGTTAATTATCAAAGGGAATGATGGGAGGGGAAATGGTTTGGGATAAGCTCAGCAAGGTCAGCTGAGCTCAAACCGCAGCCACGTTCAAAATTCCTGCACATCAGATAGGAATTCACCCACGAGTCCGGGTCGAACCGGCTTTGAGCGCAATCACAGGGATGAGGGGAAGGTGAAGGGAAGGAAGTCTGGGCGAGTTTTCTCTGCGGCCTGTAATTAGCGAAGATGCATTAAAGCCCACATGGGGCATGCCTGGTGTTAAACATAACCTCCCCTGACTGACAGTACAGCAGTGAAACAAACACACCACAGCTGTCAGAGCGTGTCAGCCCACGCCAGTGTGTTCGAGGGTCACATCATGCAGTGGATTTCGGATGACAGCGGAGCAACGTCTCAGGATGAAATTAAAATAATGACTGAAAAAGACAAATGTGGACCTTCTTCGCTCTCGTTTTTTTTTTTTTTTTTTTTTCCACCTAAGCTGCAGATTAGCTGTGGTTGACTAGGCTACATCTTGTCTCCAGACTAGACATATTTGAGGGTATTTTAAAGGATAACACCAGTGTCATCTTTTTCCTAATAGAGGTGAGAAATGTATTTCCACGCACACACTACTGCAGCAAGTTCCCCTTACATCCCATAAGTCCTACAAATCCATTAAAACCAGCTCGTAGTGACACAGTGCTTCCTCGAATAATGTCATCAATCATGTTCAACAGCACATAATCTTCAGTATTGTCTCGCTGCGACTTTATTATGCAGCTAATCACCAGTTTAATGGCACTATTTTTACTTTATCCATTACCCTGGTGGATGTCAGGACACAAAACAAACACAGTGATCTCTGCACATTCACTCTGAGTTCTATGTAATCAAAAGAAAAAGCATCTTAAAGTCAATAAAAATACATGCCGTCACCTTTCTAGCTCCTGTTCACTTTCTTTCATTAATCTTTCCGTAGAAATGTTCCTGGTGTCTGCTGACCACGTTCTAAGATAAATCACTTTCTGAGGTTGAAGCCTTTGTGACATTAAACAACTCCCCATTATTATCTTTCAGGCATTCAAAAACTGCATTTGTCATAAAAAACAGCAAAAAGCAAAAGAAATGCAAGACACAGCAGAGATGTAGATTTATGGCATTTTAACATTTAATAGCTAGGCAGGATATGTATTGTAGATAACTATGATTCAGTTCTTCCAAGGCAAAAAGAAAATATTCAGAGTGTCCTTGTTTGGCCTAAGCAGCACTTTTGTTGGATGTACTTCACTGTAATTGATTCAGGCTAAACTTCTTGCCAAACAGCTCTGCTTTTTACGTATTTATTTCCCCAGAGCTCTCTGATGATTTCACCTCAGTGGCCTCATTGGAATAACTGCATTTGTTTGTTTTTAAGGCTTTATTATATCAAAAGCACCATAATTACCAGTTTCCATCATCATATGTTCCATCACTACCTCATGGACACAACATTATACGGACATAGCACAGGATATCTGGAGATTGTAGCCCACTGTGTTTGGTCGATAGAAAGCATCTACAAATCAAAGCACCTCCAAAGTTTACGACAACTTCAACTCTTCACACAGATGTTCTTCATAAAAAGTATTTGTTTTAAGCACCATTTCAACCTCATGGTCTTGGACGGACAACAATTTATTGCACATATACCCTTGCAAACAAATGTGTGGCTGTCTTCCATCTGGAATTTGCTTCAAGTACATTAAAATTTGGAGCTGTTGCAACAAATTTTGGAGAAATTGCACTGTGTTCCTAGAAGATCAGCTTAGAGGTTCAAACTACAACTGTGTAAATACATAATTAAAGAGGCTAGTTTAGCATTATGCCTTCTAAGAAGCTATTCTACAAAACTGGTTCCCTACCTAGAAGGACATCATGCATTACTGGTCCTGTTTATGTCAAGGTAATTCTCCATGTGCATATTCCAGAAAACTGAATGGTAAACAGTGATAAAATTAACTTATTTCCAATGGTTTTCCATCCATCTATTGAGAAATGCATGTCACTGAACACATTGATATTCCACTGAACACCAGGGGGATTGGGAACAAGTAACTCTATAAAAACTCTATAAAATTGTAAGAGAAACACTTTTCAACATTTAGCTAACTCTGAATTCTGTTTTCTATAAATTTCCTCTTTAGCATAGCCATCAAATCCCCTTATTACCAGAAACAGTACTAACCATGACCTTATTCCTAGTTGCAGCCCTGTTTGAACTCTATAACAGTTTTAAAAACATGAGTCATCTGTCATTTTAACAACTATGAAAGCTACTGATTATTGCAGTAAAATAGTGTTGAAGTTAAAATGAAAGTAGAGATTCTAGTCAAGGTCATGCTGGATCAGATTTTTAACGAACAATCAGCTAACAATAGACTGAAAGGTTGATTGGAAAAAGAAGCTATGACAGCAGCTTGAATTGAGTCATCAACACTTCATTCTGTGATTTTTTTCTCTCTCAGTAGATCCAGAGAAACACAGATGTTGCCCTCCTTAATTATTTGGGGACATTTTTGAAGCGACGTACATGTGTTGTCCGGGTTTTTTCTCATATTTTTCAGCGAGGAAGCCTTTGATGAGCTGTGACTTGTATCCCAATAACAAGGCATAAGTCTTCTTGTTGTTTACGTTGACAGCGAGAGATGTCTGTTTCACGGCATCAAAGGGAACAACAGAGAGTTCATTTGCAGATTCAGTCCGAGCCAGCTTTGCGGTAGAGAAGCAGAAATCTATCTGGAGGAATGATGAAGTTCTTGTAGAAAATAGACCGCAATGAAACAAAATGGCTCAAAAGTGTCCCCTGCACTTTAACCTTCTATCTTTACCCTTACTTATAAAGGGTTCTTGCACCACAATCCTGTTTTGACACTTTGATTGATATTATCCGAAGTGCTTCAGTGGGAGGTAAGTCTCTTTTTGGTTTTTGAAGACGTTTCATCTGTCATCCAAGAGGCTTTTTCAGTTCAAACCCTAAGAAGCCTTTAGGTTGAGAGATCTTCAAGAAAGAAACTTACCTACCACTGAAGCACTTACAGCTACCAGGACATGGGTGGCTTACAATCTACATGGAGATGTTGACGGATATTATGTGGAAAATAAATGTTTGCACCTAGAAAATTGGAGAAAAACAGGAGACAGACTGAAAAATAGTGAAAGAAACAGATATTTCTGGGTAAAATGAGAGGGAAACATGACAAGTTGGGTTAGAATAGGGACCATCTTTTGGACCTAAAGAGGAACATAATTAAAACTACAGTTTGTAACTTGGCTAAAATTTGGCATTACATGCACCTCATGCAGCTTTAGGAAATGTGAAATATCACTTCCCCCACTTCATGCTAAGCTAAGTTAGATTAAAGCCACCCTGGAACCAAATCTCTGTTCTGGATTCACAGAGATGAAATTAATATCGATCTCCTTATTCATCTCCGTGCGAGATGGCAAACAAGTGTATTTCCCAAAATACCAGTGTGTTCCTTTAAAATTTAAGCTTGGACGTGCAAAAGAAAATCAGATTCCTCTACCACAGCTGCATTTTAATACCAGGTGTAAATATATTCCAGGTCTGTGGATCGTAGCGGTGAATTTTTTTTTGTTTTTAATGTGACCAAATCTCTGAGGTGGTTTGGATGAGATCTTTTGCTGAGATTCAGGTAGAACTACATGTGCTACTTGGATTGAATCCATTTTCACATGATTGGAATCTGACCGCCAGGGATACGAGGTATTAAAGTGACTTCTATCTCCACCAATCTGTGACATCTGACCATTCTGAATGGCTGAAAATGGGTTATTTGAGGTAAATGATTGCGAAAATGAAGGAATATGAGGAGAATCCGAGTAGAAATCAAACATCTACACATTTTGGAACGCCCTCAGCGACATGCTTCCAGGGAGGCAAATGCAGGGAGAAAGTCATGGACATAGAAGAGGGGAAAAGGGAGTAGAGAGAGTGTGCTGGGAGATATTCTGCTGCAGCGAGCCCCTCTCAGCTGTGGAAAAGTGCGATTGGTTACACATCCATTCAGCCGGGGCGCTACCCCAGCCATCCACCAGCGTATGTTCATTAAATTCTGCAGAGCTAATTAGAATCTATTTGACATCCGTGGGGAGACATTTGCACAGCTTGCAGAACTGCACAAACAATTCATGGGCACAAGCAGCCGTGCACACTGCAAGCATTTTAAATGGGGGGAAAAGATGCCGTTGCAGCATGCGCGGTATTGTGCGGTAAGTAAATAAAGCGAGTGACTTAACTCGACTTGAAATGTCTCATTAGCTGTAGCTGTGCATGTAATGAAAGCAGTTTTGGCTATTACTCCTCCTTAAACAATAGAAGCAGCCCTGACAGCCAATATTTGTCATTGTTCATAGTTATTCTCTGACCACTGACTCACCTCCTCTCTGAAGAGCCATCAGAAAGTAAAATTTGTGGTTAAATTCGTCCCCTTCCAACCCAAATTAAAACAAAACAGTCTTTTCTCGATCGCAAATCTGTCAAGAGGTGAATTTTGATGCAGATGCACAGGGCAAGTAGTAATGCAGGACTCGCTTGGAGGCGCTTCTATTTAGTGCTACACATTCCAAAACAAATTTGCAATTAATCCAATTACCACAAACCAGCTGACGCGCAATGAATGTGAGACCTGTGAGTTATGGCCCCTGGAGGCGGCTGCCCACTCTGCATGCTTGGCAGAGTGCTAATAGCGGATCCAAATCCTCAAATTTCTCCCAACAGGGTTCATAAATTTTAAATACTTCTACAGCATCAACAGGAAGACTTTTTTTTTTTTGCATTTTTTGCGTAAATTGCGACAACAAAAATCAGCCAGTGTGTCATTGATGATCAGAATAACAACACACACTGCAGCTGATTGAGAAAGCAAAAATATCAAGAGATGCTTTTCTTGCACTCATGGCTTCTTATAATTATGATCCAGCACCCCGTAATTACAAGAACTGCATTTCATAATTTAGAGAAAACTACTTCACGTCCTCTCATAATTATCTTTCCTTCTGTGTCAGCTGGGATGGACTGAAGCCCACTGAGGCCCTGAGAGAGATAAGTGAAAATAGATCTGAGTTTCATAATTATGACATCTATTTGTCATAATCACAAGAGAAAAAAATAGCACTCTCACAGCCCTCTGAACATTACATTTTGTCATGCTTTTACTTATGTCACAGTTCTGAAATTCTCAATCTGAAATCTAGATTAAAATGAGGAAACAGCTTCCTAATAATATGATCTCTGTGTCATAATTAGGACAGAATAATTTCAAAACAAATGTGCCCTATAATTGCAAAAAAAAATGTTACATGAGGTATTTGTTTTGTAATTTATTTTGTATTATTATTTGATCAGAAAAATACAAATTAAAAGCTAAAGCTCATCGAGAGAATGCCAAGTGTCCAAAGCAGTAATCAAAGCAAAGGTTGGCTGTTTTGGAGTATAAAATATAAAACATGTTTTGACTTATTTCACACTTTTTTTTTTTTACTACATAATTCTGTATATGTTCATTTATAGTTCTGATACCTTCAGTGAGAATCTACATTGTGAATAGTCATGAGAATAAAGAAAAACCATGAAATGAGAAGGTGTGTCCAAACTTTTGACTCGGTAGATAGATACATCTGGGTAGGTAGGTGTACGGATCTCGGTAGGTATACATATCTTGGTAGGTGTGCATATCTCAGTAGGTATACATATCTCGGGAGGTGTGCATTTCTTGGTAGGTACACATATCTCGGTAGATGTACGTATATCGATAGGTATACAAATCTCGGTAGGTATACGTATCCTGGTAGGTGTACATATCTCGATAGATGTATATAGCTCGGTGGGTACATATATCTTGATAGATGTACTTATCTTGGTGGGTATATATATATATATATATCTCAGTAGATGTACATATTTCGGTGGGTATATATATATCTCTTAGTAGATGTACATGTTTCGGTAGGTATATATATCTCAGTAGGTGTTCATATCTCATCTGGCCTGGGACTGCCTTGGGATCAGCAAGGACGAGCTGGAAACTGCTGCTGCCACTACAACCTGACCCTGTATAAGATGGACAGATGGAAGAAATGTAATTTCTTGCAGACAGGGTTGACTAACTGCCTCCTCCAGTCGGCTCTAAGCTCTTGAGCTTCCGCAAATATTATTTTTGATGAGGTATAAAATCCACAGTTCGGTGTCAGCTTGAACAAACCGGATCACCTTGAAAAACAAACTGCAGATTTGTTTCATCACAGTCCAGCTCGGAGTGTGAGATCAACATCCCGAGGCCCGGTAGCTCCGTGAGTGTTTGTCACTTCATAAATGTCAGCCGAGTAGTCAGACTGACCATGTGTGTTATTTCCTCCTTAACTTCCATCTGTGATGGCAGGCCGAGGGGCAGAGCTGCAACTCCAACATCATCAAAGCCTCGTCTTCGCAAACCCAACATGTGAGACTGACAGGCCTGATGCAGAATCTCTGACAAAGCTGCTGCTCAACAGCCAGGAAAGAAGAGTCAAATGTGCAACCACGTGTCTGCTACACGAAAATAAAAAAAAAGTTTAAAAAAAACAGGCCTACAGGGTGAGTTCCCCTTCAACATATTCTGTCTTTTCTCTGCCTTTGCCCCTCATAACACTCCCCGACGACGCTCCCCCTCCTCCCATCATGCAGCAGGGATGTCAGCTCCCTCTTAGGTTTCCAAATTGCTCCCGAAACTTAGCCAGCCATGGCGGATCTGCATTCGGTAGAGGATGGAAAGAGGGCACACGAAGAGGAATAAGTTTCCAAAATGAAACGTGTAGATGTTTCTGTGCAAGATGGCCCACGGGAAGCAGACTTTTTAAACAGAGTGAAGGAGTCACTTAGGCATAGCAGGCGGATAAAAGCCGACCTTCAGGATAGAAGCACGACAAGGTGATTTTACCAATGATTTGATTATTGCTGCACAGATGGATGTGAGCTCTTTTTTTTTTTTTAAGTGTAGATGAGCTTCTTTGATCAAGATGCAAAGGAATTAATAGCAAAAATGAGGATTCAAATTAAAGCCAGAACTGCACACACATTTATTAGAGGACAGTGTTTCTTTTTACTGAGCTCATTACTGAGCATATTTTACATTCAGCATGAGATTAGATTTATTTTTTTTCCTGTGATTTCTTTCTTCCTTCCATCTTCTGTGCAATGATCTCATTTCTAGCTCAATTCATTACTTTCCTCTCCTTTCTGTCCCTTTCTTTTTCATTCTATACTATAATAAAAAATTTTTTTTACCATGTAACAGTTAAATTAACCTAATATCTAGTGAAACCACTGACAACAAGTATTAATTTACATCTGTCAAAGAAAAAAAAACAAATTAATAACAGGCTAAAACTGCAAATAGCATCCAGAAGCAGTATTTTTAACAATGGAAATCCATTCCGTCACTAAGTTAAATTCTGTTAACTATATTTTAATTTTAAAAAGCTAATTTATTATTCAAATATTTGATGGTATCTGTCTAAAAATATGTGTAATAAGAATTGAAACATGGTAAATATATTCTTTGACAGATTGTTCCTGTTCAAGAAATTGCAGCTAATATTTAGTAGAATCATGGGGAAAAAAAACACCGGCTGACATTGTACATATTTACATTAAATTTTTTTTTTTTACTAACAATAATTAGTTATTTTCTTTCACAGCACATGCCTGTTAAATTATCCTGTTATACTGTAATTAAATCTCCTGGAAAAATAGAATTATTTGACACATATTTGCTGTTATTTTCTTTTTTCTATTGTAGTTTTTCACCATTCTAACAACTGTATTTATTAATTTCTTTCTTATATTTTCTTATTTATTTTCTCATTTTATTTCCTTTTTTTACAGTGTATCTTTGCTATTTTCATATATTGTGATTCCTTGTGTCATTCTATCCTTGCATCCATCTGTTTTTAGTCAGTTTCTTCATTTATTCTGAAAGAATAAAAATCTTCTTTTTCCAATGTTGCTTTCTGTTCTTCTTCCTTATTTCCCTCCTCCTTCCTACATCTGGATTAAAACAAACCCTCTTATCTCCCTCTCTTTTCCCTGTTTTTCTCTTTTACGCAGCTTTTATGCTTGTTTTCCAGAATGGTGTCGATGCTTTCACTTAAAAAAAAGATCTGAATATTTCTTGAGCTGCAGCACAGATGCAAGGTGCAGCTTTGGTGTCATTCGAAACATTTTACACTTGTCATTTGGGGGAAACTGGCAGCAAAAAAGAGAGAAAATTGGTGGAGATGTGGCAGGACCTGGCAGCGAAGCTTAACAAGCTTTTCCCTGCTCTGACCCCGGCTGGGCTCGGCCTCCTCCTTGGACTCCAGCCGGCATATTGCAGGGGTGTATGATGTGTGACAGAGCTGTCACAGGTATCAAGCCAGCGAATCCACCAAGCGTGGGGAGGACAGGCAGGGAGGTAATGTGGTGGGGGGGGATGCAGGAGGCAAAGAGGGAGGTGGATGAGGGATCTCCATCGGAGTGACAGCTTGTCCAGGTGGGGGACAGCTGGGTGACAGTGATGGAGAGGGGAGGAGCTCCAACACACACTGCCATCATGTCCTCCCAGCTATTCTTTGCAGACTTTCTATACTAGTTTGCAGTGAAAGCAGATTGCGTATACGTACTGTACTAGCACACATCGCTGCTCAGGCTGGATCTGGGTCACAAGGCATTAAATCCCCTTGTTCATCAGCTGCCCTTACACACAACACACACACACACACACTCTAACAACCCGGCTACCGTCACCTCAACACACACCATCTGTCCTCCAAAAGCCTGGTGATCAAATCCATTAGGGGCTAACGGGTCAACCTCCGCCGCGAAGCTGCCAGATGCACGTGAACCGGCCAGATGACCACGTTAACAATACAACACAGCCAGGGAAGGTTTTACACTGTTGCTGTCAGACCACAAGAAAAAAACAACATAGGGCTGCAGCAATAATACACTATACAAATATACAAGAGAAAAGCTCCATTTGTCACCAGAAAACAGTGTGGAATAATTAAAAATGGTGTGCGTTTACACATTCTTTGAACCTCAAAACACAGCGGTGCATTTAAATAACATGCTCTCTTTAAGAAATTGCCAAGATTGCACCATTTACACCATTTCTGATATTTGTCTTGAATGTATCACATATGGTATGATGTTCAGTTTTGTCGAAAAACTCTAAAAACTAACACAAAATCATGATGTTTCATTAAAATCACTTTATTTGAAATGTCTCTAAAAAATTCTCCAAAAATTAACCTTTCACAAGTCATGAAAGATGCAGTCACGTGACAGGAATTCTGAGATTGTTTTTACCCCTAACCCTATCTTTTCATATGTCCATCCTTTACATCCCCTGACAAGTACCAGTTCAAGTCTTTCTTCTTTCGACAAAGCCATATTTAATCTGTGGATGCAAAAAAAATTATAGTTAATGGGATTTTCTATGTGTCCAGATTTTAGGGACACCCTGTACAGTGTATTTATGTATGGCAGCTTAGCATTCTTGATCCTGAAGAATATGTTGTGATTGGCTAACTGCTGGAAATGTCAATAAAAATCAGAGGAAACACTGTAGAGAGACAGAAAAAAAGCATGTTGGAAGGAAACCTTCAGCAGAATTAGAAAATAAAGACTCTCAGGTGAGCAAAGGAAGCTCAACAGATCAGGAGGCAATAACCACGTTAACTGGATTTCCAGAGAGCACCGTTTTATTCCTGCCAGTATCCACTGTCAAGCTCTGCCATAAAATGCTTCAGTTGTTCTGATGTTCATTCTCACTTCAGAAAATCAATCAAGGGAGATGAGAAAGTTGACCTTCAGCAGAAAACAAGGGGAAAAAGAGTGCCAGCAGGAGGCGTTCTGTTCAACCAAGCATTAGCCCGTATATATTGGTTATGTCGGAGCTGCTGCGACACCACTCGAACAGCGGCCCAATCAAAATGCAGCCATGTAGTGTTGAAGTTCTGACACTTTTATGTGGAGGGTGAAGAAGGGGAGGGAATTCTATAAAATAAACAATCAATATCCATGATTACACATCAAATTGACTCCTTTCATCTCAGTGGTTATATGGGACGAATCCAGGTAGTATTTAGATTCAAACGACAAACATAAATGATCATAACTCTAATACATTAAAGTCTGTGAATGTTTTGGCACATTTTGCCTTCTTCGGGTGATATTCAGGAATAAAAGACATCCATCTCTACCAGGTATTAACATGTAATATATATAAACATATGTAAAATGAACTATGGTGTTCCTCAGTGTTCAATTTTAGGTCCTCTACTTTTTAATTTGTATATATTTCTGCTTGGAAATGCCATCAGTATACACAGTTATGCTGATGACACACAGCTGTACATCCTCCTGTCTCTCAATGACTCCAGGCCAACTGCTGCCCCTTTTAACTGTATTTTAGACATTAAAACATTGATGGCAATGAACATTTTACAGCTCAACCAGAACAAAACTGAGGTCCATGAGATCAATGGAACTAAAGCTTAGAGACAAGCTTATCTCACACCTGCAAGATTTGGTATCAAAACTGCCGTGCAAACAACTTAAAAATCTTGGACTCAGTAATCAATTTTGAGCCCCACATTAAAAATACAACCAAGATTGCTTTTCTTGTCACTTAAAAACATTGCCAGATTGCAGGCAGTCCTCTCTAAAACTAATGCAGAGTCACTAATACATTTGTGGGATTAGGGGTAGGGGGTTGCTTGTATTGTTTTATTGATACAGCATCCTATCCAGATCAGGAATAACACATGTTCAGATCTCAGCTTGGTATTAAGCGGAATACCAATAGAGAGATACACAACGCTTTAACGGTTAATTAGAACAAGCTGGAGTTGTTTTGAACCGTGGATTCTAATGATGTTCACCAAATTGTCATTGATTACTGCAGCAATATTGGCAGTTGAACAAACTACTTCTCTGAATTGAGATATCAATTACTGATACATACGTCATGGCAATACTCTATAGGGATGCACTGGGATCGAAGAATCAAATCACTAACAACAAAGTGTGGATCCCGGGATTTACTACAACCAGAAGGATGGAATGAACAAAAAAGAACATTAGAGCAGTTTTTTTTTTTTTAACGATACTAAAGCAAAGAAAGGCAAGTGTGAGGATAAATGTGGATATATTTCTTGACAAAACTGGACTTTGCTGCTACAAACAGGCTAAGTGTTAATCTACAACCATGCGTGGGAGGGAGATCGCAGGGTCAACCACACCATGGTGCAGCTGAAGCAGATAGGGTTGGGGCAGCTTCACTCGAGAGCACAGCAGTGGAAGACTGAACCTCCGACCTTCTGATCAGTAGCCAAAAGCCTGTACCAATGAGAAACAACAAACCCTAGTTTATGTACCGGAGGAAACATTTGATGCATTGTGGCTTGTTTCTGAAATTATGCAACCACTCACCATATGATGGCTAGTTTTTATATATATATATATATATATATATATATATATATATATATATATATATATATATATATATATATATATATATGCTGCAGCATGCTATATATACACTACCAGTCAAAAGTTTGGACTCATCGTCTCGTATAAAGAAAATCCATTAAATAATGGATTTTCTTTATTTTGTAGATTCTCACTGAAGGCATCAAAACAATGAATGAACACATATGGAATTATGTAGTAAACAAAAAAAAAGTGTGAAATAAGTCAAAACATGTTCTAGATTTTAGATTCTTCAAAATAGCCACCCTTTGCTTTGATTACTGCTTTGCACACTCTTGGAATTCTCTCGATGAGCTTCATGAGGTAGTCACCTGAAATGGTTTTCACTTCACAGGTGTGTCTTGTCAAGGTTAATTTGTGGAATTTCTTGTCCTCTTAATGGAGTTGGCACCATGAGTTGTGTTGTGCAAAAGTTAGGTTGGTACACAGTTGATAGCCCTGTTTGACAACTGTTAGAATCCAGACTATGGACATTATGGCAAGAAAAAATCAGCTCAGCAAAGAGAAACAACAGTCCATCATTAGTGAAAGAACTGAAGTTCAGTCATTACTGTCTCAGTTAATTGCTTTAGAAAATTGCTTTCAAAGCATATAGTTACTCTGGATGGGATTACATTGGCCCCCAGTACTACTGTGAGGAACCTCGGCATTATCTTTGACCAGGACATGTCCTTTAACTCACACATAAAACAAATCTGTAGGACTTCCCTTTTCCACCTGAGAAATATTGTAAAAATCAGGAACATCCTGTCTCAGAGTGATGCAGAAAAACTAGTCCATGCATTTGTTACTTCTAGGCTTGACTACTGTAATTCCTTATTATCAGGTTGTCCCAAAAGCTCTCTGAAACATCTACAGCTGATCCAAAATGCTGCAGCCAGAGTACTGACGGGAGTTAGCAAGAGAGATCATATTTTTCCTATACAGATTTCTCTTCATTGGCTTCCTGTTAAATCTAGAATAGAATTCAAAATCCTTCTTCTGACATATAAAGCTCTTAACAACCAATCTCCATCATATCTCAAAGGCCTGATAGTACCATATTATCCTAGCAGAACTCTTCGCTCTCAGACTGCAGGCTTACTTGTTGTTCCTAGAATCTCTAAAAGTAGAATGGGAGGCAGAGCCTTCAGTTATCAGGCACCTCTCTTGTGGAACCAGCTCCCAGTTTGGGTTCGGGAGGCAGACACCCTCTCTATTTTTAAGACCAGGCTTAAAAACTTCCTTTTTGACAAAGCTTATAGTTAGGGCTGACTGGGGGACCCTGACGGGGTGAGCTGGTGTTTTCATTTGCACAACTGACTTCCCCTTTGTCCCTTAGTTTGCCCCTAGCTCTGCTGCTATAGGCCTAGGCTGCTGAGGACCTCTCTTCATGCACTGAGCCCTTCTCTAACTACCTATGTATTTACTATATATACCATTATTGCATTACACTCACTCTGTTTCTCCCTGTGTCCTTTCTCTGAGTGTCCCTGGTCCCAGAGCTGGATGCTTCAGATCTGTGGTTGTTCTCCCACCAACTGGCCTAATCTCCATCTGTGGGATGCTGCTGCTGACCTTCCTCCAGCCCACTGCTTCCAGCTGCCCATTTCCACCAATCTACTCTGCATTGCCCTTACTGAATCTGAATCTATACTTGACATGCTCAACTACATATTTTTGAATTTTACCACCAGCTATATATGTAGTATATTTAATACCAGAGCCGTACACCACAGTAGATTCGGAGATTCTCAACATGTAATACAAGACCAACACTGTTGGGAGACATCCCTGTCTCCTCTTGTTACTACATAATAAACACAACTAAATGGTTCTCCCAGTTCCACTTGGGTGCTACCTTATTGCTGGCTGGATTTAGTTTGAAAGAACAAAGCACGACGTTAATGTAACACATCAAAATCAACGTGATGTGTCGAAACAGGACAGCACAGTGGCACAAGAGAAGCAACTTTGTTAAATATTTAAATTTCCCAGCTTAAGTGTATCCACAACCAGTAGCCCAACTTCCAAAACCCTCCACCACCATTTAATTTAACTGACCTTTCTCTAAATAATAAGTAATTGCAGGTGATGAGGAAGGATTTGTTAATGTTTATTGGTCTTTAAGGGCATAGATAAGTGTTCAAAATAGGCCAAGGAAGAGAAGAAATGTTGAATTTAAATGGATTAATTACTTTTTGTTATTTGTTAGCAGAATGTAATTGGAAGCACCAATATTACTTGAAGTGCTTCGTGAAAATTTATTGTTTCTTTCTCTCAGAGACCTTTTCCATTTCACCTGATACAGTTTGTAAAGGGGTTGAGAGGAACCGTGCAGTTGGTTCACTCACTCCAATGCTGTATTCCTCTCACCAATAATGCATTTAGCCTCCCTTCCATGTCACGGCAAGATGCCGCTGGCTGGATCTGCTGTGTGTCAGTGCCCGGGGTCATGAAATTGGTCAAAATAAATAAATACATTTCTGGTTATGCCCATTTTTGTTTGGGCCCAGAGACTACGTTTGCATCTGCACCCAAAAAAAAAAAAAAAAATGGAGCCAAGTGAGTTGTGGTTACAGTGGCAAAAAGCAAAACTGACAAGATATTGTTAGAGCAGCATGAAACATTTTGGAAGGGAGGTTCGAGCACCTGTTGTGGAAGTTATTAGGCCTATTTATCAGTGATCAAAATTGACGATCACTGGCCACACAAGTAGTTAGAGGAGGTTGTGTCCTGTTTCCTACCAATAAATATTAGTTTCCTAAAGTGATCACAATTTTTCTCTAGCCTTAAATATGTAGTTTTAATTCCCTCAGTAGAGATCACAGTTCAGAAAATAGTCCAATGAAAATGTCTTTTAAATGATCACCAATTCTTGAGTTGTTCCGTCCTCTGAACTCTAAAAACAGGTTTTGAAAGACATAAAATCTATCAAACATTGCCAAAATACACCACTTTTCATAGCCAGAAACTGCAAAAACGGAACGATTTCCAACTTTCCCACAGTCTTTGAACTACTCCATAGTATCTTCTGTTGCTCCAATGAGGAAACCTACCAAATGTAAGATTACAATCCATTAAATATTGCCAAAATACATTATTTATCATAGCCAGAAACTATAAAAACTGACATATTTTTAACTTTTCCAGTCTTAACTCACAAGTTCAACTTAAACGTGCCCTATTCAGTGTTAATCGCCTAAACTTACTGCATGTGTCCTTGAAGTCTAACAATTAAAATGCATTTCTTTTCTCGTAAAATAAAGAACAATGGGCAGCTGTGGCTGGCAGAGTGAGTTGTCCGCTAATTACAAGGTTGATGGTTCGATCCAGGCCCTCCATGTACCGAAGAATCCTTTGGCAAGGCACCGAAACCCTGATTTTTCTTTGGCCTTTCTTGGTGCAGTAGCATCAGCAGTGCCATGTATACCTGTCACCTTTGTGCATGTGACCAATTCTTTAAAAAAAAAAAAAAAAAAACAGCTCCATAATGCAGCTAGAGGTATCAGCAACCACTGGATCTGATGTTAAAATTACAAATACATGTGTTGTATTTTGAGCTTGTATCTTTCTTGCTGGTTTTGTCTCGGGAGAAAAGTTAAAAATTCCACTCATTATGTACATACACCAATCAGCCACAACATTATGACCACTGACAGGTGAAGTGAATAACATTGATCATATTGGTACTATGTGACATTCTGCTGGAAAATGTTGAATTTAGCGTCCGTGTTGACGCCAAAATAAATGTTGTCCCAGAACAAGCAAATGGAAATCCCAAATGTCACTGGTCTATCAAAAAAAAATAAAAAATCAGGAACATCTTAAGAAACATAACATTCACCCAAGATGTTGATTTGACCTCCGAACGACCTAGACCCCATTCTGATCAAGCATCAACAGGATGCAGTGGAACAAGTTTGACACCCAGAGGCTCCACTGCACAACCCAGAGTACCCAAAGAATCCACTGCCAACGCCCTGATGCCAGACCCCATATTACACCCTGAGAGGTTCTCTGGTCCATGTCCAATGGCTCAAAACATTTTTGACTACATTAGGGAAACCAAAATAATATTAGGCAGGTGGTCATAATGTTATGACTGATCGGAGTATGTGTATAACAAATTACCACCTGATAAAAGTCACAGTAGGTGTAAAAAAGCAGTGTAGCTATTAGAGACTTGTGTTATATGAGCAGTGGAGCTTTGTATAGAGGCTCATTGATTAGGATTCGGGCGGCAGAAGCAACAGTCGCCTCCAACGCTTGTCTTCGGAACATCAAAGTGGCATCGGCCCGCTTGGTGGTCGGCCATCTCACTCTTCTCTTTCTCTGCCCTCAAGTTGCTGAGCGACATTGCTCTTTAATCAGCTTCGCATCTGGGGAACGCTCTGCCCCACAGATATCATGCAAATGAGCCCGTTCCTCTTTGGTGGAGGTCCGATGCATGCTGGTGGTCTGCTGCTGCGTTGCGTAACGTTGGATATCTGCAGGCCAGAGCCGAAGCAGCAGTCTCGCAGGAATAGAATGAAAATCCCTTTACCCTCAATTTAGTTCTGGCAAAGAGTCTAGCTGTTTGTGTGGGCTGCCAGATGGATGGTGCCGGAAAGGGAGCTTTTATTTTTTTCTTAGAGGTATCTGTGGTTGCACCTGGGTCATCGCATGTGTTCAGGCTACATTCACCACAGCTCTTTCAATACAGTGTTGGTGGCTGCTGTTTGCGGTCTTTAATAGTGAATCCAGCAGAACATGGGAGCTCTGTAACCTCCGAAGGCAACACGTGTAAATTAAACAGTCATACTAGCAAGACTTGCATTAGGGATGGGGAAAAAAACGTATGTTTGCCAAACTACTATACTGACAGTTACTTTATGATGATGGACTCCCCAAAAAGATTATCCACATCAATAGGAGGGCAGAATCTTATAGAAAAATGGTCACCAATTCTTGAGTTGTTTAATTCTCTGAACTCTAAAAACCACTGGAGTTATGTTCCAGACCCTCCCACGATAGACGAAAATCCGCGAAGTAGCAACCATATTGTAACCCTTAAATATTGGTCGACTCACTCGTCTCCAGGGCTGTAGGTCAGCCCGGTGACAATAATTTTGTGTTTTTATGCTCATGTCTTTTGCTATCTTCCATGCTAAACATCCCCAGCGTAACAGGACAGTTTTCTGAAGGTTTTATTCACTGCTGAGCACAACAGACATGGACCACGCTCTTACTGGCTCTCCATATATACATATATATATATATATATATATATATATATATATATATATATATATATATATATATATATATATATATATATATATATATATATATATATATATGAAGTAAATTGAGACCATCAGTCTCCATTTAGTTCATCCAAAGACTTAATTTATCGGTAAATGTTGCAATTTACACTTATGTGAACCCATTTCACTTCATCCTTAATTGCAGCAGATTCATATAAGAGTAATAATAACATGACTGGAGCTACAGCAGGCTGGGGATCCTGTCCATCAACCACCATGGCCCCAATTAAATATCTGGAGAGGAAGACGGATGATGATGCATGTGTTTATTAACCTGAATTGATCCATCCGTGACTGAACTTCGACCTGTAAAAGACGTCGTCCAATCAGAGAGGACGCCCATTCACATAGTATTGATTTGTTTTCATGCTAGAGGTTGTAAGGAGCTGTCATTGCAGCTTTAAACACAGCTTACATTATGTCTCACCTTTTTTTCTTTTTTTCTCACACATGCACATGGAAATCCTGCACCTTAGGGGTTGCAGAACATGCCTTATTTCACCAAATTTGCAACGTACAAGCTGTGATTTTCAGCCCCTGTTTTCGTGGCCCACACTGGAGGTGACAGACCTGCTGGACTCCAGAAATTATCTGCTGTTTGCAAGTGGCAAACATTGTGCAAAGCTTGCAGATTGCTTCTGTGAAAGCGGCTCCAGGCTGAGTGTGCATTGTATTTCTGAGTGAGTCCAACATCACCCCACTCGGGGCAACAAAGGTGGCAGACATACTCCTTTGTTGCCCCAGTTACCCTTGGAGCTCATCTTGAGCTCATCTTGTTCTTCAGAGGAGGCTGCAGATTTATTTACAGTCATATTCCATTTACACTACCGTTCAAAAGTTTGAGGTCACTTAGAAATGTCCTAACTTTTGAAAGAAAGAAATTCAGTTTTTTCAATGATGACATTCAAGTAATCAGAAATACAGTCCAGACATTGTTAATGTGGTAAATGACTATTTGAGCTGGAAACGGTTGATTTTTAATGCAATATCTCCATAGGGGTACAGAGGAACATTTCCAGCAAGCATCACTCCTATGTTCTAATGGTACATTGTGATAGCTAGTGGTGTTGAAAGGCTAATTGATGATTAGAAAACCCTTGTACAATTATGTTAGCACATGAATAAAAGTGTGAGTTTTTATGGAAAACATTACATTGTATGGGAGACCCAAAACTTTTGAACGGTCGTGTGTATATTTTATCAAAATGTCTTTTCATAGCGACACATTCATTTACAAGAGAATTTAAAATTGCAGTTTCAGCAAGAGCGAGCACAAAAGGTTGTCATATGATTGACTGCAGCACCTCTGCAAAATGACAATATCTGTGGCTAGTTTTAAGTGGATATAATGTAAATCACAGCGACCAAAGGCTATATTCTTGTTCACACAAGCTAATACACAACAGATGTGCTACTGTGGATTGGTAGCCAATCAGGACTCCATCTTTATTCCAAGTACCTTACAGCTGCATGGAATGAAGATACAGTGCAGCAGGCTAGTTCGAGCTAGTTAAATAGTCACAATAGTTAATATTCGAGTGAGAAACCTCTGACAGAGCGAGACTTTGCCATGAAATTTGGAACAAATTCAGTGAATGACTTCCACTGCAGCACTGCCAGCAGGTGAATGTTTTGCATTTTCTAATGACATATCTACTCAGAGTGTTGCTCAGACATTCATCATCCTCAGGCCGTGGATCCTAATGGCTTTTTTTCCTGTCAATATAAGGTTCACTTCTGAAAATTTGTTTATAGATTAAATTTGAAATTAATAGTTGACGTTAATCCTGTTGAACATTAGTGCTGCTGCTGTACTAAGTTAAAAAAAAAACTAAGTTTTACTGTTCCTGCATAACCCGCCGAGAGTCATTCAGGCAACGTAGCTTCCAAGTTCAACTGACTATGTATGAGTAGTCCCTACAAAAATACAAATTGTTAAATGAGTGGTTTGTGATTCTATTTCAGTTGTGTTGTGTTTAAATTTTGATTATTGTGGATGGGTTAGGTGGTTTTCAGTGTTTGTGTGGCTAAGCTAGCTGCTGGCCACCATGACAGAAACTTTGGACCAATTAATGACCTCTGATCGCCCTTTACATGCAGAGAATAAAATAGAAATGTTTTCTGAATGTTCCGTGATGTTGAAAAATCAGTTTTATGTAGCTGGTACTGTTAGAAAATAGAAAGTTGTGTCAGCAAATTACACTGCTACTTTTTTCTTTCTTTTTTTTTTTACAGAATGAACCTAACATTTCAACTTTGATAAACTATTTGTGAAAATGTCATCTGACTGTCTTTAAAAGATTTAATAGAATGCTTAGTTTGGCCAATGTTTATTTATTTTGTTTGTTTGCACAACTAAACAATAATTTAAGTACTATTTTATCATCGTTATTATTATTTTATGAGTCATTTCATGTTGTCTCAGCTAAAATTTACATTTGTATGGCCTGAAACGTGTTTTTATCACTAAAAAAACTTGTTGGTTAAGCTTAAAGTATAAAGTTGATAGAACTATTTTGTCTAGCACCCAAAACTATTCACTTTAAACTTAAGGAGCTTAGATATATGTACAAAAAGAGCAAAAAAATAAAAATCTAACTCAAGCTTTAAAGGCAGCCAGTTTACAAAAAAAGTGTAAATTGATCACTGAAATTTTATGAATGTATTTTTTTTTTATTTGAAGGAAATTTAAATAAAAAAACATTGCTATTCTTGCTGTTGCTCTACCCTATTACCAAATTCCCTTCAATAATTAAGTGCATTTATTTTTATTTCATAACACTAGTATTTTCAGTATTTTTTGGGGATGTTTTTGCCTATATGTTTATATCTTAGGCAGCGAAAGGAGATACGGAAAGTGGGGAAAGAGGGTACGGGCTGGCCTGGATTCAAACGTACTGCTACTTCCCCTTGCATTTGTATTTATTATTTTTGTGCTTTTATTGCTTTGGTTTTCCATTCAGAATCAAAATTATTGTAAATCACCATGCAATTCATGTGAGCATTGTGCAAATGAGCGGTTGAGTTTGAGCAGGGGCAGGCATTAGCAATACAACATATTTGGCCCATTTTGCCAAAATAAAAAACACAGTCATTTTGAGGAAATTACATATGGTCGTCTTTATGAAATTCTTCATTTGAAGCCCATGATTTCACTAAAATGTTGAGCTCGTGGCTCGTGCACTCCAGGGAGGCTTTGGGGGGGAAATGGACTGTGCTGATGTCCGATGAAGTGCCTGGAACTGGGAGGCCGATGAAGACAAATCAACCCGTCAGAGATTAAAAGCCAACATGACTATCTCTGCTGTCATTCTGCTCCACTTAGCCATCTCTAATTTGGATGTTTCTGGGGATATTTTTTGTATTTTTGTTTTGTCAGAATGTCTGTTCGGATGAGCTATTTACCCATCCCTTTCATTATCCTCCAGACCTGCTGCTGCGCTGCTTTTCAATTCCGCCCCGAAAATGAGCCCGCCAACTCGCCAAACTGTAATTGCTGAAAATTCATTTGTGGCACGCAATTATCTTGACTATCCTTTCCTTATAATAGCGCTTTTTTTCTTGGAGCAAAGTATATCACACTCATCTAACACGTTCTCTGAGAAAGCAGGGCAGAGGGTTTCTGCAGCTGCACCCATCATCTGTCAGCAGAAGGCCGAAAACAACTTGGCCTCGGATCATGGAGATTTACTCTGATGCTGAGCAAAAAAAAAAAAAAAGAGAGAGAGAAAAAAATTAACACCCATCCTGCTTTCACTCATTTTATCAGCTGTTATTAGCTATGGCGGCACTGTGTCCATGTGCAGGTTGCGATGCCCATTTCCTCCCAGGGAAAAACCATCTGCGCTCTTCTTAAATCCCCCCAGTGCATCTGTTGCATTCTGTCCGTATGGAGAGTGGCTCCCAAAGCTAATAAAATTGAAATGTTTCCTCGGCCACCGATGACTCCTCTGAACAATATTTAGTTGCAACATTTTCCTATTCCGTCCAGTCGAGTTTGGAAGAGAATCCACAACTTCAATGTGAATATCAATGCAGTTTGCTTTTTGTCCAGAATCACAATGAAGGCTGAGCAAAGGGCTAAGACAATGCTGACCTTTAAAAAGGCAGGTTTGGTTAGAAAACACAAAGGCTAGGGTTATATATGAAACTTTCTGCAAAGTTATGAAAGCAAATGGAGTGAAGTAAGAGATAGCTCCACAGAGAGAAGGCGATATGCTGCTCAGCAAAGCAGTGAGGGTCAGTGGCAGAACAGAGGGGCCAATGAAGAAGTTCAACATTTTGGAAAATTTGCTGCCTTTCAGAGAGTTTTCTGATATTGGATCCTTTAAAGTTAACCCCTAACCCTAACCCCCTAACCCTAACCCCCTAACCCTAACCCCCTAACCCTAACCCCTAACCCCTAACCCTAACCCCTAACCCTAACCCCTAACCCTAACCCCTAACCCCTAACCCTAACCCTAACCCTAACCCCTAACCCTAACCCCCTAACCCCTAACCCTAACCCTAACCCTAACCCCTAACCCTAACCCCCTAACCCTAACCCCCTAGTCCCCAACGCAGTGGTCATGGGCTGGATTCGAACCCATGACCGCTGCATTGGGGACTATAGCCCCTGTTTATGGGTCGCCCACTCAACCAGCTGAGTGATCTGGGCCCCCGATATGGTCCTTTTTATTCTGTTTATAGGTGCGATAGTCAACTTCACTGTGACAAGATTCATGGAATCAGCCGGTCATATTGTAAAGACTGAGGTAGATTCAAATAAAATTAAAGGGTAAAGGTAGATGGTTTTCAATGTCATGTGCAATCTATTTTTGGTAAAGTTTAGCAACATTTTGCAGTAAAAATGTAACACAACACTGTAATTTAATGAGAAGAAAAAACTTTCACTTAAAAAACCAAATGTCATATCAAGTAGTCCAACTGGGTTGCAACTTTTTCTTTCTTCAAGTCATAACTCAATGATTGAAGCTATGTGGAAACTCCCATTTCTGCCTTTTAAGCAGTTTCTGCATGGTTTTGGCTCCTGTCACATTTTTACTCACTCATTTTTCAATGCAATATAACATCCTGCATCTCAATGGAAGCAGCACAACCATGGCTAGAAGTAGAGGGAATTAAAAAAATGTTTTGTTTCATATAATACTTTTTTTTTTTTTTAGTTCTCTCTACTTAATAACACAGTTATAGCAAAAAATCAAACCATTTTTCCAAGCCTCCAGAAAGGAGTGATCATGCTGGAAAAAATATAGCATAAATATAATATAAAATAGATATTTTAGACTTTTTAATTTGTTCTCATGCATATATACATATATACTGTCCATCAGCTGTATAAACACAACCTGCAGTTTCTGATATTTTGTTTTATGACTGCTGTGAATCATGGCAGGTTTATCAGTTGCAGCAACAAGTGCATAACTTAATTATTTTTACTCAATCGGTTTTGAGCAAATGGTTTACTTTAGGTGAATTTTTATACGAGACCCACAGAACAAAGTGATTTTGATTAAATGTTACGAGTTTAGGGTTGGGTTTGGTCCGTTCAAGATCAGAAAAACAAGAAAAGCTATCATTAAATGTATCCAAAAATCTCAAAACCTGCTTTTTTGAAAGTTTGTCACTGTGAATTGGCTATTTGGAGTCACTCAGGTTTTTACAAATCAAATATAACAAGCGGTTTAAAGGTGCTATTTTTCCACTTCGCCCAACCTCTAGTCTTTCTGCTAAATGACTCTATCTCCGTACGACAACATGAACACAGTGTTGATCTTTGTATCACACTGAAATAAAGCAAATAAGAGTACTTCTCCAAAATGTTGATCTTTCTCCCAAACGTAATAACCCAAATCACTGTGAAAAACACTGTAACATGAAATCGAAGGCTGATGTAATGAGAGCTGCTGATTAGTCAGGACGATGGTAGCGGCACACTGTCAAAAACACACACAGAGCACCATTTGTCATGTAAATGACTGTTTTGCCAAAGCGACAGATGACTCCGCTCAGCTTCCTCCCCTCACCCTCGTCATGCATACTGGCCAAAAGAAGCATGTTTTGTAGAGATTTCTTTCTCTACTTGCAGCAGGATGTGATCTGCAGCTGCAGCCCTCTGCCTTTCTGTGTCACGTCACAAGACATCATGTCATCCTCTGACTCATGACCGGAGTGGATATCCACTGCTGACCACTGTCGTGAGATGGCCACGGTGACGGCACATTTCTCTCCTCACGTGCTGTCATTACTCCGGAACCGGAGGGGGGAGATTTGGAGTGATAACGACCTCCTCACAGCCATGGCTGTCCTTGCAGAGATGGAAGAGTTATAAAGACGGAGGACGAGGAGGCGGCTGGGAGGCAGAGTGCCTTCCCTCTGGCTACTAAGAGACTAAAATAGAAAAGAATAATGCAGAATGAAACACGGGAGCATTAGAAAGGAAAATAACAACATAGATAATGGAGGTCAGTTGAGAGATATCCGACTTAAAATGTGTAATAAAACAATTCAGAACAAGGGTGAGGATGAGGTCCAGTTTGGCAACCTCTGAGTTGGATTTCTGCTGTTTCCAGATCATGTGGTTTTGTTGGCTTCATCAGGATGTGACCTTCAGCTGAATATGAAGCAGCTTTGATGAGAGTCACCACCTCTGGCACAAAACCAGTGGATTTGCTCCCTCTGGGTTGGTGAGTTGCTGCCCCAAGTGCAGGAGTTTCGGTATCTCGAGATCTTGTTCATGATTGAGGGTAAAATGCCGTGAGATGGACAGATGGTTTGGAACGACGTCAGCAGTAATGCAGGTGTTGCACTGCACTGTTGGGATGAAGAGGAAGCTGAGCTGGAAAGCAAAGCTTTATATTTAGCAGCTGATTCCAACCCTCATCAATGGTCATGAGCTTTGTGTAGTTCCACATCATGAGGATGTAAGAAGCCAAAATGAGCTTCCTCTGTAGCATAACTGGGCTCAGCCTTAGATATAGGGCAAGCAGCTTGGAGAAGAGTCTCTGAATCTCATTTAGAAGCCTCCTGGGCACCTTCTTTTAAAGTCTTTCTGGGCACATCCAACTGGGTGGAGACCACAGGGTAGTGCCAGAATTTGCTTGAGGGATTATATATTTCATCTAGACTGAGACCACCTTGGAATTCCCGAGGAGGAGCTTGAAAATGGTGGACCAATGGAAGGCCTTGCTTAGCCTGCTGAAATAGCAACCCAACCCCAGATGAGCAAAAGAAAATGGATGAATGGATGGACGAAAAATGTCAGAGACTGACCTTTGTACCAAAAACACATGGAGATTAAACACGTCATTTATGGCCGATGAGATAATGACAAAATGTAAGGCTGTTCCCTTAAAAAGTCAAAAGTTTGTAGTGGGTTTGGTTCCAATGTGGCTGTAGAAACACCTGACACATGTACTAAAAGTCCATTATATAGTTGGGTCTCCATCAACTCCTTAGAAAAATATCTGTCTATGATTGCTAAAGTGTTTAATAACTAGTCACTGTACTCTCAAAACAGGTGCCTGCTGATAAATCTCTGTGACTTCACTATAACAAATGAACTTTTTCAATTTTCACACAAGCCGTCATGTGATGCTGCATAAAAATCTTCCTTCCAGTCATTATAAAACAAGATGATATAACCTCTGAAAGCAGGAAGAACACATCCTGCCTCATACAACATAAACAGCAAATTCATACATTCCATTGATTCAGCTCACCCACAGGAATTGCTTTTTCAACCTTGTTTACTCTGGTATCACTACCTTATGTTGGCTAATTCCAGCTGTTGAAAAGACTATTGATTAGTAAGCCGGCGCACTGTGTCGACTCTTTTCTACTTGAACTATTTTTCTGCACATCGCCAACATATTATTCCTGCCTAATATACTGTTCAGACTTTGCATGCTGCCAAACCACCGAGGTGTGGAGTCTTCAAGCCCTCTGAAGGCACCAACATTTTTAATTCTGTTGCTCCTATCAACATGCAACAAATCCTAACATGTGCTGTTACAAGAAAATCTTCAATATTTCCCATGTATGTTTGCTGTTATTGCATAATTTCCATAACATATGTCTATAGCTCCTTCAGATTCATAGATAATTGCAATGAATGTGATGTAATGTCATTTTGTCTTAGTTTTACTGTCAGTATCTTCCATCCTTCCCATCTCCGGTGCCGTCTTATGAATAACTCTGATATCTATCAACCATTTTGAAGGACAAGGTTACTAAGCAGATGTCTGTATTTTCTTGAAGGTGTCTGTTTTTATTTAATAATCCCACAGGTTATTGAGAGTCCAGGTAATTCCAGCTGATTGGTGAGCAGCCGTTTTGACATCCTTTCTCTCGGATCTTCTTCCCATCTGTCTCATTTGTGAGAGATTTCCCTCTCAGGGTCACTGACTCATCCAAAGTAAACAATATACAGCGTCAGTGTCAGAAGGAAGATGTCACATTTTTCCTATCATGCTTTGACAGCCTGAAAGTGATGTAGAAAATATGATTTTTCCAAAAGAACCCTACCAAATGATACAGCATCCTATTTTAGAAGATATATCAAAGATCTAAGGATGAGAAGTTGCCATTATTTCAGATCCTTAAAAAAGGACTTTGGTTCAATACCCACTGGAAATTTCTACCTGAGGCAATTGAGAGCACAAAGTTATTAGGAAATTGTTTACTTGGGTAACAGATAAAGTGAGAAGTAATGTAATTTTCTCATAGACTTCTATACAATTTCATGTCTTTTTGCAACCAGAGCAGTCACCCCTTGCTGGCTGTTAGAAAAAATGCAGGTTTAAGGCACTTCCATATTACTTTTCATATCTGGGGAATATGTGAATCTGTGGGTTTTAGACAGAACAAGGACTGTTTGGTGTGTTTTTTGTTTTTGTGTCATGTCTCTGTCTTTGCAAACCAAACATTTCATCAAACATCAATAATTTTGTTTGAATTTTGTCATACCGAGGTTATGTAGATATGAAGTTATGTTTAAAAATATGATGTACTGAAACTGTAAAAAATTAAAAACTGACACTAGAAGGCCAAGAATGTTTTTGTGCAATGCCTAAAAGAAAAGAATTGTGTGATGACAAGAAGACAGCCATCTCATTATGCTTAACAATAAGGGAAACAGCAAGAGAGCCATTGCTAACTGTCTTGAAATCAACAAACAACATCGATTAGAACCTTAAGGAGAAAACACAGCATGAGCTACAAAAAAAGAGGCAGAAAACAGCATTCAAAGTGGTCTAATAATTATTTCCAAAGCTGTGTGTTACTTCATGCGTTCTTTTAAACTGTGCATGGTGTTATGTTGTGTTACGAATGATGTTAAGATGAATAAAATGCTAGTTCTGTTCCAAAACACCACTCACATGAATCAGTTATTTGAGTACAATGGTCGGTAAGCTGAGTTCAACCTTTTTTTTCCCCCTCTCATTGGTTTGTAGCAAACAGAGAGCAATGCAGCAACACAGCTCCATCATTAGTCATCTCACGTCTGGCCACAATGGGAAGTGGGGGGGTTAGAAGTACAGAAAATGGAGATGGCCATGTGCCTCTGACAGACACTAGAGCAGAGTAAGGAAGCTGACTGTCACTCTGGCTTCGGTGACAACTTCCTGAGGCCAAATGGCACTTGGCGTTACCCAGCACCCCAAAGCTGGAACCAGAATCTTTACATGCTGATGACCCTCTGCAGCTCCAGTGCAAGATGCAACCTGTGGGCCATAATGCAGAGGAATGGGGCATGTTTCTGATGCTACTCCATAGCTGCCCTCCTCTAATGTTGTCCTTCTTGCCTCCAAAGTGTGCAAACCCCAACCTGAACTATAGAGGTTTAGGCAGACACTGACAAAGACCTCTGCATTGAAGGTTTTATATAGTGCTATACACAAGTTGTAGAGAGGCTGTTGGAAAGGATGCACTTACATTACACTAATAAAAGCACCTTAATTTAAGACCCCTTGTGATTAAAATCAACAGTTTTTTTTAACCTTTTCGATAGCGATGCAGTGAGTTTTCTTTGTCTTGAATCTGATAGACGTCAGAGTCTGAAGTCTGAAAATTGTTTTCCTCGATAATCCACACTTTAAGTCTATTAAAGGTATTCAATTGAATGAAGTACATTCACTTGACAACTGAAGGATTCTTCTTTTCTTAATAAAAAGAATATATTCTTGTATCTGCTCTACAAGAAGACAAAAGAAGATGTGGTAGTTAGGCTAGCAATGGGCACTATGACAGAGACATCTATGACACTTAATGCCCTCCAGAGACAGCTGAAATGTTTTAAATAAAGCATCCTGATGCAAGTTATGTTCTCCAATTGTGACACATGTGGCAGCTGATGTAAACAAAAGGTCGGGCTGAGAAAAAAGAAGATACCGTTAATTTTTTTTTTTTAAATTGCAATTGGTCGCAGCATTCCTCAGGACAACATTAAGGAACCGATCCTGTCAAATTGCAGGTTGGAGCTTTATCATGCGTATATTATTACGTATCACTGTTTTTCTGCAGAAGAGAAAAGAGGACTCTAGATCTGCACATTCTAAAAGATACATTGGTATAGAATTACATATAAGCCATTCCAAGGCATGAAGAGTTTATTTTCATGAAAAGACGAAGAGAAATATGTAACCATGATGAGTTTTGGGGGGGTCATTTACTTCATTTTTACTGAAAGATTGTGTTTTTTAGTTAAACTTGGAATAGATTTTTGCAGCTACCTAGGGGAAGCTCCAACTTTCAAACAAATTCTCACTAACCTTGAATAAAATGCAACTTGTAAGTAATTCATCCCCGCCTTATTAAAAACACCAGTAACTCACACATCCATCTTCCTGTTGGTTGAGTAAATAACAAACCCTTGCTTGGTGCCAGACTTATTCTTTACAGTCTGAGCTGAGTCATGCAAGACAGTCTCCAGTTGCAGCTTAATGTTTGCCACAGAGAGCTGGTGTACACTGTTCTGCAAATAACAAGGAAGAGAAAGCAAGTTTGGCTGGTTCTTTCCTCGCTGCATCATTTTGTGCATGTACTGGATGCAGTGCTGCTGTTGTACCTTTCACTCGACCAGAGGGATGTGAGCTGAGGGAAACAGTGTCAGTGATACAGCCACTGACAGCTGTCCAGCAGGGTGTGTGAGGTTAAAACGGTGAAGGCCGACGAGTGTCTGATGACTTCTCACACCTCCTCTACAATCAGGCTGTCGGCACGAGCACTATTGGAGGCAGCTCGGCCTGCAGAGCGCACTGTCCCTCCACACAAAGTGTCGAGCTTCAGCCCCGGTGTCACGCTGTTCGCACACTCACTGTGCCGGCCGGCGTCGCACATTAACACCTCCCCAACAGCAGCTGGAGGTATCAGCTTGAATCATCTAAAGTGCAACAACCAGGAATTTAGTGATGAGGGGACTGCTGTGTTTATGGACATTTAGCAGGCCATTCTCGCTCTGTCAAAGCCATCCATCCTCATTTTCCTCTCATTGGATGTTCTTTTGCCAGAAATTGTCATTGCAGGATGAATGAACGTGTTCAGAATATACTAGCGAGAAGATTTTTCTTTCATGGGGCAACTCTCACTCTCCAGTGTGGAAGAACTTTGGTTTATTGCAACTTGATGTTTTAGTGAGGGACTAGCATTATTTCAGTTTCAGTTTTTATCCCAATTAATTTTCCTTCTCTCAACTTATACATCTTGACTTATTAGACTTTGTTGTAGCAACGTCACCGTGTACCCAGATCTCATCAGTTCAGGCCTTGCTTGAACATTTTACCTCCACTGTTATTGTTCCACTTTTACAGCTGCTGGAATGGACTTGAAGGAGCTAACTCTATACATGTGTGCGGTTGGTTGTATGTTTATATTCTTGTAGCGTTGTTGCTGTGAAGACAGTCACAAATCATGGGCTAAATGCTGCTGTGCATTGAGAAAAAGACTGCAAATTTTAAACAATTTTCTCAACCAATAGTTGGCAGCTTGATCAATCAATAATCAATTATTTTCTAAAAACTAAATGAGGTCCAGTGGATATTATTCTGTATGAAATTTGAGCTATTTAAATCATTGGACATGGGATGTAAGCATTAGATGGTTTCATCGGCAACTTGGCTATATGATCACTGTCATAGCAGACTTTGGTTTATCTTGAATAAGTAAAACCTGATCAGAGCACATTAACCACCACATAAGTGTTTGTCATGGTGCTCGTTGCTCTCTATTTGAAAGCACTGAATGACCCGTCGTAAGATATTCCTCCTGGTGGTACTACAGCTAAATGTACTGCACATTGTCTGATATGTGAGCCATGACATTTAAAAATACTTTAACTGATAAAAATTATATTGTCATCCTCACCCTGTATGTGATCATTGTGCATCTTTGTATTGAGTCAGTGGGCTTATCATAGCCACTGTAGACAGTTTTTGTCCCTCAAAGCAAAGCTAACAGCTTACCATACGACTGTGCAGGAAACTTTAGAGAAATCTCTGTTCTTCAGGCTGTGATTAGCTCTGTACTGTTCACCAACTGGTTTTCACGCCCATGCCACTTTTCTCTTGTTTTCATCTCACCGACATATCAATTTCAGCACCTAATGAACACATTTCCACAGCAGTGTGTGTTAAATTGTGCTTTGACGTTAAAAGCTCTCCACCAGGCATTGTCAGACTTTCATAGTATAGTATTTGTGGCAGTTAAATGACCTGTTACGCCAAGATTCCTGTTGCCCTCCACCAACTCATCTCCTCAGATCTATTTAGAAATATGCCTTCTTTAGACCGCAATGCAAATTGACGGATTTTTGCCAGCGAGGTAATTCAGCCTGATTGTAGCAAGTCAATAAGGTCCACATGAGGCAGAACCTCTCCAGCATGTTGTCAAGGTAATCAAGGCCTGTTGTGCTGTGGAGTTCCTGTTGACAGCCATTCTCAGGGCACAAGTGGTTCACAGAAATGAGGGCAAAAAACAGCAAATCTGTCATTAGCTGGCATTGTTTCACCTTACAAAGACAGAAACAAGAACTCCTCTTATGTGAAATCTATAAAATTAGCAGTCACGACACAGGATGTCTGATAGCCTGAGTTTTCTCACAACGCCACTCTATAGCATACCTAATGAGAACAAAAGGACCAGAATGACCTGCACCGCTCAACGCTGTTAAGTTTTGTCTTAAATTCTCTTACTTTTCTGCCACAGATGACTTCCCGCCTGAGATGAGCACAACAAAAGAATCTAATATGAGCTCACTGGGTGCAACTACAGTGTGTCAATTACTGGAGATGGAACAGAATTTTCTGTCAGAGCTGCATATACGTTGGAATTTGGGGACAGATGTGTTTTTTTTCCACATCAAAATCCGCAACCCAATAACATCCCCATGTCTACATTGCCATTCTGGCTTTCCTTTTATTTTCCCTTCGCCCTCCTCTCTTGTCTTTATCTGTATTCTCATCTGCATTCTCTCTCACTCTTGGCTCATCGCTCTTTTCCTCTCCGCAGTGCACACTTTTCCAGAACACCTTTTCCCCCCGGCTCTCAGGCAACTAAATATAGTGACTGGTGCAGACAGCTCGGCCTTATAACAAATGGTAAGCAGAGCAGAGCAGAGCAGAGCGGCGGTGGCAGCATGTGCATGAAGATCTGGCTTCACTTCGGTAGACAATGAAGCACATAGAAGCAGAAAAAGCACATGACAGACACGTCCAATTTACAGCTGCAAACAACGGACATGAAGAGAAATTTACATCTAATACCAGAATCTGTGTTCACTGTAAAAACTGTCAAACCATGACAGTAGAAATCTGTCAACTCTAAAACAGTCTGATACAGTTTATGTAACATGGAATCAATGGAATAAATAAGTTAAGCAGGAAAAAAATATGTTTTTTTGTTTTTTTCCCCTTGAAAAAATACATTTCCCTATTCTCGCAGTTTTTTAATGAAAAAAAATTCAACACTGTAATTTTTATATTTATTTTTCCAAAAGAATACTAATTTTCACAGTTAAATGTACATACTGTTGTGCTGATAAGAGAAACATGCTGTAAAAAATATAGTTGCATTAATAATGGACATATGCTTTAATATTTGTGACAGCAATAGTCACAATTTTTGCATATGTCACGCTAAAAATACATATATTAAATGTTAAACACGCTAACAGTTGTGCTGGTAATGGAAAAGTGCTGTAATATTATAACAAGTCACAAAAACTTTATTTTATAGATATTTTCATGTAAATTTTCAAGTAAAAAGAATTTTTTTAAAGGTTAAAACTTTTTTGTTTTACAATAAAATATGGAATGTAGCACTTTTTTTAAAATCTTAAAGTCAACAGTATCAATACATTCCTTTATGATAAATGAAGCAAATATTTTACTGTAATTTCAAGGTGCTGTTCTGGCAACCCCAACTGTAGGAATTCTACCATAAAAATACCTTCTTTTTTTAAATTTTTTTAAAATTTTTTTTTTTTTTTTACAATGTATAACTATATAACAAGAAATCATGTTGTTGAAATCATATCATTATTCCACTGGAATAAACACAAATATATTCTGCCTTTAGCTACAGTTGCAGCAATCAATTGATTATTTGATCCTGTTTGAGTAATTTTTAAGAAAAAAACTCACAATTCTCAGATTTTAGCTTCTTAAATGTGAATATTCATTGCTTTCGTTTGTCCTTTATGACAACAAAGTGATTTAAAAAGTGGACAAAACAAGACATTTGGGAAACTCTCATTGATGTTTTTCATCATTTGCTAACAGTTTAGAGCAAATGGCTACTTTATTTACAGATGAACAGATGAATCACAGATGGAAATAGTCATAGGTTGCAGGCATAACTATGATTAGACAACATAAGAACTCAATTTCTCGGGTGATAGACAATTTAGCTACATGTAAATATATACCTATATCCACTGTTACTATCAAATAAACTAATAAAATGCTGAAAAATAATTGTTTTCCCATGCTTAGACATTGAGAACTACAGTAGGAATTAACTGTAAACTCTACAGAACAGAATATGTCTGTTGCTTAATGTATATTAGGTGCAGTGGCAGAAAAGTGCAAAAAAAAAAAGCCAGATGAAATAGCATCAGTTTAAGGATGAAGTGATAAATTAATTCACTCTCAGCCACTCTTTATCAAACATGTCGAGGAGGACATTTATCTGGCTTCATACAGTACATTTTATTGCATCTCTGGTCATAAATGGTCATACTGTAAAATGTGGCACAGCAGTGTTTGCACCATTCCAGACAGAAAACATGAAATGTGTTAAAATGGAAATTGCTGCAGAAATCAGTGTTTAAAGGAGCAGATTAAGGTCTGTAGCATGGTTTGGGGTTACTTTGTGGCAGCTTACACAAACATAATAACAGAGATGTTGTGCTGTCTTTAGTTTTTCTTAGGGTTTTTAATGAACTGGAGAAAAACCTTCTCTAGAATCATGAATACTAATTCATAGATATTCTGCAATTCTTGCTTCAGCACAATCAGCATTCATTTGATTAAAGCCAATTTAAATGCATCTTCTTGTTGGCTGAGGTGTTAATACTTACAGTGGTGAAGAATCATTCCATTACTCTGCATTTAACTGTTTAGTTTGGTTTCTATATTAAAAAGCGCACATGAGCTTCAGGTTGTTTTTCAGTGTCTCTAAACTGATTTGTGGAAGACATTTTAGATCGACTGTATGACGGGATGCACAGTTGGCTTAGCATCCAAATCCAGGCCTATAAACGCCACTCCACTTTCTATTATATTTATTGTCTCCTGTAAGTCTTCTAAACATTACGAGATAAATTACAAAGTATACAGCAGGACGTGCCTTATAAAATATGAAATATATTCACAGCTGCTGCTACCCAAGTCTTGCCAGCTTCATTCAGTTGGTTGTATTTATCTTCTAAATTTCTGCACATGAACTCTCAAAAGATGTTTCACCATGTGGTATTCATCTTCTAACAACTTGCTCCTCTGTGACCCATTTTTTGAGCCATGTTGCATTAACTTTAGTGATCAATTATGCCTTATTTTTCTTGCAGTCTGTCTAATCAGTAAACACTGCCTGCAGTTCAGCTGAATATTCAACTTTTTTTTTGTCACGTGATTTTTATTCATAGCTAAGTCGGTTACGGTTTCCTGGTTGCGCTCAGAAGTGCAGGATTTTCACTGGATCTTTTTAGTGCAAATGAAATTTTTTTTGGGATTAATTTTCACAACAGAACTGGATCCTATGCTTGATAAGCTCAAGGGATGCGGGAAAGTTGAACATCAGAGAATTTTGTCAGTTTTTTCTTTTTTCTTTCTTTTTTTTTAACAGTTTCTGGCTCCTATAAACTTTGCCTTTTCAAAGGTTTAACACTACAATCTTCATTACCATTATGGGTCTTATCACAACACCAAACATAATCTGATTGGGCAGATACAAGTTAATAGATGTCCACAGTGTGTATGACGTTTTGTGCCATAACACAACAGAAAAGCAGCATTGCTTAACATTAAAAGACCCAAAACAAATTAAAGCTGCAAGCAGCGTTGGTTGGGTCCTTGCATCCTTGCTGGTCAGCGAATCCAAGCATGTCTACCAGGTGGTTCTGCGACTGAGAGTGTATGTTGGCTTATGTATCTGATGAAAGCCGGACTGTGATCACACATGTAAAGTTTCAGGCAGATTGGAGCATGTACAGGCTCTTTAGATAGCACTCCCTGTTTCATGGCGAGACATCTGAAATGTTCACCAGGAGGTGTTATCACTGTGAATATATAGAATATATCTCGGTTCATATATGTGATTCGGGCCAGACTCTGATCACACATGTACAGTATGAGGCAGATTGGAGCATGTACAGGCTAGTTAGACAGTACTTCCTGTTTCATGGCAAAACGTTGAAAATTCCAACGGCCTACATTTCTACACTGTCAGACTTTTGATAATTTTTGATCACCTATCTGATGTACATCCAGGCCAAATTAGAGCTCTCTCAGGGTTACCTTGTTTGAGTTTATAGCTTTTGAAAAGTCCAAAAATTACACCAAATCATCCACTATATGACACATACTTCAAAATAGCTGACGTGTTTTGGGCATGGGTATCAATTACAGTTTTACGCGTCTTGATGAGTTACATATGCCTACCAAATTTCATGACTCGAGGTCACACATACTGGTCGTATTAAATGCTTGGAATTTTCCCAGGGGTGGCACTATTGAGCCATTTTGCCACATGTGTGCCACTACTCTAAAATATCAAATTTTTCACTGGTCCTGATGTGTGTGCAAAGGTTCACGCATTTTCAAGTATTTCTAGGGCCTCAAAAATGCATTTATTTCATCTTACAAAGACAGTACAATAATAAACCCATGGGTTCCAATAGGGTCTTCGCATCCTTGGTGTTCGGACCCGAACTACAACAGCATTACTAAAAGTCCTTTCCTGGCTGTAGCATCCAAAGAAAATTACAAACCAAAAATCAGGTCGAAAAAATACTTGTCTTTAACTTTTTAACCATTGCAAAGCAGGTGCCTTAGCTATAACCTTTGAATTTAAACTATCCAAATCTTATTAAGCAGTTTATTTGCTGCTTGCTTGCAGACTTTGACTTTGTTTTTTAGGTATTTTCTCACATATTACCTTTACATTGTGCAAATGTGCCAAAAAAAAAAGGGACCACTTTTCAGAGTCTTCTTAAACAGCCCTGCACAGGATCATAATTTACAGCAGCTTGTGAATTCAGCAGCATCTTCGCCCATTTATGTCGCCCATGTTCATAAATATCCAACTATATTCATGCAAAAAAACTGCAGCTCTGGCTCAGGCTCAGTGAATCTGCCCCAGGGGGGATGAACTCCACTTCCAGCCACCATTTAGGCTTCAGAGGCAGTTCATTAATGTGAGATTTTTATGAAGAGAAAGACAGGTTCATGCCAAGTTAGAGGCAACTGCTGGTGAAATAGGCTTTCTGAGACACAAGTGCTTTTCAGCTGCGGCACAACAATGAAATGTTCTGACCGAAAATGGCCACAGTAGACAGATTTCAATATAGAGTGGCTAAAATTTCTTTCCCTCAAAACATTTGACGCTATCAGCCTCCTCTCAGACATCCAGAAGCCAAACTTTTATGTCAAAGGCAAGATAAAGTATCCCCGTGTGAGCCAGAAACTACTTTCATCTTACAGAGGGGGAACAAAATATGATGCACAGCACTGTGGTGGAGATCGCAGCGGATCAATTTTCGAAGGATTTTTTTTTTTTGCTGCTTGATGTTTGATTCTCCAGAATGATTAAAGTAATTGAAAAAAGCTACAAGTGCAAAAAAGAAATCTTTGCTTAATTTGCATGTGCTTATCTTGTGCTGTGGGGGTCATTTAAGGCTGCACTGAAACACAGTGGTTTGTTATGAGGAGAAGAATGCAGGAAAATGTAAAATACCTCCTACGTGGCCATTAGTGGCTGACTGAACGTAGGAAAAACAAAAAGCTATCAGCTGGAGGCGGAAAAACCCCAGAAGCCACGTATGCAATCAAGAGCGCTGCATCAAATACACTGCCCGTCCAAAAAAAAAAAAGTTGTACATTCTAGTATTTCATTGGACCGCCTTTAGCTCTGAGACACATGTTCACTGGTGGCATCATTTCAATAAGCGTCTGCAAAATCACAACATTTATTTCTGTCCAGAGTTGGATTAATTTTCCACCAAGATCTTATATTGATGATGGGAGAGTTGGACCGCTTCGCAAAGTCTTCTCCAGCACATCCCAAAGATTCTCAGTGGGGCTGAGGTCTGGACTCTGTGGAGGACAATCCATATGTGAACATGACGTCTCATGCTCCCAGAACCACTCATTCACTATGTGAGCCCCATGAATCCTGGCATCATCATCTTGGAACATGCCTGTGCCATCAGTGAAGAAAAAGACCACTGATGGAAAGACCTGGTCATTCAGTATATTCAGGTAGTCAGCTGACCTCATTCTTTGAGAACATAATGTTGCTGAACCTGACCAATCCCAGATCATAACCCTAACCCCCACAGGCTGGTAGGAACTAGCCATGATGTGTGCATCACTTCGGAACAGGGAAAATCTGGACTCATCAGACCACATGACTTTCTTTCATTGCTCCAGAGTCCAACCTTTATGCTACCTAGCAAACTGAAGTGTTTTTTTTCTGATTAGCCTCACTGACCAGTGGTTTTCTTAGAGTTTGTTACAACCACATTTGTTCCTCGAAGATGATTGTTCACTCGAATCCTTCAGGTTTTAATAATGTGTTGGATGGCTCTTAACTAGATTTTAGTAGTTTCAGAAATCTCCTTAGTTGTTTTCTTTGCTTGAGGCAGGCTAATAATTTCACCCTTCTGAGACAGATTAACATCCTTTCCATGACCACAGCAACTGTCTTCCAGCACGGTTGTTTAAGAAAGTGGCGACTTTCTTTAGGATGGGCAATGTATCTAATGTGAGTGCAAACCTGCATATGTTTGCTCTGTTAAAATATCAGAAGTTCACATAGCATTCAGACTGTAAGTCCAGTTTAATTAAAGATTGTGAACTGTAATAAAAAAGAGCTTAGGAAGGTTTCTGCCATCCACCAGCATTGTTAGCTCCAGCTTGACCTCAGACTCATTAAATCAGTCGCATTCTGCTACAATTAAAGCCCAGATCGTTGGACTTACCCAGAACTCCAAGCCGGTAGTTGATTGTGATGACGATGACGTTGCCGTAGCTGGCCAGGATGCTGCCATCAATCATGTTGCCGGTTCCCTCCATGTAGGAGCCTCCATGGATGTAAACCATGACCGGCTTCAACCCGTTCTCGTCGTGGATGTCTGCAGAGAAGAATGAATCAATGTGTGCAGTGGAAATTTTGACAGCATGCTGTGACGAAGAATACTTAAAAGTGAATCCTCAAGAAAGAGATTATTTTAGCACAAAATTTACGGTGAAAAACTGTCAAACCATGACAGTAAAAATCTAAAACAGTCTGATACAGTTTATATAACACTAAATCACTGAAAAGTTAATTGAGAAGTATTTTTCACATTTTTTTTCTCTTGAAAAAATACATTTCCCTTCTCTTGCACAGTTTTTTTTAATGGAAAAACATTAAATACTGTAATTTAGCATTTATTTCTCCAGAAGAATAACATTTTTCAAGGTTATAGCAAATATACATACTGTTGTGCTGATAATGGAGTAACATGGCAATTTTTTTATTTATTTCAAATAAAAAATACAGTTTGCACCTTATGTTAATAAAGGATATATGCTTTAAAATTTATGACAGCTATAACTTTAGAATTTTATAACTATAATTTGTGCATGTATGTCATGCTAAAAATACATATATTAATTGTTAAATACACTAACTGTTATGCTGGTTATGGAACAATGCTTTAATATTTGTATCAGGTCACAAAAACTTAATTTTATAGGTATTTTCATGTCAATTTTTTATTATTTATTTACTGTAAAATATTATTTTTATTATTTATTTACTGTAAAATATGGAATGAAGCACTTTTATTACTGTAAAATCAATAGCATCAATTTATTTCTTTAATGTACATAAAGAAAAAAGGTTTTATTGTAACTTTACTGCTGGAAACCCCAGCTGCTGGAATTTTATCAATTTTTATTTTTTTAATAGTATTTACAGTTTACAGTATATTTCCACAGAATATTGGGTTTGAATTCAAAAATCTGAAAAAAAACTTACTTTTTACATACTTGACATTACTGGTGAAAAAGAACTATTATAGAAAATGTAGAAATCCCATGAAAAAAGGTGAAAATTGGTCAGCAAGTGTGACAGGAAAAACATATTTTCTTTTTCAAAAAATGGTAAAATACTGTAACAGTTGGTGAAACCACAAAATTCTCCAAAAGTATATTTTTAGATGATTTAAATCTATTAAAACAGTAATTTGGTCTGTCACAAGGTGTAACCATAAAATTACAATTTGTAAAAATATTGATATTTTATGTGGATATTATGTACAGGTATATACTGTTTTTTATTTTATTTTATTTTATTTTTGTTGGTGATTATTTTTCACTGCCACATTGTTACTACTTATTACCTGTAATTTAACAAAACAAGGGAAAAAAAATCTATAAATTGCAGTTTAAAAAAGAAAAAAATTTAAAATGTCAGTCCCCAATAAACAAGCATTTTCTTTCAAAAAATGGCAAATATCCGTAAAATTATAATTTTGCAGTTTTAAATGCAGTATGAAAAGTGTAATTTATTGGTCACATTGTAAAATAATAATAACAACAACAACAACAATAATAAATTACATTTGTAAAGTTTCTGACATATTTCCTTTATTTTTTATAGTTAACATTATATACATTACTTTTTACGATGATTTTACACCTTATTGTATGTCATTTACCAAAACAAAGAAAGTCTGTCAAATTACAGTGAATTATTTATTATTAATATAATTATTAGGGCTGTCAAAATTAGCGCGTTAACGAGGATTAATCCAGCACCATAGTTGATCAGATTAAAAAATTTTAACACAATTAACGTATCTGCAGCGCACATTGACTCAAAATCCCCGAAACGTCTCTGGCAACGCATTTCTGGTTTCACCGGCGCAGCTTTTCCAGTGTTTACTGCATTAGTTTATCAACTCAGGAAACACTCAGGCCAATTAGGTACGAGTTCAGCCATCCCATGTGACGCTACTCAGCCAATGAAGTGCTCTCTGCATTCTAGCCGCTAAACATTACAGCTGAGTTCAGAAAACAGGTGAGGGAGGAGGATGGACAAAAAGATAAACAAGAAAAGCATTCAGAGAGTGCAGTGATCCGCCAAGACTGTTCATTCCTCAGTTTGTGTATTCAGAAATCCCGGCAACATAGAATCTGGCCATTTAATATAGATCAACACACAAACTAACTAAATAAATATTAAATTGCCTTGCGTGAGCACAGGTATGTTTTGTGCATGCGTACGAAATATGTAACGGGTCGAGTGAATTATTGCAGGTGTTACCAGCCCGATTCTGCCGGCGGCCGAACCCTGGTTGGGCAGCCTCGGGTAGCGCTAGCCCGCTTAGCTTAGCGCGGCTCGCTAATGGTAACAGCCAATATAAGTCCGGACAAAGTTTGCAGGGGTAGAACGAGGCACTTTACTGAACCGGCAGCAACTGTCCACACTTACAGTTCATCCAGGGTACACTGGCTCCTCACACTTACCCTCTGTGACTGGCTATATCATCAAGGTGCCTCCGCTTCCACACTCGCCTCTACAACAACACACACCGCTGCAGCGCTCCTTACATCACCCTCAGTCACACACATACGCACACACACACCGCAACCTGCCGAGGTTAAAGCAGAGCAGGCTTGGCCTGCAACACAGGTTGAACCGTCGCTCTGACTCCCCCAGTTGGGAAGATATGCGAAAATCAGAATTTCCCCTCGTGGGATTAATAAGGGATAATAAAATAAAAATAATAATTAAAAAAAAAAAATTTCAGATGTACAGTTATATTGAAAGTTATTTATTAATGAATGTCAAAATGTTTCTGAACCGTACTGAATTTATTTGATTTGATGGTCAGTTATTGATTATCCAATCCAATCCAATCCAACTTTACTTGTATAGTACAACCGCAGATTGAACCAAAGTGCTGTACATCCAGAACAAGACAAATAAAATCAGAAATACACAACAGAGCACTAAGAACAAATAAAAAATAATAAAAAACCAGAAATACACAATAAAAGCACCAAAACACATAAAAAAAAACAGACAATAAAAGCACTAAGAACAAATAAAATCAAGAAATACACAATAAGGGCACTAAAAAGAAATAAAATCAGTGTCTCATGTCGGATGGAAAGCCAGGGAGTAGAAGTGTGTTTTAAGATGAGTTTTGAAAATGGACAGTGAAGGGCCCTGTCTAAGGTGCAACGGCAATTTATTCCATAAGATTGGGGCAACCACAGAGAAGGCTCTGTCCCCGCTGAGCTTCCGCTTAGAGTTTGGTGTGAATAGGAGTAGCTGATCAGCTGACCTAAGCGACCGGGCAGGAGTATAATGGTGAAGCAGCTCAGAGAGGTATGGCGGGGCAAGACCATTTAAAGATTTAAAAACAAATAAAAGAATTTTAAAATGGACTCTAAAATGTACAGGCAGCCAGTGGAGAGAGGCCAGAAGAGGTGTGACATGTTCTCTTTGTGCTCCAGTTAGAAGGTGTGCAGCTGCATTCTGAACCAGCTGGAGACGTGAGAGAGACAACTGGCTGACTCCAACATAAAGAGCGTTACAATAGTCCAGCTGAGACGAAATAAAAGCATGGACTACTGTCTCAAAGTGCTGTCTAGAGAGGATAGATTTGACCTTTGCCAACCGCCTTAAATGAAAAAAGCTAGACTTCACAACTGACCGAATTTGACTGTCCAGTTTAAAATCCCTGTCCAACATAAAACCAAGAGTTGTAACTGTGGGCGTCGCATACATTGCCAAAGGGCCCAAGTCACCACAGAAGGGCTCACAAGATCCACTGGGACCAAACACCATCACTTCTGTTTTCTTTTCATTAAAATGCAAGAAATTCAAAGCCATCCAAGCTTTGATGTCATCAAGACATGCCAGGAGTGGTTTAATAGAAAAAGCATCCCTCTGCTTTAAAGGAACATATATCTGACGGTCATCAGCATAACAGTGGAAGGAGATACCATACTTTCTAAGAATGGATCCCAGAGGAAGTAAGTATAATGAGAAAAGCAAGGGTCCTAAGATTGAGCCCTGTGGGACCCCACATAACAGGGAAGCAGGGGAGGATTCAAAACCCTCAAGGCTTACACTAAAGCTTCTATCTGCCAGATAGGATCTAAACCAGTCCAGAGCAGTGCCAAAAATGCCCACCTGGTGCTGCAATCGAGATATTAAAATATGGTGGTCCACTGTGTCGAAGGCAGCGGGAAGATCAAGCAGGACAAGAATCACATAATCACCAGAATCACATGCCAAGAGGATATCATTAAAAACCCTTAACAATGCCGACTCTGTGCTGTGAAGGGTTTTGAGGGATACATGCAGACACTACTAAAACTACTGGTAATAAAACTACTAGGTTACATCAACACATTACATCACACTAATTCAAGTTAGACATTAAGATTTTCTGGACCTTTGCTTTAATACATTTTCTCTGACTGGACCTCTTTGAATTTTAGTTGAATACCCCTGCGCTAAATAGCATGTTGGCCCTCGTTTTGAATACAAAAAAACTCCAAAGATGGAACAGTCCACCAACTTACAGTAATAGGCACACTGCAGGAAAGAGGTTTTTTTCCACCGAAGCACAGGTGTTTAATAAACATCTTCAGTGCATATATATTCCCTTCTTTCTTGAATCTGTTTCCTCATGCAAGATTAAACGTGATTAACATAGATTAAAAATGAATGATATGTAATCAAGATTAATCTAAATTAATCCACAGTAACCCTGTGATTAATTTGATTAAAACTTTTAATCGTTTGACAGCACTAATAATTATTATTTGTTGTGGAAAATGTGGAATCTTTACAGTGTAGGGACACATTGAAACGATACAGCCTCGTGTTTTAAGACATCTGAATTTTGACCACCAGCATCACAGTCTGGTTTTACTTCCTCAGTCTTCTATTTGGACTTGGGTCAAACTGGCACATTTGCAAGTTTAGATGTGTAAAACATACCATTAGGCTTCATTTCATACTCTATAATTTATTTATTTTTTCATTTTTTAAGGCCTATTTCAAAAGAAAATCGTAGAAAATAGATCCAAGATCCAGGTCACATTTGACAATATGAATTACTGTCAAACCAGTCTTGTTGTTCAACTGACAAAAATAAAGTGCAGTTTTGCGAAGTTAAATTGAGTTTTCTCCTGTTTTTCATAGTATTTACAGTTCATTTTGACCCATAGCACAACAGATACAACAATGATTGCAACAATGATTTTGTCATCATGTACCCTTTTGAGAGCTTGTAACATATTTACCTATTTTTATTCACAATAAGCAGCACAATAGATAATTTGTGTCTGTTATGCTGGTATCAAAGTATACTTGTATAATGAAGTTATGAACAAAACAGCACAGCTAAAACATTTTACTGGATTCCATTGCTTATTAATGAAGTCAGTCATGGGTCACTAATGGTGTGAAGCCTGTTGGAGCAGAAAAAACAGGCTAAGGAGTTTGTATGGTGCTGATTTACAGGTCCATCATTTAGTTTAGGGGTTCACCAGAATGTGTTTACACGCTTTAATGCTCAACAAACACCTTATTATTCTCATACAGTGCATTGCTGCAGCACTTCTTTTCCCTTTGTCTTTTTAAGGCTCCTATCTTGAATGGTTTTAAATCGGATTCCATGAGTAGAGCTGTTGACTTTTAACAAACCTGAGAGATCAACCAGAACCAGAATCAGATCTAGAACAAGCAGGAGTCAACATTACAAATATTTAAAAATAAATATATCATGTTTCACATCTGAGCTGAAGTAGTTGTTTTGTTGTTTTGTCTATTTTGTTAAGTGAATGTGGAAAAGAAGCCAATATAAAGGCATCAAAACTACCATGACTAAAATTAGCTGGTAAATATCGACATATTAAATATGAATTCAATCTTGTGCATCGCTGTAATGTTGAGTATAGCTAACAAGAAAGTCTGATAAGCTAATGCCCAATTTCTGAATGTTCCGCAGCATTTCAGTTTTGACATCAGTACTAAAAGTAATCCACCAGACTAGATGCTGGAAATGCATGAATGTGTTTTGTGTTCACTTTTGCAGCCAACAGCGGAATGTACTTTAGTTGGATTATTCCAGAATTGAGGGACATTTTACATCCCACCCATCAAATTTCAAATAATCCACCTACGAAATACTAAAACATGCAGTTATTGTGTAAATTTATTTGTCCTGAAGCCAAATCTAGAAAAAAAAAAACTAGGAGAATTATTAATATTATGTTACTTTCTAGCTCACCCAATAACTATTATTATTATTATTAGTAGTAGTATTTTTAAAAACACCAAATAAGTCTGGAGTTCCCCCTAAAATTACTTTTTTTTTCTTATCCTACCAAGATGATGACCAATTTAAATGCCAATTAAAACAGTTAAATGAAATTTAAGTCTCCTCTTTTTTTGATTTTTTTTTTTTTTCATTGATGTCTCTTGCAATTCTGGGATTTTTTTTTTTTAAATCATCATAATATTTGTTTGTCCTCTTGGTCAGTAGTATGGAGCAGAAAATTGTAAAAGAGAAGGTTTATTTTTCAAAAATGTTGGAAGCCAAATGTCTTCCAATTCTGGAATGACCCAGTTAGTAAAATAATATAAATAAAAATACTACATTTCAGGTAAAAGTCCTGCATGAAAAATCACAAATAAGTACATAAATATTAGCAACAATATATAGTGAAAGTATTAAAGAAGAAATTCCAGTTAGGTCCTTCTGTCTGATACATTATTATATATGACATCTTTGTTATTAATAGTGAAGCTTTAATGCTTCAGCAGCTTGTTACTGTTGTAGCTGCTGCAGATGGAGATAGTACAGTTTACTATGCCGATAAATTTGAGGACTCATCGCATGATCAATGGAGGAGGAAGGAAGAAAAAACTCAATTCTGATTCACAGTTTTTAGACGTGCTTATATACTGGATTATTTGAACATTTTGTTGAAACAAAACAACAGTGTGAGAAGCTTAGAATGACAAATCACTATTCAGTGGAGCTGTTAACAATTCAGACATCCGAAATGTGAACCCAACCACACACTGCTTTTTGCCAGAAGCCAAAAAAAGGTTGCTTCATCTTGAATGTTGTGTTGTATTTTAAAAGCTTGTTGCATTATCCATTATGTAAAGTCTCCAACCTTAAAGCAACTAAAGCTGGCAGATAAATGTGGTGGAGCAGAAGGTGTGTGTTCCCTTCTGAAATGTAGTGGAGTAGACGGACAAAGTGCAATAAATACGCTGGCAGAATTTCCTTTTGGCTTGTGTTTGGGCCAGACGGCATTCAGGGTTACAATGCAATTAAGGATGGTAAATACCAGCATTATTGACATAAATATATAATACAAGAAAGAAAACTAAATTGTGTGAGATTTGAATAATGGCCTTTCTGCTCAATGAACGCCTCGGTCTAAAACATAACACTTAACATGACATCTAGTCATCTATGTAATTAAACCCTCAGCTGCACGATTTCCTACAAAACACTTTCCTGACATGGAAATGTGAAAATTGTCAAAACATTTTACTACATTTTAACAGTGTTTTCCCCTAAAATGTTTATTTATTTGGTAGAGATATCCAGCGTCAACAGCTACAAATAAACAAATTTAATAAACATCTGTTGAATTAGCGAGGATTTAACTGAAAGCCTGGCAACACCCCCTGCATTTTCTTTTATTTTGAAAGTGTTTGTTGAAACTTGTAAGTGTGATGTTGACAGGATGCTTCTATTGCTTATCATGCTGGAAAATTCTTTTTCTGTCAATAAAATCTACAAATATTCTTGGTTGCATCTATAAATTTCATCTCCCCAACAGCTTTTACATCATACATTCTCGGCTTTGAACTTTGTCAGAAGAAAAGTACACTTCCACCTTCATGCTTCACTGTCAGGACTATGCAATCACTGTGGTTGCCCTGGCCATGCTCACAGTGAACATGCTGGGCCTCATCTGAGTCAAACAAATTTTCTTGGTCCAATTTGAACAAAAAAGGGCTCCTAATCTTCATTAACCGTCTTTCCATTCATTTTCTTCCAGCACCGATGGCCTCTTCAGTAGTCGCCTTTTTGTTATTTTATGTTGTTGTTTGTAAGCTGCTGAATGTTTGAATTTCCCTCAGGATTAATAAAGTATCTATCTATCTATCTATCTATCTATCTATCTATCTATCTATCTATCTATCTATCTATCTATCTATCTATCTATCTATCTATCTATCTATCTATCTATCTATCTATCTATCTATCTATCTATCTATCTATCGATCGGTCTGTCTGTCTGTCTGTCTGTCTGTCTGTCTGTCTGTCTGTCTGTCTGTCTGTCTATCTATCTATCTATCTATCTATCTATCTATCTATCTATCTATCCATCCATCCATCCATCCATCCATCCATCCATCCATCCATCCATCCATCCATCCATCCATCCATCTATCTATGGAGCCATGATGAAGGCATAGATCCAAAACTAAGAAATTTCACAGGTCATTTTGTAATTATATTCACGCAATCATGCTGATTGGAAATCTCATGTGTTCCGTATTGAGTCAGTGATCACAGGTATATTTACCTTTGTTGCAGTTTCTACTTTGGGGCCTTAATTTTCAGTATAACCTGACAAGCTTTTACATTTAGAATTACCAAAGGTAGTGGCTTTCATTAAAAGATCCAAAAATTCATCTACCACTGTTTTACACTAATTCTTCAATGTAAGGACCATGTGGACAACATTCATTCTCAATGTAATCAACAAGCAAACACTAAACACCATTAGTGTCTGCACAACAGGGAAATTAGGCTGACCTTTTTTTCTTAATTTAGCCTTTATTATTGCTTCACTACGGCGCTTAAGAAGGATTGTTGGCGTTAGAGATGTAGTTTGACATTCTCCAGCAGACCCTGATCGGAATTTCATGGCTTTAACCCTGTAATCTCCACATCTGCCTTCTCTCCCGCCTCCTCCATTTGTTCTTTGTGCAGGAATCATGGCAATTAGGCCAGATGAATACCTTGTTTATGAAGCTCTCCAGTTGTGATTAAGCAGGATGATTAGTACATGCGTAGGTGGTGATTATAAATTAGGAGTGGGTCCTTTGCATGAAAGAAGAGGGAAGGAGATGATGTAAATCCTCGGAATGGGCAAGGTTCACAATAAATCAGTCGGCAGCATCTTCATCATCTGGAGCCGTCAGCTGTCTCGAACATGAAATTCTCCGGAGCACTCTACCGAGACTGACTCAAAGATACTTTTTCAGCTTTCAGTTTTAAAAAAACACTCTTAAAAGCAGCCAGAGCATCTCCTGCAGTTTTGGATGCCTGGAACCAACAGCTGAATGAACCCATTATCCCGACCAAGCTGCCTGGATGTCTCTGAAATGTTATTTGAAATGTGGAAAAAAAGGAACAATATTGAATTGAAAAGGGAGGCAGCCAGCTTGTATACTGCTAGGATGAGAAAGTCATTGTGTTTACTGTAAATTCTGTATAGTTTATTTACTAAAACTGTAGAGAGCCAGGCCTTTAATTAAAGGCTTATATTTAAGACAGAAAATTATTGCTATTTTAATTTTTTTCGTAAAAAATTAGAGGGCCACCCTGTTGAGTTATTTTTTGTTTGTTTGTTTTGAACAACAAAGTTATTGCACAGTTGTACTCAATCTCCTCTTTAGCTGCAATAATATAATAATGATTTGTTGCATACAGCCTTGTAGGTCCTGCACCCTGATTGGTTGCTCTGCCTGCAACATCCCGCCTTTGATATCTTGTTAAGATTCAAGTTAAGACACTTTCTGTTTCATGTGAGGGTTAAGGGCTGAATTGGGCAAAATTTGACCATTGAAACCTCTTTTTTTTTTTAGCTGGATAATCATTGGTATTTCTTAGATGGGGCGTGCATCTTTTTTTTGTTTGAGTAGTTAGGTGTTTGGTTTTGTAGATATTTTTTGCTGTTAGGTAACAAAGCTTCAATAAGAAATCCTCTTTGAAGTTTGTAGGGAAATTCAAACCCAGAGTGAGAGACACAGAGCAGACAGAAGGCAGATTGGAAATCACAGGTGTTTATTAGCAATAACAAAAATATTAACAAAAATGCCAACTATGGCCAGAACTCACAAACAGTGAGTGGGGGGGGGGAGCGGGCTCCCAGGGGGCGGCAGTCAAGGGGTTGGTGCGCGCCGGCCCTCTACACCGGGGGGAGCGTGGCTACGGTGGCCAGAAATGACACCGGGTCCTTATTGGGGAGCGGGCCGGCCGATCGGGGCAGTCCGTGGGGGAAGGTCCATGTCCTCAGTCCGAAGGACGGAAGGGGAAAAGGCAGGCTGCTTCGTCGGCTCAGTATCCAACTGTGTGTCTCACTGCATGGAGACAGGAAGAGGAATGATCCAGCGCCGCACTGCACGCAGCACCGGTCTTTATACCAGGGGAAGATGAGTGATCAACTGCAGCTGTGCAGGTCCTGCAACTGCTCCTCATCCTCTCCTTAGGCCTATGACAGTACCCCCACCTCAACGTGCGTCTCCTGACGCACCAAGTGCCCATCGGGGGGGAGAGGGTCTGAAAGGGGGTCAGGAAAAACCAAAACCAAAAGTGTCCCACACAGGGGGGCAGCTCCTCGCACGCCACAAACAAGTTTTTTAAAAAAGTCCACCGAATCCACTGGCAGGCAGGCCAGGCAGTCAGGGTTCTTCCAGGGAAAGACCTGGGGTCAGGTGAGGCAAGCGGGACTGCTCCGGCACTCTGGACGGGGGCCAGCGGTGGAGGCGGCACCTCTCCTGTCAGCGAGCAGGCGGTTGGTGGCAGAGGCGGGATCGCTATGGCGATCGGCCTGGAAGCCGGCGGTGGAGGCAGGATCGCTTCGGGACAAGCGAAGCGTTGAGCTCCTCCAGCACAGACGAGGCAGGTAAGGCAGTGTGGAGCTCCTCCTGGATGGGCAAGGCGAGGCGGTGGCGGCGGTGGCAGTGGCGTCAACCCCCTGGGGAACGGGTGAGGCAGCATCGACCCCCTCAGAAACGGGTGAGGCAGCATCGACCCCCTCGGAAACAGGTGAGGCGCCGTCGACCCCCTCGGGAATGGGGAAAACGGATTCCCGTGATACTGGGGGGCTCTGGCTAGCCCCCACGGAACCCAAAGGAAAAACAGCCAGAGGGAGCCGACTGCGGCGGGTGACGAGTACCATCTGCAGATCACTCCACAGTGTCTACCAGTCTGCCCACCCATGCCAGCATGGCAGACTCCTAAATCTGCCGATCTAAGAGCAGTGGCTCTGGGCGGTCTAATAGAGTCTCCAGGCTGGCTACAACCTGGAGAATCTGCGGGTGGGCTGGCATGGGCATGGCTTTATACCAGGGGACGATGAGTGATCAAGTACATCTGTGCAGGTCCTGCAGCTGCTCCTCATCCTCTCATCAGGACTGTGACAATAACAGTAATGTTTCAACCACAAATACATCCACCACTGTCCAGTTTCACATGCTGCCAATTTAACTCTCACCTGCTCAGACACTGGAAACTACAGAACCAACCTTCAACACTGTTGTCCTTGTCAAAATATTTCACTCTCGTTGTTTTGGCCATAAAGTCTTCGCACCTGCCCATCTCTTCCACATCCAATATATTTAGAACCACCTGTTCTCTTAGCCTCAATCATATTATTGTTAGAAGCCATTGCCGTAATTACAGTAATTTGCTTCTCTTGGCTTGTTGGTATAATTGTTGCTTCATTTACCAACAGCCATTATTCAGCTTTTTTCTCTCTGTGAAAAACATTTTGTGAAACATAAAATCAGCTACAAAGATCATACTTCCTCCTGTTCCATTCACTGTTGGGGTCAGAGGTAAAGAGGTAAATAGATGACCTTGGTAGTTATCTCACATGTATTTTGTTGGTTCAGATGCACATTTATGCATCAATATGCATGCATAAAAAGCATAACAGCACATGTTTTACAACCTTTTCACACTCCAATTTTCATTTCTTTTGTTACATTCCAAGGCAAAGTGATCATGAGTCACTGTCACAACAATAACTTAATGGATTGAACCACTGGAAAGATGTTAATGTTTTACATCTGTACAGAAAAATGTCAGGCTGTCAGAATAAGGAAATAGGCTATTTACATAATGAGATATGAATGGATAACTCTGGTTCATTTCAACACTGTGGCAGTACGGGTTTAACCCTGTCTCCACAAAACTTCATTCTCAATTAACTTTCAAGGGAAGTGTATTTTCTGCTGGGTTACATTGGTTTGAGACATTTCATCTACCAAGCAATCATCTACTTGATGGGCTGGAACTTGAGAAGCTTCAAACATGTAGTGAAAGGGTTGAATTTGAACCCAATCATTGGCACTAACTGAGTAATTCTGATGCTTCAACTTAACCAACCTTCTAAAAATGTAGTTATTGTTGTGAACTTGTCAGCCAAAGCTGGATATTTTCCTAAATCACATAGTTTGGGTGATAAGTGAAAACCAAATGTACACAATAGATCAAAATGAAACTTAAATCTGACACCAATTTTCCCTTGTAGGATCGGCCACTCAATTATACTTCCATTCTCTCCTCCTCTGTGGCTTTTTCATACTTTCCTAAGACATCACAAAATACTTAAGTTTCCCTTAAAACCGAATTGCAGGCAGGGTTGACAGTTTGTACAAACTTTGCACTCCTCTACTGCAAAGTAGCACAAAAGAACCTGAACAAAAGCTCGCTGCAGCTTTCCACATGTTGCATGAATCAACAAAACTTGTCTTGTTGAAAGTAAACACATTAGGTATTTCCATTTCAGGACAGTCGATGCATGACTCTTTAGAGACTTCGGGCAACCAGTGATGTTCCTGCTTTATATTTAGCTGCAAAGACAAAGAAGGTGTCTCAGCTCTCAGTATGCTTTTACAAGTAAAAAGTATTGTTATCTGCTGAATATCTCATTTTTCCCCATCTTAAACAGAATACTATCCACACTCCAGGTGATTAGGTCTGACTGCAAGTATCCCCAGATGGAGAACCCTAATGCACTTAGAAAAACGGCCGTTCCGGGCAACTCAGTTTCGTGTTTACTTTAAGAAACAGTTCAAATAATTCATGTAAAAAAAACAACACAATTTTCAGAAAGCTGCAGGGAGCTCTTGCTCAATTTGTGCAACTCTTCATTTCCACAAAATCTGTACAGCTTGTGCAAAGTCAGCTTGACCCACACAGCCCATTAGCTGCAGTAAAGGTGAATATAACCAGGTATAAACTAACAAAATTATCCTTTCAAATTGTAAGCAATTCCATGTAGCTCTTTGTTTGAGTAATTATTTGAACACCAGGTCTGATTAGGGAATTTAGTTAATGTTTCTTGAAAACAGTCGAAGCTGCTCCTTCCAGTGCAGGTAAAAACTATTTAAAGAGCTCCAATCTGTGCTCTGTAATTTGTTTTAAAGAGGATGCCAGGTGCTCGTTCCAATTATTAGCTCCAGTTGCTGTAGGCTGCGGTGAGGACGGTGCACAAATGGAAAGCTGGCTGTACTATATATGTTTCACCTCAGTAGGCTTGGCACAAAGCAGCACAGCCGGGCAGGCAGGAGGAGTGTATCATTCTCCTCCTCCGCAAAAGAAAACAGTGAGGCAAAGGAGTCGAAAGCAACCCACAGTGAGAGGTTATTAATCTCTGCCGCGCTCTGAGTGGGTGCCTCCGGTTTTTGCTAATGCTTCTGCATCTCTTCCACAACTTCTCACCTGCAGTCGGTGACCTGATCTGAACGGCGAGGACGGGCATCTCCGGACACATCTGCTTTAATATGGGACAGCTAATTGCGGAGGCGGGACAGCGGGGTGGTGTCAATAAGTTCCTGTTTGTCATTCGGTTTCACATTAGCCGAGCCCGGTGGAACAGTGTGGGCGGGCGGAAACAACCTTGAAGAGGCAAATGCACATAAAACAAGAGCACTGCCATTTAGTTGTCATAGTCCCTAACTGATAGGCATCTGATGGTCGCTGCAGGCCTCTGTGGACTCAGAAAAAACTATTCGGCTGACTCTCCATCAAATAAACAGGGAAATTGACTGCTACTACCCATCTCTTTTGGTGTAGTCAGGAGAGAGAGGATTGGGGGGTGGGGTCTTCTCAGGGCACTTTGATCCAACCCCTGCAGATTTAGAGCCACGCTTTATAGCTAGGGAAAGAGAGGGTGGTCTCGGAGCACAATGTCCCAGTGCTGTCAGTGTGGAGTGCACTTAAAACTAAGGGAATCAAACTGCTTGGAGTGCTCTTCCCTCTCCCTCTCTTGCTATCTGGGTGTCTTTCACTCATTGTGCTCTCTTGGGCTGCCTGGGTGAGTGTGCAACAGAGTTCGTCCCGGACATTCATCACTGCCACCCAGGCTGGGGGGATAATATATTCCTCCCCTGGCTGCTCGCGTTGCAAACATTACTCATCTTTATATGGGTGAGGAGGGGGGAGCAAGGTGCTTGTTTCGAGGGGGTCTATCTGAATTCTCCCCCTATTGGCTCTCAGCGTTTTCTAACGTTGGCGAGACAAATGTCAGTTAATGGAGGCGGCGTAAAGTGCATCCCCGTCGCAGCCCCTGCCCCCCGCCGCCATCAACGCCATCACCACTGACAGCAAACGACTTCCAGTTCAATACAGTTTCTACTGACATGCCAGAATACAGCCAGCCTGCTCTCCGCACACTCGCAGAAAGTCATTACGTGGCTCAGGGCCAAACACAAACCTGTCAAGAACTGCTAAATAACTACTGTATAAATAATCCAACAAACCTAGGTGAAAATCTGGAACCAACGGGAAGAAATACATGCAGATTACGGTCAAATATCTGCTTTTCTTCCATGTGACATAGAAAAAAATGCTGATAAAAACATACTGCCAGATTACCCAGTGTGAGTATATCCAATATAAATTATGGAACATCATTTGCATTTGGTGCCATTTTCCCCCAAAACATTGTATTTGAATGGTACTATGCCATGGCCACCTGCCAACAAAATGGCTTAGGCAGTAGATTTTAGCTTTTAATATGATGAAATAGGGTTCCTGCTGCTTTCTTTGCCAGACTATTCTTAGAGGGAGGAGATTAAAGTTCAGACAAATTAGTGTCAATTGTGTCATACATATAAAGAGACTACATACTCAGCCTACACAGGTAGAGCAAAGTCTAAAGTTATATCTCATACATATATATAAACAACAGGATAATTTATTCATGTGCTAACATAATTGTACAAGGATTTTCTAATCATCAATTAGCCTTTCAACACCATTAGCTAACACAATGTAGCATTAGACCACAGGAGTGATGGTTGTTGGAAATGTTCCTCTGTACCCCTATGTAGACATTCCATTAAAAATCAGCCGTTTCTGGCTAGAATAGTCATTAGCAATAGACATTAACAATGTCTAGACTGCATTTCTGATTCATTTAATGTTATCTTCATTGAAAAAAAAACTGCTTTTCTTTTAAAATGAAGGACATTTATACATACACTGACCAGCCACAGCATTCAAAGCACAGATCCTGTAAGGATGGATGCTCAATCAGTTTTGAATGATCAGGTTTGGAGCAGTGCTTAGGTAGAATAAAGTAACATCCACATGAATATCAGGATGTCAGACATCATAATCTAAGATAAACTTTCACCTTTAAGTAGTTTTAACAATCCTGCTGATTGATGTACATGTCCATTTATCTCTTTCTTTGTATGTTACTAGGAAAATGCTATCAAATTAAGGGAAAAACCTGAACCTTGGCTAGTGTAATCCTGTGAAGGGTGTTTTGCTGGTATAGTTTGGGTCCACACTTTAATGCTACTCATTGTCTATGTGAAAAGCATTCTTGTGCGATGTTGTGTTGTTTTACTTGGTCCTTATTTGGATAAAATTGAGGTCTCAGAAAGTTTTTTCCGGGTCTGACGCCTCACAAAACATTTGCAAATCCTCTAGACCATCCGTTATTAAACTGAAATGAGGACAGATTCATGATGGAACCTTTCTATCCTTATGGGAGTGGTCTCGTCAACAATGCCCCCATTGACGGGGAACTTCTCACCACATTTCAGTCTAGTAGAACGCCTATCAGAGAACACCAGTATCCTTAGGAAGAATGGTGTTCAGTCCTTCCAGTAGTGCTCCAGATAATCAATGATAAGACAAGAGACGATTCCTAAGATGCATTCTGTTGCTTTTTCCTCAAACTTGTCATGTTTATACATACTAGTGCTTTGAACTCATCCGAATGTTCTTTTCAAAAGAGGAACGTAATTACAGAAAAAACATAAAACACTATTCCAGCACTGAAATAACACTTCTTGTTCTGGGTACATAATAGTAATAATTACAATTGACGGAATGTTTGATTTGAAGAGTTCTCTTAAGGCAGCACTTATGACAAAAAGCTCATTCAGTGGCAGAGAGCAAACTTCCACATAAAGTGATGTGAGAGAGTTGCAGACGCACATAAGGTCTGAGAGGTTGTCTGCAGTGCTGGGAGGTTTCTCTGCAGCAGCCGTTGAGGTATAGGTGGTACCACGGGGGAGCTACAGGAGTAATTCATTGCCACTGCAGATGTTCAAACAGTCAGAGTGCATCGATCCCGTGTGCTTCCCTGAAAATACAGGCGAGCCAAGGTAGAGCCTGAAGGTGCTCTTTATCCAAACCTTTCACCGTGAAGCATGTTCAGTTGTTTATTTCCAGTTGTTTCAATATATTGTGTATCTGTATCTCTATCGCCATCAGTGTCTCAGTAGGAATATATCTGTCTGCATAATCAAATACAGTCCTTTTGCAAATTTAATTGTCTTTTTTCTGCACCTGCTGTGGGCATATGGTGTGTTTTTAATTTATTCTAGCAGCATGGTACCATCTCAAAGTGATCTGACCCTTCATATCTGAGCTAAATTATGCTACATCCACTGTACTGTGCATTGGTGTTTCCTAACCAGTGAGATAAAGGAAATTCAAAAAAAGAAAGAATTATAGTTCCCTGTAAGAAATCAAGCGGTATTAGTGTATCCAACCAATTTCTGCGTCATTTTCCAATGCAAACCAAATTTGTCTCATATTATGACAAGACAGTCTTTAGGCTGGACTTCCAAGTATTAAAAATCCCGTATTCGGTCTTTTTCGGGAAAATTAATCACATGTCCAAATAGTACAGTTTTTAACCTCAAAATACTGATGTGAAGATAGTTCATTTTAAGGCTGTTGTAAGAATACTCGCTCTGCATCTGATTGGCAACTATTGATTTGGGAATGGCAGAAGTGAATGACTTTATACACACGTGGACAATATTGTTGGTACCCCTCGGTTAATGAAAGAAAAACCCACAATGGTCACAGAAATAACTTGAATCTGACAAAAGCAATAATAAATAGAAATTATGTGAAAATTAACCAATGAAAATCAGACATTGCCTTTGAACTGTGGTTCAATAGCATTATTATAAAAAAATAAACTCATCAAACAGGCCTGTACAAAAATGATGGTACTCCTAGAAAAGACTGAAGATAGTGCGACCATAGGGACATGTTCAATCAAGGTGTGTCCTCTAATTAGCATCACAGGTGTCTACAAACTTGTAATCAGTCAGTCGGCCTATTTATAGGGTTACAGTAGTCACTGTGCTGTTTGGTGACATGGTGTGTACCACACTAAACATGGACCAGAGGAAGCCAAGGAGAGAGTTGTCTCAGCAGATTAGAAAGAAAATTATAGACAAGCATGTTAAAGGTAAAGGCTATAAGACCATCTCCAAGCAGCTTGATGTTCCTGTGACTACAGTTGCACATATTATTCAGAAATTTAAGATCCATGGGACTGTAGCCAACCTCCCTGGACGTGGCTGCAGGAGGAAAATTGATGACAAATGGAAGAGACGGATAATAGGAATGGTAACAAAAGAGCCCAGAACAACCTCTAAAGACATTAAAGGTGAACTCCAAGGTCAAAGTACATCAGTGTCAGATCACACCATCCGTTGTTGTTTGAGCCAAAGCGGACTTCATGGGAGACAACCAAGGAGGGCACCATTGTTGAAAACAAATCATAAAAAGCCAGACTGGAATTTGCCAAACTGCATGTTGACAAGTCACAAAGCTTCTGGGAGAATGTCCTATGGACAGATGAGACAAAACTGGAACTTTTTGGCAAGGCACATCAGCTCTAGGTTCACAGACGCAAAAATGAAGCATATCAAGAAAAGAACACTGTCCCTACTGTGAAACATGGAGAAGGTTCTGTTATGTTCTGGGGCTGCTTTGCTGCATCTGGTACAGGGTGTCTGGAATCTGTGCAGGTACAATGAAATCTCAAGACTATCAAGGTATTCTAGAGAGAAATGTGCTGCCCACTGTCAGAAAGTTTGGTCTCAGTCGCAGGTCATGGGTCTTGCAACAGGATAATGACCCGAAACACACAGCTAAAAACAACCAAGAATAGCTAAGAGGAAAACATTGGACTATTCTGAAGTGGCCTCTATGAGTCCTGATCTAAATCCTATTGAACATCTGTGGAAGGAGCTGAAACATGCTGTCTGGAGAAGGAACCTTTCAAACCTGAGAAAACTGGAGCAGTCTGCTGATGAGGAGTGGACCAGAATACCTGCTGAGAGGTGCAGAAGTCTCATTGACAGTTACAGAAATGGTTTGATTGCAGTGATTGCCTCAAAAGGTTGTGCAACAAAATATTAAGTTCAGGGTACCATCATTTTTGTCCAGGCCTGTTTCATGAGTTTATTTTCTCAAATAATTCTGTTAAACCACGGTTCAAAAGCAATGTCTGATTTTCATTGGTTAATTTTCATAGAATTTTTATTTATGTCAGATTCAAATTATTTCTGTGACCATTGTGGGTTTTTCTTTCATTAACCGAGGGGTACCAACAACTTTGTCCACCTGTGTATCAGCTTTAATTTTAAATCTTCATGTTTATACAACTACAGAACACAATAAAAATGGATTTTCAGCATATAGAAGCTTCAGTGTTTCATTTCACATTTCCATCCAATGACCTATCCAATACACATGGAACATTTTACAGCCCATTATTACACTTTACACATAAACATTGGTCCATTCGTCATGGGTAGTAGGCAGTGAAAGTAGTTGCATAACACGAGAAGTGGTTTTGTCGATTCTATATTTTCTCTTAGGCTTGGAGACTGGAAATGTCCGACAAAAAGTCTGAAATACAAACTGGAGGTGCATAAATTAAGTTGTGGGCAGAATGTCGAACAAAAGATGCTATTAATGTGCATTACGCAGCAGTGTTTGTAGTCTCAGAAAACTTTCTAGTCTGTGCCACAAAGTAATTCAGATGAATTACTTTGCGAAATCTGTATTTTTTTTACATCAATGGTGAGTCAAATGGCTGTATAATAGTAAATGTGTCTCTTATTTAAGATAAAAATCCATTGAGAATTTTTAATTGCACCTTCAGTCCCATTAAGCTGTGAGACGTTCTGGTGATGCAAATACAGTTAAGTGAAAGTACATCAGCTAAAGCCTCAGAGAGTTCAATAATGTGTATTTAAAACAAAACAGTGAGCTGATTAAGAGAAAAAAACTTGCAGAATGTAAAACCACATTTAAAAAAAAGTTAAACAGCTTAAAAAAAAAAAAAAAACTTACCAGTGTGCTAATCTTTGGAGTATGTTCATACCAACTAGGAAATGCTAATATCCTAGTACCAGATTTCTCACTTAACGTCTGTTTTGGTGGAGACCAAATTAGAGCAAAAAGGTCTGCCCATGAAAATAGTCCCCAAGGATCAGGAAAGATGGCATGAAGATATGAAATTACCAGTGTTGTTGCATTTGTGGACAATGAGTGAAATATAGAACAACATCAGAATGATCCGAGAAAATCACCCTGAAGCCAGATAATAGCGAATTTGCATCGTTCTTTCAAATCGTGGCTCTCAATTTGCATGTAATTAGCACCTGATCTACAACAACAGCAGTTCATTAAGTGAAGCAGTCGACGCAGTTTAGTGCAGGATTCATGGGAGATCACGGAGAGCCGAACGAAAATGATCATTTGGGTCTTTCCAGAATTGGAAGACATTTTACGTGCCACCCATCAAATTTTAAACAATCCATGTACAGAATACTAAAACATGCAATTGTTGTTTAAATCTACTTGTCCTGAGACTAAATCTCAACAAAAAAAAATGAGAAGAAAAGAATGCTTGAAAATATTTTTTAAAATCCCAAATAAGTCCGCAATTCCACCTAAAATTCCATCATTCTCTTTTCCCACCCCTCTGATGACCAAATTGAATCTCAAATTAAACAGTTAAAATGAAGTTTAAATCTCCTTTCTTTGGTATTTTTTTTGTTTTCATTGATGTCTCTTGAAATTGTGGGAATTTTTTTTGATCAACATAATATTGTAAATAATAATTATTATGCATGGAATGTGTGAACCCTGTTAGCGTAACCTTTTTAGCTGGTAGAAGAACAGTTTTCCAAAAGAATGAGTAGCAAAGCTATGTCCTCTCTTCTATTTTTCATATTTTCATAACATTGTCAGTCTTGATCGAATGTCTCACTACCTCATGCGACCCTGTTCGGCATGTTAATTTATTATTAATGAATATGGAGCAGAAAATTGTAAAAGAGGTTTATTTTTCGAAAATTGTGAAGCCCAAATGTCCTCCAAAGTATGACTCAGTGATAGGGTAGCAGGAAGCTGAATGTGAGGAATCAAAGGTTTTGAACTCGTCAAATGGTGATAAAGTCAAATCTGCGGAGCTAAAAATCAATAAAACATCCTGGTCAGTGGGTTATTAGAGTAAATTCAGGCAAATGCTAATTATTAGCTTATGATGGTTTACTACTTCACTGAACATTAAATTCAAGTTTAATGAACACAAAACCTCAAATCTCCGTTTATTTATTAATGTTGATTCTATCTAAGAAGCTGAAATACATATTTTTCTAAATCAGTGGATCTTCCTTCCTAGAGAGTCTTGTGGTCTGTTTACTCTTCATCTGCTGTCATTGCTGCAATCACGGTTCATTAAAGTTTCATTTCCTCATCGCAGCTATAAATTTTAATGCACCAGTCGCTACTTGAGCTTGTAGAATTTTTAATTTTTTTTTAAATGTAAAACTGCCTCTTTGCAAATTGCATTAACGTTGCTTCATTCTGCAAATGAGCACGAAGCTGCACTTAACTGGTGTACTTCCATCTTCTCGTCCTCCTGAAGTGACTCACTATTAGTGCAGAGGTGCACACAACATGCGGAATATATCGAATTCGAGCAGCGCTTGCCAGAAAATGCTAATATTTTGACTGAAATACAATACAGATGTCCGCACTGTTATGCTTTTTGATTTATGGACAAAAATTACAAAATCTGTGTTGTTTATATCCAAATATTGTGCAGATTTTGAGTTAGCTGCACATTTTTGCTTGAGGACCTTAAACCTTTCATTTTATTAATGGTTTAATTGCAAAATATTTCCGATGAAATTTCCAGAATTTTCCAGAAAACAGTGGCCTTCATGAGGAGAGTCTCCTCAGTACTGTTTGGGAAACAAATTAGATTTTTGATCTTGCTGATGCTCCTTCACCAAATGTTGGTAATTTGGGTCACTGAGTGTCAATTTCAGCCAATTTTATCCTTGTAGAAATATAAAATCTGCGACGCTAAATGTCCAAAAAGTGGAGAGGCTTACTAGTTATCTGAAGTAAATGTCTATCCAAGTAACAAGCCATGAAGTATTCTGCAGAGTTTTTAGATTTTTTTTTTTAATTATTATTTTGTTCCTGCAAGTCAACACTCAGGGTTCATTTACTGATTTCAGCTGCACTGAAACAGGAGGAAATAGATCAATTTACTTGAAATATTTCTGAAACTCACTGTAGTTTTCACTGTAACAAATATTCCACTAATATTCCAGTAGAATCTGTGCTCAGCAGTATTTTAGTGTACTTCTACAGTCTGACTATTGTAATTTATCTAAACAGTTAATTACTGTGATGTTAATATGAGATTTACTGCTCGACTGACTGGAATATTTAAATTATATACAGTTTTATATCATGTTCTCATAAATAACAATGTGTCTTCAATGTTTCAAAACTGAGAAGTAACAACAATTAAGCTAAAAGTAATAGTTAGCTAACTATTTTTTAATTAGTTATTTTTCAAAGTATTACTTTTAACTAATGTATTACTTTAACATATTTGTTAAACAATCATTTAAATATTTGCTTTTAATTATTTGCCATTTGTAGCTAACTATGTATAACTTTTCATACTAATGACATTAATAAAAGAGTTTATCATTGCATGACGTGCAATAGTTATTCCTAAAGCTAGCACTTAAGTATATTTTAGGACATTTTTACTTGTTGCTACATTTCTGAAATGTTTGCTCCTGTAACAATGCAAATTTCCTCACTGTTTGAATAATAAAGGCTTAACTTAGCTTAGCTTAACTTAGCAAAGCGGCGTTTAGCTTGGCTTAGCTTAGCTTCACTTAGCTTTACTGAACTGAACTGAACTGAACGTAACTGAGCTTAGCTTTGCTTAGCTTTTATCAGCTTAGCTGAACTGAACGTAACTGAGCTAAGCTTAACTCAGCTGAACTTAATTTAACTTAAGTGAGCTTAGCTTCAGTTAACTGAGCTTAGCTTCACTTAGCTTTGCTTCCCTGAACTTAACTGATCTTATCTTTGCTGAAATGAACTTAACTGAGCCTAGCTTCACTTAGCTTAGTTGAACTAAACTGACCTAAACTTAACTTAATTAACCAAACTGAGCCTAGCTTCACTTAGCTTAGCTGAACTGAGCTAAACTTAACTTAATTTCACTTAACTGAGCTTAGCTTCACTTAGCTTTGCTTCACTGAACTTAAGTCAACTGAGCTTAGCTCTGCTGAACTGAAGTTAATTGAGCTTAGCTTAGCTTAACTTAACTAACAGAAGAATATACTGTATGATTACAACACACAGACACACATGTATATTCAGTTTAACAGCTGATTTCTGGTTTCCATTCATCATACGGAGCTTCGTGGATTATACCAGATCATAAAGGACGCTCTGTGAGGATCATGTCCAACATCACTCTGACAGCAATATCTGTAAAAACTGAAAATCTGCCCATCATAAAAATGTGATTCAGAAATGTCACTGCCTTTTCTGGCCATAACGTGTGTCTTCCCGAGAAAACAAACGTTGCCCTTTAACTAAAACGCCTCCTATGGCTTTTTCACCTCCAGTCATGTGCAGATCCCCACAGATTCCCAGCCACAGTGAGGAAAAATCACTGCGGCGTTTGGTTATTATCATGCACAGGAGCGAGGTGTTAATAGAAGAAGGGAGAAAAAATAAAAAAAGACGTGGCAGACATTTTCTCTGAGCTGCTGATGAACAAATTTCCACTGTCAAAACAACATGGGTTAGTGCTCATGCTTCACCGAGCAATGGAGGAAGAAAAAAATCACGGAAGATGTAAAGGGGAGGCAGGGACATGTTTAAAAAATTTAATTCATCAGAGGAGGCAAAATAACATGCAGAGCTGACTCCAGATCACTCCAGTTGGCAGAAAACAGATGAGAAAAGGACTTCCTGTTTAGAGGTGCCCTCAGAAAACGTCTTCTGACGTACAGCACGTCGGTCCCAAAGAGGAAAGAGGTTAATCACAAAAATGAAGAGCGGAGAGGAGCTCAGGTCAGGAATTTAAAAAAAAAGGAGGCAGACTCTCAGCGAACAGCAGTGATTTGTCGGAGAGAGGTCACATGACCGAGGAGTGGGAAGAATTAAATGTTTTAAATGAATTTTCGCTCTGTTCTACTGTAGCATCTGATTATATTTTACCCATTAATGGAGCAATTTTGTCATAAATTCTACTTTTTAGGAGTGTGGACAGATGTTTTTATTAAAAACGTCAGCAAATTTATACCATTTATTAGCGAGAAATAGCAAAAACAGAAAGAAGTGTCAGAATTTTTAACTGTGCGGTTCCATCTAATGACTTAAAAGTGATATTACATCAAAATCTAGTCATTCAAAAAAAATAAAAACAACAAAAACAAACAGTTTGCTTTAACCTGATTTTGTTAAAAAGAAAAAGAAAAAATATCCTCCTTCCTCAATGCAACTGCAAAGCCATTAGCAAATCATCTGCGAGTAACAGTCATGTGGCAAAAGAAACATCAGGGACTATTCAGTTGAACTGCAGGCATTGTTTCCCCAGAGTAGATTTGGAACAACTATGGAAGCTAATCGTTTCAAGAATAAAACATGGAAAAAATTTGTTGTTTCCAAGTATTTTTTTTTCTATTTTTGCAAAGTAAATTAGCAAAGAAATTCAATAAAATTTGATAAATAGACCCAGAAAGTTGTTTATAGGGTTAACATGCATGAAAAAAGGAATCTAATAATATATAATAGTAACTATGACATCAATAATAAACCTCGAGAAGAAATGAACACATGCGCAAATGCACAAGTTTGGTTAAAAAAAAAAAAGACTTTCATAGCAATTTATCTGTTCTGTGCCTGTATATTTTAATTTGGTCACTTCTTTCAGTGGCCTTTTTAAGATGATATCAAAATGCAATAAGTAAATTAAAACAAAAAGAAAACATGAGGGATTTTATTTAAAACTAGTGAAAAGTTGATGTATAAAATATTGTAATAACTGTAAAACACCCCTAGGTAACTATTTACCATTAAAAACTAACTAAGTAATTATTTAGTCACAAAAATAGCAAAAAAAAAAAAATAGATTTCATAATTTGTTTTCTGCTTTTTCATTACCTTTTTACAGTAATTGTTTGCTATTAAAAAGCCAAACCTCTGCCAGTCATGTGGTCCTCTCCCTGCAGCTATCTGCTGAGACTCTCCCAAAAAAGAAAGGGTGAGGAAAGGTTCAGCTTGTACAGGTTTGCCGTCATGCACAAGTGTCAGGCTTTTATTTAGTTGGTCAAAAAAGGGGAGGAAAAAAGATAGAAAAATACCTGTTTCACTGCCACCTTTACTGCTGAAATCTGCGCCTTGTCTGTTTGTGTCGGTGCCTAGTGTTGAGGAGAAAAGTAGAATAAGGGGAAACATTTAAAAAGAAAAAAGGACGAAAAATGGAAAACCAGTTTTTTTGGTTTCAATCAAAAAGACTTGGTTTGAAAAATGGTTTAGGGTGCAGTGTGGGGGAAAACGAGAGGGTCCATAGTGCTGAAGAGGCTGTGAAGTGAAGAACAGCGTTATCCTGGGAGGGTCAAAACTGCTATTTGTGACCCCCTAGTTCTGTATGCTTCAAACAAATCAGTAGTTGAGATGGATTCACATTTAATCGCATAAAAGAAAGTGTTCTTGAGTGTATCTGATGACATGAGGAACACTAGTGTTGAATCAATTCATCCACTATTAAAGAATCTTACACATTTTTTCAGAAGTTAAGTGTTGGAAACATAGTGCATAGTTTCCTAGTTTAACTTTGAGAATGTTTTCCAGTTGGATCATCAAAATTTGTAATTTCCGAGTTCTCTTCAATGCAGCGTTAGTGATGGTCCAAGAAGCAACAGCAAGACTTGAAGAAACTGCACATACGTAACAGTTTAAAAGTCTGGGGTCACCCAGACAATTTCATGTTTTCCATGAAAACTCATGCTTTTGTTCATGTGCTAACATAACTGCACAAGGGTTTTCTAATCATCAATGAGTCTTTCAACACCATTAGCTAACACAATGTAGCATTAGAACACAGGAGTGATGGTTGCTGGAAATGTTCCTCTGTACCCCTATGTAGATATTCCATTAAAAATCAGCTGTTTCCAACTAGAATAGTCATTTACCACATTAACAATGTCTAGACTGTATTTCTGATTCATTTAATGCTATCTTTGTTGAAAAAACTGCCTTTCTTTCAAAAATAAGGACATTTTTAAGTGACCCCTAACTTTTTAACGGTAGTGTAGTTATTGTAGTATTTTTACCGAGATAGCTACAGGGCTTCGCGCCAAGGCTTTACAAAGGTAGCGTGAGCGAGTGGGAGGAAAAGGTCTATGTGGAACTAATTAGCTGAACAATTGTTTTAACATCGGCGTGTTTTTCGTGGCGCACAAACTGTGCTGGCCGTTGTGCTGTACAGGCTCCCAAAAATGTGAGAATGCATCGCTAATGTGCAATTGGAACACCGCCGTACTTGATCACGTCACCACCTCGGCTCATATGCTCTGATACTTTTTACCAGGGGTGTCAAACATGCGGCCCGCTGACCAAAAATGGCTGCCAGATGATCCATTTCGGCCCGCAGGGCAAAATGCAAAGGGTAAAAAATATGTATATTAAAAAAAAAAATATATATATATATATACATATATATATATATATATATATATATATATATATATATATATATATATATATATATATCCATCCATTATCTATACACCGCTTAATCCTCACTAGGGTCGCGGGCGGTGCTGGAGCCTATCCCAGCTGACTCAGGCGAAGGCAGGGGACACCCTAGACAGGTCGCCAGTCTGTCGCAGAGCTACATATAGGGACACACAAGCACTCACACATTCACACCTACGGGCAATTTAGAATGATCAATTAACCTTAGCATGTTTTTGGACTGTGGGAGGAAGCCGGAGTACCCGGAGAAAACCCACGCATGCACAGGGAGAACATGCAAACTCCATGCAGAAAGATCCAGTCCGACTGGACTGACCAGGACCTTCTCGCTGCAAGCAAAGCGCTACACTACGCCACTGTCAGCTATATATATATATATATATATATATATATATATATATATATATATATATATATATATATATATATATATATATTATATATATATATATACATATATATATGAACTTTGTATATATACAAAGTTATTGAGGGGGTGCCGAAGATTTTTGTCCACTGGCTTTTCAGCTTTTACGATGATCCTCGAACTACTCTAATTATTTGAATGGTTCTAATGTTGCTTACGTGCAACCTACTGCCCATATTTATTCTGTTTCTATTTTATTGATTTTTATTTGAATTCATTTACCGCCCCACACTGTATTGTATATATCATGTCATTTTTGCATATGTTGTAATTCTTAATATAGTCTTGTTTTAAATGTACATTTGATTTTATTATTCATTGTTGTCAATTCAGCTTGTTGTCAATGCACCATCCAGTGGCAGCTATTTTTTACTTTTGTTATGCCCCCATGTATGATAACAATAAAGCTATTTATTCAATTCAGCATCATTCCGCTGGAAAAATTTACCAAATCAAGTCTAAAATGTAGATATTTCATCACTTTATTCTCGATATTCATTCAAAGAAAATGCAAAAAATGAAACATGCTTTGGATTTAGAAAAAATAAGAAAAAAGAATGAAAATTGTGCTCCTCTGTGCAACCAAGAAGCTGTGAAAAACACTGAAACTTTTAGACAGTGTTTTCACGAGTAAGGAAATACATAAAACATGTAATCACTTAGCTCCAACCAACACGTCACATGATGCTAATTAAATTGTGCGACTTTTAGGCTGAACTGCAGACAGAGCTTACAGACAACCAGTAGGAGACAAGTAGCAAAATATCTGGAATATACAGTCACCATTTTTACTCTGCCAAGAAACGCAGTGGAGTTATGAAGATCAGCGTATGTTTGTCTGTCTGTTTGTCTGTCTGTTAGCAACATTACTCAAAAAACAATTAACAGATTTGGAGGAAATATTCAGGGAAGGTCAGAAATGACACAAGGACCAATTAGATTAGATTATTGCAGTGATGTGGCTTATAGTCTGGATCCACGGATTTGCTAAAGATTTCTGTATCATTGCGAGATAGTGGCACAGCGTCACTGTAACTATGACAACAACTGAACAGTACATCAGCTGCCTGTGACGATCACATGATTGTGATCCTGCTACAAAGCGACTGCTGCGGACTTATCAGGACTTATCTGTCAGAAATGATACAAGGAATAGTGATTAAATTATGGGGGTGTTTCTGAGTCCCATCAATTCCCGCTGCCCGCTACATATTTAGGTCACAGGATTTGGTATCCATACATAACGTACACATGCATAACACACGCCTGTGTTCAGCGCAAGGTCATTTTGTTTATGGGTACATCTATATTAAATGGCCACATTCTATGGTGCCGTGATTTCTGCCACAAATTTTTTCAAGATTTCATCCGTTGGAAATGATACAATGACTGAGCAGCCTTGGCGGAGTACTGCGGTCTCTGAGTGCTTTTCACATGTGGGCACTTTGAAAATGTACAAATTGATTCTAGGTTTGACTATTTGTTTAAAAAAAAAATCAAAGAAATTCTCTTCTTTTTCTTTTTTGTTTTAATGATTTCTGGCATTAAAACTGTCTCATACTGCACAAACGATATTGATCTCTTTCTATTTCTATTCATGGTTTCCGTAGACGTAAGGGCTTTACATTGCAGTGAACAGTGAGCCCAAAGTGAGTAAAAATGTGACAGGAGCAAAAATTTACAGAAAGAATCCTGAACTCAGTCCAAATATTTTGCTCTCTGCGGCAAGAATATGAGCTAAAATGACTTTTTTAACCTATAAATCCATGTTTCCTCTCATGTAGCCAAGTGTCATCTGAAAACTCAAATCTGTGATGTGTTTTGCAACATTAACAATGCAGCTTTTTATAACACCATTGTGCACTTTCACTAAACCAGCAAGTGTGTCTTGAAAATGGGAGAAATAATAAGGTGTTATTACTACAAGTGGCAGACTCGGTACAAATGGAAGGTTTCGCTGAAAAAATGAGAGCCATTATCGACGCTGCCCAACAGCCCTTGAGCTGTTACACTGCTCGGGATGGAGCTCGCTATATTTCCTCCCATCTCCACGAGCCTTCTCCGATCAGCAAATAGTGGAGGATCGGTCTCAACAGGCCCATAATGTGGCGGCACGGACAGGATGGTGGAGTGTTTGCACATTAAAGCTGCTCGCTGCGAGAGCAAGCTGCACAAACACAGGCTAGTGCCATGTTAGTGTAACCCGGCCGAGCGTGAACACCCACATCTGCTCGGGCTGGTCGCACACAGATGTACGCACAACAAACATGCACAGCTCAATAAATCACAATACATACACAGGGGTGAATGTGCAACCCCGCCCCCAGCTTTATGAAATCAATATATCTCAGTGGATTTAATATAAAGCAGCCAGGAGAGGTTACATGGATGCATGTCACAGCTTTGTTGCTCAACTCATTGAACTTAATATACTGGCTGAGATGCAATATGAGTGAAGGAGGGCTTTAGAATACCAACACCAACATCAGTAAGCATGAGTATATTTGATCAGCATGCAATGCTGCTTTTGGAAACTATGCAGGGGCACAATTATGACCGAGTGTTGCTTAGAATAACTCAAAAAGCCATGAAATTGAGCTTGTGTATGAACAAATAGTGTACAATATTGCCAATTTTAAAATTTGACTGTATGCTGGTGCGATCATTAGATCGATTGCGTCTAATATGTTGCAACTCAAAATTTGTTATCAATATCAAAAGCTGTCTACAACACATGACCCACCACATATATGAAATATAGAATATCTCAACATTTAATGTCTTTATATATACTATCGTTCAAAAGTTTGGGGTCACTTTGAAATGTTCTTATTTTTGAAAGAAATGCAGTTTTTTTTTCAACGAAGATAACATTAAATTAATCAGAAATACAGTATAGACATTGTTAATGTAGTAAATGTTTATTCTAGCTGGAAACAGCTGGGTGACCCCAAACTTTTGAACAGTAGTGTATACAGTATACAGATTTACACCACATTTAACGCATGGTTGTTCAGTTATGATCACAGTTATTAGTGTGCTCTCTGAAAGACACATTTTCTTTGAGGAAAATCTCATTAACCCAATAAATCAAGAAGTTGTTTCCATAAAAATCAGAAAAAATCACAGAAATTTCACCATTCACCAGCCAAAAATTGTAAAACAAAAAAAGAAAACAAGACAGAATTTTCAACTTTCTGATGAACTTTGAAGTACTAATTGGAAAACTCCATTAAATCTGAATTTAAATCACAATATTTCATCAAAATCACTTTATTAAACTTAAAAAGTTTGCCAAAAATGTCCAGTTTGGACCAGATCCTGTAAAAATAAATAATGTTGCTTTGGCTGAACAGCAGAACTGCAACAAAAATGTAATCATTAATATATCTACAGCATGTAGAGTCACCATTTTTCCAGTATTGCTCACATCTCTTGCACTTGGAAAAGCTGTTGTACAAATTGATTTCAATAAAATTTTTGTAAAATTAATAATCAAAGAAATCAACTTTTGCAAATTAATCTGTGTTATTCAACATAGGACACTTTAACTTTTAATAATGTCAGAAGACTTAGCGGTACTACATCTGACAGCATTTACCAACACATCTAACACACAAAACAACAAAAATGATGTATATATCAATAAATAAATGATATATTTAGGAACAAAATAAACTTTTAGATGCAGTTTTTCCAAATTGGATTAAAGAGAAATCAACTACAACAATGCTGCAACCATTTTCACTTGTCTTTAGAAAGTCTGTACAACCATCTAAAAATGGCAGCTCGTCATATTTTAATAACTTCCTCCAAGGCAGAAAGGATTAACAGTTTTTAATTGCACTAAACAAGAAAAAAATAGGATCTCAATAATTAGTAGAAGTATGCAAAAAAAATGTCAGACAGCTATCACTAAAAAATTCAATCATCTACAAAAATGGAAATATAACTGTGTAAACTAAAGCACAAGAGAAATGGTTTTGGAATGCAAAATAAAGTAGGAATGATAATCGCTGGGAGAAAATACAAGTCTGAGGGAAGCACAATTAAGAAAACACATCAAATTATGCACATATTGATTTACAAATGGAGTGGTTTTGGAGTAAAGTGGAGCAGAAATACAAAAAACCACCCAAAAAACCCAAACACAATCTTGAAGAAAGTCGGAAATGAAAATGTGCCCACACTGATTCCATGTTGATTTGTATCACTCACTATATGTCTCCAGCGTTAGCTTGAAGACAGCTTGATGGCAACCAAGTGCTGCATGTCACAAGATCACAGACTCCAAATGTCACCTCCTGACTGTTGTTTTATCTGTTGCCTTTGATGCAACGCTGAGCACACCGAGAGAAGGGGAGTTTACGACACAGATATCACTTCTTTGTGTGTCTGCAGTGACCCAGCCTGAAGTGATTTCCTTCCACCTTTCCCTGCATATGACAGCCTGTCATAACTCCATCTGCCTTGCAGAGGCACTTTGAGTGCAGGAAATCCATTTAAAGCTAAAAAGAGGGCAACAGCTCCGGTCTTGGTAGAAATGTGGCCTTTAGCATTAATAAATATAATAGGTAGAGTCACTAAACATTCAGTTTTTTTGTCTAAATAGCATGGAAATCACATCTTTTTCAGTGGCATATATTAAATAAATGAACAAATGAAGACTTTGCACATAAAAAAACAGTACAAATCAGGTTGAAACAGGAAATCCAAGAGCAATGTTATGTTCTACTGCTGCCTCTACCACATGTCTTAACCAAGACTGTCAAATTTTAAGTTTTTCAAAATGTATTGTGATGTAACAAACCCCTTAAACAATATTATTAAGAAACACTACATAGCTTTCTATGCAGATGATACCCAGCTATGTTGATCTATGAAGCCATATCTTTAAGACATAAAGGACTGGATAATTCAGACACAATGTAATTTAATGTATTTGGGCCAAAACTTCTAAGACAAAAAAACCCCCAAACTCATAACCAGATGGTTAAACAGGAAATCCAAGAACAAACGTATGTACTACTGCTGCTTCTACGACATGTCTTAACCCAGACTGACATATTTTAAGTCTTTCAAAATGTCTGTAATGGAAGAAACCCCTTAAGCGATATTATTAAAAAACACTGCATACTTTTCTATGCAGATGATACCCAGCTATATTTATCTAAGAAGACAGATGAAACAAATTAATCAGTCAAAAGATTGTGTGTTTTGAAGAAATGAAGGACTGGATGACAATTCAGACACAACATAGATTGATTATGTACATTTTGTTGTTTTCTTAGATTAGATTTCTTATTTTGCCAACAAGTTAGTATATACTACTATATTAACCTACCGGCAAAAAAAGAAATGCTAATCTAATGTCAGGCACAACATAATTTAATGTATTTAGTCCTACACTTCTCAATAAAACAAACTGCATAACAAGATGGTTACACTGGATGCCATTGCCATTAAGCAGTATTATTAAGAAAGGCTGCATATTTTTCCATGCAGATGATACCCAACTCTATTTATCTATGAAACCAGATGAAATAAAACAACTAGTTAACATGCAAAATGCTGCAGCAAGAAGACTGATATGAATTAACAAGATCATACTTCTCCCATATTAACTTCTCTTGATTGACTATGTTAAATCCAGAAGAGAATTTAAAATCATCCTCCTCATATAAAAAACTAGGGCTGGGACTTTAACACATTAATTTCGATTAATTAATTACAGAAAAATAACGCGTTAAAAATAACGCATTTAATAGCCCCTTTCTCAGTTCCCTTATTTCTGGCACCACCAATAACTGATGAGAGTTACTGCCAGTAGGTGGCGGTAATGAACGTAAAGTCTGTTTGCAGCCCTCAAGAAGACACACTTTTAATAACTTAATTATAAACATTTAGTTTATGAAATTAATTTTTTTAATCGCGTCCACCACTATAAAAAACCCTTAATGACCGAGCTCCATTGTGTTTTTCAGACCTCATCATACAATATCATACAGAGAGTTCTTCACTCTCTGAATTGAGGCTCATTTGGAATCTGTAGAGTTTCAAAAAGTAGAATGATTGACAAAGACCCCATTTCTTTTAAATGTCATTGGATGTGTTTTCCTGAATGAAAATAGTGTCTCATTAGTGTATTTCATTAACTTATTCTGCCTTGGTAGCGTGATTATGATACTACCAGTGTTGCAATTCTGGTTTTTCATGTCCTCAGCTGACTGTTTGGTGATTACACATTCAGTGTTGGAAAGACTGATGACCTGCAGCCTGACCTCTGATTGGATTTCTTAGGGGATTAAGACTTGCCATCGTTACAATAACACCTGTTTGCCTGGATGGCTGTATAATTCTAACCGGTGTGAAGAGATTGTCAGATTGAGGATGTGACCACCAGCAGTCCAGCTTCTGGCAGCAAGAATGACACCATCATAGTCATGAGCAGATTCAATGTGGAGAATAAGTCAACAAATACGCCATAGAGAACATTCATTTGGGCTACATTTGATATTGAATTACAATGTTAATAATGATTTGGATTTGAGGACAGGGTATGGGATTCATTTTTGTTCTTCGTGGTGACTTTGTGCTTCTTTTGTGTGGTGGATCTTTGTAGCCCCTATGGGAGGAGATGGCTGGCGAGGACCTCAGATTACATCTGATTGAAGAGCAGCTCCACCTGTCTTCAATCTCGGCTGATTAACCTGAAGCTCCCCACTTGCACTCCAGCCCTCGTTCTTCTTCCTACCTTCCTGTCTGATTGGACCACCACCCATTTCCCTCCACCAATCAGACCGCAGCAATCACCACACCTGGGTGCAAACTCGAGCAGCTGTGAATGAATGTGAGCAGCTCACCTCAGTTGTTTTGCAATTATTCTTTGGGGAGTTACTTGTTGACACTGTAGCTTCCAACAATAGCTACTAGCTCTGAGTTAATATTTATGTGTTCTGAGGTTCTCGTTTGTATAGCTTTGCACAAATTTGTCAATGACATTTTTATATGTGTTGCTACCTTGTCTTTAAGTTTGCCTCGGGAGTTTAGTTGTGTTCTTTTAGTATTTTGTCTTGGGAAGTTACTAGTTTGGTTTTACTTGGTTCTTCAATTTAGCAGCACCCACCAGCTCGGTTTTCTTTGGTTTGGTAAAGCAATTTATTGCTTATTTACCAAGATCACCTGGTTTTACAGTCTTCCCTTTAACCGTAGCAGAGCTGGGATGTAACAATGGAATTCATCCCCATTTTTCATTTACTCTCTGTTACATCCTCTGGTTGTCATGTGGTTGGTAATGGACTCAGTACAGCCTCCGTGTGGGGAGATGGCCTGTGGAGACTATATTGATCACAGCTCGCCAGTGGCATGCTCAGACATTTTGGGGGGCAGGTGCTCGGTGGATAAAAAAGGGCACCTTGTGCAGCGTGTAGAACCACTGGCTGCCTAAATATAACAGTGTGAGATTTGAAAAAAAAAAAAATCAAGAACACATTTTCTGTAACGGCATTTATTTTAACATCTTAATAATAACACACAAAGGGTCAATAAAAGTCAGAATTTTAATAATAGCCTATCACTGTAAATACAAAATTACTGCAAGTGTTGTAACATAGAAGCAACTCATGGTTAGTACATAATAATATATTTTGCTAATACAGCCTATTGCCTGATTTAGTTCCATCAAATCACTTTGTGTTGACAAAATAAATCAGGAACAGCTTTTTATCTCAATAAAATTAGAGGAAAAGGCCTTCAACAGTTAACATGACTCTGATGTTGACTCTGACCTTTCTTCTTCATGATCATGATCTGTCTCCTCATGCTCCTTATATGTTTTTTTAATCCAGGAGAGCAGCCTGCTGTAGCTCCCTTTCTTTGTATCTCTTGATCCTTTCCCTTCTGGGCATATCAAGTCTGATTCCTGACATTAGGCTACAATAAGGCAGAAAGCTACTTTTTCTTTTTGTCATTTAGCAAATAAGTCACAGCAAGTGTTGCCTCTACCTAATGTAGGCTAATAATAAACCAACACAATCTAAATATTCAGTTATAGTATCATGATCATATGCTATATACCAATTCACCAAATAACATTGGTTGTGTGGTCATCGTTGCCACGTTATGTCGATTAATTCATTATTATTATGGGTAGCATCGAGCTTGTTAAGCAGGCGGGCAGTTGGCTAATTTAGGCAGGGTTGTTTAGTGCTGCATGAGACAGGCTACTTCACAACAGAGACAAATAAATGCACTGTGTGGCTTGGCAACTGAGGCTTACAAACAATACACTTGATTCATTTATGTGTTACCTGGTAGCTGAAGCACTAGTTTTATTTATTAATTCTGTGTACTAGTCATTTGGTTTCTGTTGTTTGATGTGGGTGTTGCGATCGTGTTTAGATTTGGCTAAGGAGTTTAGCTATTTTGCTTTTGCTGAGCTAGTTTCAAAACTCTGCTGGCCTTTGGTTTTATTTGGTGCTTTGATTTAGCACCATCCACCAATCCTGTTTTTCATTGTTTGGTCACTTTTTATGTTAAATTTGTCACTGAGCAGTAAATTGCTTTACCTAAACCAATGACAACTGGTTGTTTTTGTTGCACCAAGATGACCCTAACGGTTGGGTCAAAACACTCTGTTTATTTCCAGCATACTGGAATTATTCATGCCATCTATGTTATGTGACCACCCCTAAGCTGCTTACCTCTGCTTTATCCAGTAGATTCAACTGATGATGAAAGATACTTTAATACATGACACCATGATTTGAACAATGTTTCTGTAAATGCTGGAGTGCTGCTGATTTAATATTGATAGTTTGTAGTTTGAAATTGGAAAATGTGGACCATCTTGAGCAGATAAACATTTTGTGGATTTGGTGTTTTTTGTGATCTTATTTACATTACTCCTGGGTCCCTGCATGGTAACCAGGCAATGAGTGTGGTTACTATTAGTACTAAATATTGCAGAAGAACTCGGGAAGATTGAAAATGCCTAAATTAAAACAAACCAAACAATGAAATAATCATTGCCATATGCATTTCCTTTATTTGTCTGATTTTCCATGTCAGAATAAACTAAAATTTGTATACTGCTGCTGCCTCTACTATGTCTTAACCAAGACCGGCATATTTAATTTTTTTTAAAATGTCTTGTTATGTAAGAAACTCCGTAAGCAATATTATTAAGAAATACTACATACTTTTCTATGCAGATGATACCCAGCTATATTTATCTACGAAGCTAGATGAAACAAATTCATCAGTCAAACATTAAGCATGTTTTGAAAACCTAAAGAACTGGATGACAATTCAGACACAATGTAAATTAATGTATTTGGTCCTAAGCTTATAAAAAAAACAAACTACATAACCAGATGGTTACAGTGGATGACATTGCATTTAAGCAAAATTATTAAGAAACGCTGCATACATTTCTATGCAGATGATACCCTAGCTATATTTATTTATGAAGCCATGTCTTCAAGACATAAAGGACTGGATAATTCAGACACAATGTAATTTAATGTATAAACTCGGGCCGGGATTTTAACGCGTTAATTTCGATTAATTAATCACACCCAAAATAACGTGTTACCTTGATTAACGCTTTTAATCGCATCTTTCTCAGTTCCCTCATTTCTGGTACACCAGTAACTCAGATGAACACTCCAGCCCAGTAGGTGGCAGTATTGAACCTAAAGTCTGTTTGCCAGCTGCGATGAAGAAGCCTAGGAAGCACTGAGTCACGTCAGTGCACTGGTGAACAGTGAAGGAAGATTAGATTGAGCTTGTTGGGCAGAAAGTTTTCTTGTAAAAATCTTCCTGATGACAGCTTGGATAAAAGCCTGGTTGTGTGCAAACTGTGCAACAAAGAGTTTTCTGATCATTGCATCACTTCAAGCCGACAGTATGACCTCAATGTAAAACATGTTGCTGTTAGCACCAGAGCTAATGTTAGCTACGACAGTCCTGCTAACGGCTAACGGTGTAGCCATCCCATAATAGACCACTTTTCAAGACAGTGCTTGAGTTTACAAAAAGTGTTAAAATGTTGAATATAATCGCTATAATTGCACTGAGTTTGCAGTAATCTATGAATGTAGCAGACAGATGAAAAATCTCCGGCTCATTGGAGGAGGAATAACTTAAACAACAAAAATATCTGTCTTTTAATAACTTAATTCTAAACTTTTTGTTTACACGTTTTGTAAACACGTATATGTCTATTCATTGATTCAACTGTCAACCACAACTTTATTTGAATTGAAAAACTTCAGTTATTGTGTCAAATATTGTTAGTGGACAAAGTGCGATTAATTGTGATTAATTAATTACAACGCCTGTAATTAATTAGATTAATTTTTTTTTTATCGTGTCCCACCACTAGTATAAACACAAAACATATTATGTTTTAAAGGGCTGTTATCAATCTACTGTAATCCTATCATGTAACTAAATATAGCAAATTGTAGTTTATATTGTAACTTATGTGACAACACGAATACAAGTCTTAGCTAATTACTATCAGAGATTTTTCACAGGCAGCTACAGAATGTTCTAAAGTAATTATTACACAGTTTAATGTAAAAATATATAATAATGTGCAAAATATCTCACTTCATTTCATTGTCTGACATTTATTATCTGCATTTTTTATGTATGTAGGTTTTTAAATCTTCCAATCTCCTGAGCTGTACAGTGAAATTATGCAAATTTAGTTCAAGTTAAGATTGCTGTTTTGGATTGATGCAGAAAACAGGCAAATTCTGCAGTTGATTGACATTTTTATGACAAGAAAACACAAAAGCAGCTAAGAAGCATAAATGTATAAGGCTTATGTTAGTTGATTTTATTCCATGAATATGCAGCAGTCAGTATTTGGAATGCTGCTCACATTTGGACCTCAGGCTCCACCAAATAAAGCCGAAGTGCTGACTTTACACCCAACAAAATTACATCACCCCTTCATGAGTTTAGCATTGAGATGCGAGTAAATAAAACTGAAGTGCAGCTGCTTGGAAAAACGCAGTTTTTAGAGCCATTTTCACTCCAGTTTATCTCATTTTATCTTCAGCGTTTAAAGTGCCGCAAAGAGTATTTTAATTTAAGGAACAGCTTGCTCCGATACAGCGCAGGAAAAAAAGCAGAAAAATGCTTCGGCTTTAGAGTTTAGAATAAATCACAGCTTGCTGTTGACACACTGAGCGGCTGCTTGTGGAAGGGCGTACGAAATGAACAGGCAGCTTTAGCTCCATGTCTTACATTCGAGCAGTAAAACGGAACCAATGTGGGGAAGATGTCGACAATTAAAACATGGAGGTGAGGCGGTCGTGGTTTTGTCTAACTCTATGAGAAAAGCCCCCTGAGGAAACATCTTTACTCTGATTAATTCACTCCAGCTGCAATGCCACCTCCCCGGTCTTCTACAGAGGCAGATAAAACCAGCTTTACTGCCTTTAACACTCGCACGTACACACTCCAAACTAGCCTCTCTTTCTTTTAATTCCATCCATATCCCTCATAGCCCCTTCCTTCTCTTTATGCACACAAATGAAAAGAGCTTTCTGGGGGCATTTCAGCTGCAGACAGCCAGCACCTTGTCTGCTGGGCCAATGGATTTAGCGAGAAATTTGAAAAAGGCTATGACAATGCAGTCATTTGAGCGTGCTCGGTGCGAGCCGCAGTGGATTTTCCTCTTTCAGCTTTCAAATCAGATGACAAAGAATAGCCGTCGCTTAATGTGTCAACCCACTTGAGGTGCAGTAAAACTATAAATCCTGCCCTGATCCTCAGCTGGCGGGATATTTGGACATTTCACTGGATTTCTGAAAAGGCTAACTCAGGGGATAAAAAGATGATGGACAGCAAGGGGAGCTCTAACTGGGACAGACGTGTCACTCCCTGCTGAGCTGAGACTGGTGAGGCACATTATTACAACTCTTTTATCCACTGCTCTGTACTCCTTTGTTTCTCTGCACTCTGTTTGCAAAAACAGCACATAACGTGAAATAGAGTCTACAAACTGTTGCTTGGTCCATTTACAAAGCCGAGGATGTTGAATAAGCCTCACATAGTGTATTTGGTTCACATGACATTCTCAGAAGTCGACGTCAGGTGGTTTAAAGCCACTATTTTCCTAAAGGTTCAGTTTGTCTCCAAAGCACCCACTGCTTTCAAAATTCCATTAAAAATAGCTTAGAGATATAGTGCTGCTTGGACTAATGTAGTGTGTCATGTTCTACAATATCTGCTCTGATGAAAACTTTCCAAAACTCTGCTGGATAAATGGATGTTTTGAAAAAATTACATTTGTTGTTGGACATTTGATATTGAGGACACACTGTGTGATGCTTTCAACAACAAATGAATATTACAGGAAAGAAAAATGCACAGAAACCAGCCAAGGAGCTTGGCATGTTGTTTGTCCTGATTTTTTATGTTTTTATTTTTTTACAAGATGATGGGCTGCTTTTGCATTGTAAAGCAAGGTACCAATTAACGGCAAGCAGGGGCAAATCAACCTTTGGTGTTTACTTCAGGAACTTGTAGGTAATTTTGACCTTTGAGCTTGTTCCAAGTGAAGGAACAACCACTGTGGAACCTTAAGGGGCATTTTGGGGGGGGATTTTTGGAGTAAGTGCTCCTGAAAGCAGCAAAAATGACCATTTCTTTTCAGATTTTTGATGTCTTGTTCAAATAGCAGCGTTACCCTTTCAAACACAGTCACCAACAATGTAAAAGTCACCATATAGCAGAATCCATCTTGGTTCCTTGCACTGTTTTATTTCCTACATACTCATAGAACGTCCAGTAACTCCTATTTGTTGTGGTTTTGAGGCAACATCGTGGTCAAAACATAAAAGTATTACCTCAGAATCCTACAATGGAACCAGAAAGACTAAAAGGACTGATTAGGAAAGTGTTCCCGTTGTGTTCTTGGTAGGTATAAAGGCATCTACAGAAACATATAGCTTGAGGAAAATACACTGTATATTTTAGTTATTGAGCCAATTGTCTGATGCAGTAACTGTTCACCACTCCTGCAAATATTAGAGCATTTAACCAGCAAAATTCAAAACTACCTACAATATTTGTCTCGATGTGCCAGGAAAAAATGTTGGGATTCTCCAGAGTTATTTGGACTTTTGCCGAACCTAACAAAAAGCTGGCTTTGTTTTCAAATGATCTCACTGTAGAGCAACAGCTCAGGCGTTTGCTGTGCAAAAAAAAAGAAAGCATTCAAGTTGGTTATGATCACAGCGACACGTCAGAAGATGTAAATAAGTAATGAAGTTACTGCTGCTGTGCCACCTGCGTAAGTCGTGCACAGCCCTTCTTCTTAGTTTGGAGGCAAAGCTGTCTGATGCTACAGCTGTTGAGAGGAAGACGATATTCTACATTTTGTTTGTTCTCGAGATGTTGTCTGACGGCAGATTTAAACAGGTGCAGGTGAGTTGCCGATGCTGTCAAGCTGATGGAGACGGAGCAGGTTTGGATGTCAGGAAGCTGAGTATAGAACCGGTGTGTTTTTAAGCCATTGTCAGTTACTTATCTAATGGCAGATTGACAGACTGCATGAGGAGGTTTAAGTGTAGTGACAGGAAGATACATTTCAATTCCATCACCACAATTCATAAAGGAGTAAAAAGGTAAATGATACAATTTTCTGCAGTTCTGGGTGCCTTATTTCTGTTTAAAAAGCCTGTTTCGCTTTTAAGTCTGATTATTAATATGTTTCTTTTATAGGAGGAGTTTGTCATTTTCCCAGAATCCAAGTATTTTATAAAAGGATGCTCTTTCAATTGGTGTCAGTTTTCTACAGAACAACATGTCTTGTTTAATCTGAGTTTAACAGCAATTTAAGATCAAATGAAGTTTGCTGCACAACACAAAAATGAAGAAGTAACTTTTGAAAAGCCTAAACGCAAAGTGCGCCTTACACATATAAAGTAGTGTCATCTGCGTACAGGTACTACAAATATTTCAATCAATCAGTCACACTTTGTTTATGTAGCATGTTTCATACAAATGAAATGTAACACAGTGTGCTTTACAGATGACACAATAAAACAATACAAACAAAACAGCCTCCATGACATTGCACCAGCAATTAGACTTGTCCATTTGCAAAAGTGGCAGGGAATTCAGAGAAACTGTACAGCAAAAAACAAAAAAAAACAAAAACAAATGCAGTCTCAGATAACTTGACTTATAATGGCCAGGAAAAGTATTTGCCATACATTCCAGACTATCTGAGCTTTGGTGTTTCTGTGCCTAAACAAGACACTCATATAGTTCAAATTCAGAGGGTCTTCTTCCCCAGCCATTTCTAAAGTGATACCAAAGAATATGTCCACATTTTGTGAATGAATCAGAGAGTGGTGAAGCTTCACTAACTTGGTAACAAACAAACAACATTTCCTACTTCTTCAAAATGAATAGCGTGGACAGCTCTAAAATAGCTGAGCAAAATCCTCAGTAAACAATAAAATAAGGCTGATATATAACGATAGGATGAAACTAAACTCCAAACCAGACAGAATCTGGTAGAAACCTCAAAAGTGCTACTAAATCAACACAGACAGACTTTTATATGCAGAGCACAAAAATGCACTTCAAGAGGCATGAAAACAAACTGTATTACACATTTGGGGTACGGATTTATTGTTGTCAGTGCAGTCCTACTTGTGCACAATAACGTTTTCTTTTTTTTTTTTTTTTTGGAGATACTGAATCATTGAGAAAAGCTCCCAACTGTGCACCGATGCAGGATTGTGAGATTATCCCTCTCCTGCACTTTTTAATCTATCATGTACTCAAGAGCTCAGACTAAATTTAGCGCGGAGCTGTCAGAGATCTCAGCCAGACACACACATTAATGTACCTCCTGATCCTTCCTGCACTTGTCCAGCTCTGCTTCCTAAAAACAACCCTGACCCCCGAAACCACTGGGGTTATGTTCAACACACTGTGCTTTTAACGAGAACACACACTGAGTCCTGGATGTGGCAGCTGCCGCAGAACTTGGACGGGTTAAGTGCTCGGCTGGTACAAATTTCCCACTCAATTCAAGTCACAAGTGCTCACTCAAAAAAGGGAAGTGTGGAAAACGAGTCATTAGAAATGAGCTTTTTGCCTGAGAGCAACACAGAACCTCGCATTCGGCACTTTCTTTGATTTTAATCTTACATCACTCTTGGTTAACAGCACTCTTATCAGTCGTAGCACAAAACAACGCAGACTGGAACCACTCTCAGCGATTTGACAAGAGGCTTTCTTTTGGACAAACTATTGTTCACTGTTAGGATTTATTATTTTGAAAAGGCACTGCTAGCCTAACACTGAAACTGATATCACATAGGGGTGTTACAATATTGATATTAATAACCATTTATTGTGCAATTAATGCATGGGTTGTGCTTGATCTTTCAAGGGAGAGATATGCATTCAGGTTTTAACCCTAGCTGTTAACACACACACACACACACCACAACATAGAGCTGGTTCCAATTCGAGTTCGGAGCCAGTGCCTGACTTGGCACCGGTTCTTTGTGTTTCCATCAGCTGAGCACCGGCTTCAGGCTCCAAGAACTGGAGCTTTTCGGGCACCAACTCGTTGCTGGGCCAGAGTTGAGAACCGAGTACGTCACGGGCTATAGGTTATGGTGACCCACGACCAATGGTGAAAACACAGAACAGCCATTTTTAAACAGCCGAGGGAGTAGTAGTAGTAGTAATGTTTAGTGTTTGTTTTTTGAAAACTGTTAAATATAGACATCAAATTCAAGCAGCAGCGGTTTGAGGAGGAGACCCAATGCTTCCTAGCACTGTGGTCTTCATATGAAATTCAGTCGAAGTTAGAAGGAGCCTCGCGGACCACGGCGGTGTTCGGAACAATCCAGCGGGAGATGGCTGCAGTCGGTTCGAGCGGAGCCTTGACTAACTCCTCAACAAACTTAAAAAGCTCAAAAATGACTACACGGACCAGAAAAGGGAGCTGGGACGCAGCAGTTGTCGTCCAAAAAGAGCCCCCATTTTGACCGACTGCATTCCGTGATTTCCACCACAGCCGTGCTGGAGTTGATGCAGTCCGCTGTACAGACCACCAATCCTGATCCTGGCAAGTTTTATTTCTCAAACACCCTGCTGTTTGCCTATTATGAATACGCCAGCTACAATAGTCCTGCATCAATATTGCCAGCTAACGTGGTCTGGACACAGGATCAGGGATCAGAGGTTGACTGTTCTTTGCTAACCAGTTAGCCGCTGCTAAGCTAACAAGCTATGAAACAACATCTTATAAAACCTGAGAAAAGCAGCAGCAATATTTCATTACAAGACCTGTATTCAAAACTTCCCACGTTGCTACACAACAGCCCATTTAATCATATTACCGAACTATATAGTAATCATTTAAATCTCCCTTGAAGAACCAATAAACTGTTAACATCATCATTAATGCGAGTCTAAAACTGATTCAAATGATCAAATCAACACAATGAAGTAAAGAGTACTGGTAATATGCAGTTATTTTTATAATTTCAAAGGATAATGCCGATTGTTCTGTGATTTTCCAGCTTTGCAGATGTGGAAATTCAATGCATTCATTTCGTATACACAGATTTCTTTGGTGGTTTTTAGTTGTTGCACAAATAAAACAAGGCATTTAGCACTGTTGGAAATTTTTACAGGTATTTTTTGTAACATTTTATAACATTATATGGACAAATTAATAATTAATCAATTAATGGAGAAAATGGTTTTAAATTACAGATGCTATCAACAACATTTCTTGTTCATTTTATTTAGTTGTCGGCCTTGGATGATGAGGTCCAGTTACCAGGACCACTACTCTGCAGCTCACCGGTCCCGTCCTGCAACTCCTCCTCTCAACAGACCAAATCAAGTAAGATCTGATTAGACTGTGCAGACATCAACATGATCAATGCATTATCTTTTGGCAAATCCTAAAATCACAAAATACAACATTTATTTTAAGTTAACTGTGTTCATGAATATAGAAAATAATTACTGACAACTACATTTTTGGGTGCTTTATGCAGGAAAAAGTAAGCGGAATGCTACTGTGGATCTGCTGCAGTATCTGGAGAGATCAGAAGACACCAAGACCTGACCACTGCCATGCTCCAGAACATCCAGAGGATGGATGGAAATTCAAACACTTTGGTTGGACTGATGGGCCGCATGGTGTCGGTGCTGGAGTGACTGTCACAGAAATAAACTGCATTGTCCACTACTTCTGCCTTTTCTAGAAAAAAAAAAGTCAATTCTTTTCCTTCTTAGATGTTTAAGTTCACTTGTATTTTACTCTTGCACTTTGGGTGAATAAAAATATATTTGTGATGAAAGATGCAAGTGTTGTCTATAGTCTACAGAAACTTTATTTAGTGTTCGGTGCACACTTCCGTTACACACATTTTGACAGATAATCAGTTGTGTTTTTCAAGCAGATTTTAGTCTGAAACATATCAGCAACATATGTTGTTTTTTTTTACTATCACACCAAGCTAGATAGATAAACTGCCCTACTGCAGCAGATATATTATTGAAGTGTGCTTACATGACATGTCTACATACCCTACTCACCAGAAATTATTCATCTTTCAGGTGAAATTTATGGAAAATGTAAAAAGTTTACAATATCATTATTATTATTAAGTTAAGCTTAATAAGCTTGCTGTTACCTTATAAGGTAAAAGCAAGCTGCACTGAAACTGTTCATTTAAGGTGGGAAACCATAACAATCCTCCCTATGGGATACCATCAGTGCCTGCATCCCATCACTGCTAACAAAGGGGAAGGAATGACAGGTAGAGCGCAGGGCAGGAAGTGTTAGAAAGGAAGGTTCTTTTCACAGGGTGCAGCGGCTGCAGATTGCATGAATCGTGTGCCAAGAGATATGGAATATATCATATCTATGCACCAACCATAGGGAGAACTGAGTCTAAACCATCCCCACCTCCTAGCCATTCACATTTCATCATTTGAATTATATGTGTATGTCCTATAGCCAATCACATTGCACCATGTAGAATAAAATGTTGTGTTCGTATCAAACTTCATCCTTTTCTGGGAGGCTGTTCCAAACAGAAGAGGTCCTTGTACAAGATTTTTGAGACACTGATATTAGAAAATAAACAGCTTAATTTGATAGAAGCAGTTTGTCTTCTGTCTCAAATAACGAACACTTGATCCCACATCACTGATGCCAAAATGAAGGGATCTCTGAAGAGCTGCCAGGTAATTACTGCAAGGAAACAACTTTATTTCTGCCATATTACTCAGTGAAAAGAAGAAAATCAAAATGCACTGTGAAAAAAGAAAAACATTTGTTTCTTACTACATCCAATAATTTCTCAGCGTTTGTGTTTTAGTATAAAGCTACTTTGTCTGATGAAGTCCAACTAACATCGCAAATAGAAGGTGTAAAAACCCTAAAGCCAGTAACCTCCTAAATTAATTAAATTGATTAATTAACTATCAGAGAATTACTGGACCAGCTCTCCGTCTAACAGGTCCGGTCCTTATAGCCCAGAGGGAATCTAGCCCTCTGAGGAACGATTAAGCTGGTCAGAGCGAGGAAATTCGCCGAGCTTCTAACTGCCTCCATCCAGACTATCAGTCTATCCCGCGTCCTCTGATAATTAACCTAACTGAGTAGCACCTTTTGAATGGTTAAATTAATTACCAGTCACGTCTGTTAACGGCAGCTTTCCTCTCATGGGTTTGGCACTTGGTAAGTTGCTAGGATAAAGTTTAGAGGTTTGGACATGAATAACCCCTGGGATAGGTTTAAAAAATGCCACCCTCGACTAGTAACCTTCCAGAACCTGTTTAGATGTAATGCACACATTTACCTGACTTTTTTCCACCAGAGAAGATATTCATAATTACTTAATCATTGTGACAGAGATAAATTGAATTTCCAATCTGTTAACGTTAATTGCAGGATAAATGTTTTATTATAATATTTCAGCAAGGGCCAGCATAAGCTCCTAAATCACAACACTCAACCAAATATTAGTATTCTTCCAATTGCTTAACATGACTCATAAGTGGAACTATGCTTTCATATAAGAGAAGTAATAATCACCCAGACTACGTAATTTGGAGGGGCACAGCAGTCGGCTTGGCCATCACCGGCTGTTCACCTGAAGACCGACGAGCCTCCGAGTTCAGTAATGTTCCTTCAGTTAGTGTTATTTTTAGATCACAGTCTTTCGTAATCCTCGAACAGTGCAGAAAGTACAGTCCTTTAGTCCATAATTCCAGTAGAACACATATTTCTTTGCAGCTCATGTTGAATCCCCCATCCAAGTTACGTGGTAAAATCCCCTTTGCTCCCCCTCTGCCTGGCTTGCATCGAGTGACCACCTCGCAACAACTCCCAACTTGTGTCTCGATCAAGTGTAATTTATAGTAAACTGAACCTTTTGCATATGCAATGACAGCACACTTAATTAACATACGCAATGATCTCATACTTCAGACTCAGACTTCATTCTCTCCATGTTTGAGGAACTAAAACCATCTATTATGGACTGTCCAGACAAGATAAGAGGCACAAGCGTTGTATGATTAAAGGCACATACGACAGAATGAAGGAAAAATCTGCAACTGAATTTCAAATGGACTTAAAACTTAAATAGAATGTGTGAATAAATACATCTGATCAGAAACTGTACAGTCGTTTTGCAAATTGACGCACATTTTCAAGCACTAAAAGAATGTTGCAGCATCATTTATAGCCAAGTTTTTAACGTAACCTCAGCGATTTTATTCATTCTGTTTATTAGCTAATCAAGTGCATGACAATGGAAATGTTATGCAGAGGAAACTGGTGCAAAACCAAGATGTTGACGGTTATACATTACCCTTGAAAAATTTGGGGTCACTTAGAACTGTCCTTATTTTTGAAAGAAAATTTGTTGTTTTTTTTCAATGAAGAAAACAATAAATTAATCAGAAATACATTCTAGACACGGTTAATGTGGTAAATGACTATTCTAGCTGGAAATAGCTGATTTTTAAATAGATTATCTACGTAGGGGTACAGAGGAACATTTCCAGCAACTATCACTCCTGTGTGCTACATTGTGTTAGCTAATGGTGTTGAAACGCTAGTTGATGATTAGAAAACACTTGGGCAATTATGTTAGCACATGAACAAAAGTGTGAGTTTTCATGGAAAACATGAAATTGTCTGGGTGACCCCAAACTTTTGACTGGTAGTGTAGGTGTGGTCACTCTCTTACCATTGTGTATGTTTGTTGTTGCCTTTCATGTGCCCATCTGCTGCTGAGTACACAGCAGACAGCACATGGCAGCTGTATATTCAGTGCTATTTTGCAGTACTATCCTGCATGTTTACTAGAATCATTACTACAAAATCCCTGTCGGTTTTCTCAAGTGCATTTTGGATATGTCTTTAACACGGATCCCATCATTATGACCCGACCACTGTGTCAGTGACATGGTTTTGCCTTCCAACAGCAGATTAGTAGAAGTAGTTAAAGTGTCATCTGGGGACGTCCCGAGCAGATGTAGAAGATCAGGATTGGGGTCATTCAACGCATTTTTAAACTGATTGTTATCAGCATGAATCTAAGCCGGACTCTTTGTTTACATTCATTGTCACACTGGAGCATAATTTGTAAATTGGGGTGCAAAGTTTTAAATTTTTTCCTGACAGTCCATGTTATTATCAATGATATTTGATGAGTTAGTAGTGCAAATTAACGATGCTCTCTGCTTACCAGTAGAAACTGTTCGTAGTTCCAGTGACCACCTCTTTCATCGCTACATTATTAAACAGTAAGATTAGCAACCAGGTGCTACAGCTAATCTACAATACATGTGGTGTGTATCATCTGGGAAAATCAGATTAGCAGATACTGAATATGAAATGAGTTGGATCATTCAGTGATCAAGGAAAAAAAGAAACTTGATCAGGACTTTCCTAGTTGTGTGAGTTTGCGATAGACACAGTGGTTGACTGTTTCATAGATTAAAAACTCAGATTTTAGATGCATACAAATAATCCAACAATATGGAACATCACTAATAGCTTTTGGATCATGAAAAGATCATTTCTGCATCTCCTAAGTAAAGTATGCTGTGTTGTAGAAGTATTTGCAGTAGGTACTGTTCTTGCTATGTATACTTGTCGACCTCTTTTTGTATTTCAGTATGTCATATCAGGTTTTGCTATCAAAATAGCTGGCCACCACTGTAAATATCATTGCATTTAAGCAGCAAAAGTGAAGAATGCTCTGTAATAATCTGCTTCATACACCTGGAATAAAAAAAAGATGGTCCAGAAGAAACAACATTTGCTGAAAATAAAAACATATGGACAGCTCTGACGGTGCTGGGTTCATCCTGTAATTTCACCGTTGTGACTTTACAAGAGGCTGCAGCTGTCGGCTTGTTGACAAGCGTTTAGGTTAATAAGTCTCCATCTGATCACAATGATGTCAGAAGATTGAAACAATCAAAGAAGTTGCCTGCTGTGCCACAAGTGTAAAGTACACGCAGCCCCTCTTTGAAGACAGTATCGATCGTCCTGCTGTGTAATGCTACAGCTGTTTAATAAAGTCAAAGAAGAAAGGCTACATTCTATGTCTGATCCTTGTCTGAAATTGGATTTCAAGATTTGTATGTGAGCTGGTAGTGCTATGATACTGAAGGAGATTAAATTGTTTAGTAGTTCTCAACAGTATGAAACCATCATTGCAAATCATAGAATTAATTCAATTAGCGCAACTGAGGAATTGTAGTTTTGTTTTTTTATGTTGCTAAATTGACAGTCATCCAATCTGTACTAATCTAAAAAGCTTGCAGCAGGGTGCAGACAGTTTTTGCTGCAGGTCTGATGATACTACATTTATATTACTGGCTACAACAGACAAAAGAACATCTTTTCAGACTTCTGTGCAAATTCTCAGTCGTCCAGGCTGTGGTAATCCATAGGAGCTTTACTAAAAAGCAACTGGACTTCTCTTTTAGGTTCTTGAAGATGATTCATCTCACATCCAAGAGGTGTTTTCAGTTCCAAAGTCTCTTGAATGAGAAGTGAAACAAGGTGAAGCTTCAGTTCTGAAGAAGCATCTTGCATAAAAAGTGAAACATCTTCAAGAACCTAAAAATTTAAGACTTTTTGACTGAATTCAGTCTTTGTTTGTGAAACATCTGATGCCCTGCAGATACTCATTTCATCAGGACAATAACAGAGTCATGCCTAAGTAGCCACTCGGTGATTCTCTTCTTCATACGTCTGGTCACACTACATTTAGTTTGACAAAATTTCCCGAGCAGTCTCCCTACAAAAAATGTCCCATTTTCAATGCAGAAAACAAATAAATATTGATAATTACCAGTTTGTTGTGTGGGAGTGAGATAATGCTGAAACACAGTGAACAGACAAACTCAGTTGTCCATCACCAGACAAAGTGTTTCTTCTGGTTGACTGGTTGAGAACATCAGCGCGATCGAAACTGCCCAAAACACTGAGTAACTCTCAGGGTTGAGTTCAGTGAATCATTCTGTCTATACTCTTTAATGGACGTTAAAGGGACATAGAGACAAGAAACCAAAACTAAAACTATTCACCAATTATTTCCTAGTTCTTGGTTTTTGAATTTTTTTTAAATATTGATGTTTAAATCTTAAAGCGTAGAATCCATCCTGTTGCTGGAAGCTGTGCAGGAATAGTTGAATGTCAACGATGTCAACTCAACCACCTTTAAAACAGCAAGTCTGAAATCAGTCTGTGACTTTTGAGTTGAGTCCACTTAACTATATTAACTAGCAAACAACTAGCTCTTCCCACTGTTTCATTCTGTATCTATCTTAAAGGGATGACATTCATTTTAAGATGAACCACAAATTACAATTGATATGCAACTGGTGGGGGTGTATATCTAAGCACTGTGTGTGTAGTAGCTGTAAGAGTTGAAGCAATAATTCCACAAGAAGAAAGTGAAATACAAAAGGGAATGTTACAAAGACATATAGAAGACAAGACAGAAAGCAGACAAAGTGAAGAATCATAGGACCTACCATCCTCTGTTGGGACGTAGATGTTCAGGTAAAGGCAGTCCTCACTCTGATCCTGCACATAGGTTACCACTGTATCCAAGTTGGCAGTGAACCACACAGGGAGCATATCATTGAGTAAAAAGCGGTCCTCTAAGAACTGAGGACAAACTGGCGCAAACTGAGTAGCATTCCTGATGCCCGGCCAGGACATGGGCGGCTCCGGAGGCTGGAACCTCCGCTCCCCCGTTGGGGACAATGCATATGGGATTCCCAAATACTGCTCCACCGGTCCCAGTATCTCATTGGGTAATGTAACTTTCACTCCGCGCAATTTCCCATAATTGGTGGTGACTACTGGGTACTGCTGGGCTTGAACAGCAGCCACACAGATGGTAACCAGCCCTATCCACAGCAGAAGGCTGGCCTTGGCCATGGAGTGACACATCCATGAAGGGCCTCCGGGCACTGACATGCTCCTGCTGTGCTAAGCCTGAGCTTGGCAGGTTGTGGTTATGGTCCACTGGGTCCTCGGCGCCCCCCTCCCCGCCCCACCACCAAGACACTTCCTGTTTCTCCTCAGGCTGTGAACTGAGCGAAGGAGCTCCAGCCAAACAAAGCAGCTTTCCCAGAGCTCCCCATCTCGAGAGCCTGCATGGAGACTGGTGGTGGTGGTACCACTCTCCTGTCCAAGAGAAGGCCTGATACGCTCAGGTTATCTGGAATCCAGCTTGACGGGATGTCCTAAAAGAACAACGAACACAAATCAGAGTTTATCCACTGCATCATACTCTCTAATTATGCTAATCTATAGCCCTGCGTTGGATTGCCCAACATCAGCTTGGTTAGACTCCAGCCTCGTGTGACCCTCTGCAGGATAATGTTGCCATAGCTAATGGATGGATGAATGAAAGGATGTTAATCCATTTGTCATTATGCAAGATGTTACATAGTAGTTTAACACCAGGTTTAACCGCCTACAATTTTGCAAATACTCATACTAACAGTGATTAGTTGTGCATCAAGGGTTTGGTGCAACTAACAATACAATCAAATCACATTGTCAAGTCCTACATTGTTTTTGGGGTTCCTTGGATAACAATCGTGGTTATTCAATCAATCTAGTCCACCTCTGTGATTCAGCCTCAAATATTTTGATAAATATTAGACTGATTAGACATTTTAAATGCAAATTCATCGCAAGAGCTTTTATTTCTGATTCTCAAACCAACAATCTTGGGCTAACTAGCTGAAATTATGGTTTTGTGTTGAGTGTTTTGCTGTATGGCCGGTTAGCTCAGTTGGTTAGAGCGTGGTGCTAATAACGCCAAGGTCATGGGTTCGATCCCCATACGGGCCAGCTGTTCCCATTTCTGTTACTTGTTTGCACTGTTCTGAGTATTCTGCACTAAATCCGTCACTTTATCTCATGGTCATGTTTACATTTCACTCAGTTCTGCTTTTCTTAGTTCTTAGTTGTTGCTCGGCTCTAATTTTGCTTCCTTTGTTCTTTTTTGCCCTTTAATACCTTATTTTCTAAGTCTTTATTTAATGTCTACGAAGAGAGAGTAATGAAATTTCGATTCTTGGTATGTCATGTACATATTGAAGAAGTGACAATAAAGCTGACTTTGATTTTGACTGATATAATGGATAAACTGCCATGAAATTTGAAACTTTTATTTTCTCCAGACCATGCAGGGTGGTTTGATCACCAGGATTTTCGACTGCAGCCACCAGCAATTTCACAGTTTTTGCACATTTTTGGTTGGTTTTAAAATGCATGGATTGTCATAAAATCTGGTGCAAACATTTAAAGCTTAGGTATTACATATAACCAAAAAACTAACAAAATTGTAAATGTCGCATGCAAATGGTTTTCTTGTCTGATAGTTTTCGAGTTGTTCAAAATTCTCAACCATTGAGTTAATCCATTTTATAGTCAAGTGTGGCTTTAAAGGCCATGAAAGTAGACACTCTTTTGACAAGTGATGATAAAACACAAAATTAAAATGCTGCTTTATTCAAATAATGTTTTTATGTATTATCCCTTATTAATCCCACAAGGGTAAATTCCGATTTTCGCATCTCTCCCCAATTGGGGGAGTCAGAGCGACGGGTCAGCCACAGTACAGCGCCCCCTGGAGCAGGAAGGGTTAAGGGCCTTGCTCAAACCTCTGACCTTCAGATCAGTAGTCCAGAGACTTGACCATTGCACCACCACTGCCCCCAAAGGTATGTGTCAGAAGTGGGATTCGAACCCACGCCTCCATTTGGAGACCAGAATTTGAGTCTGGCGCCTTAGACCACTCGGCCATCCTGACACGACTATGATACCACAGATGACACTCATTTTCAGTGTAGTTGGTTGCTTCATGACATTCATTCTGTTGTCGAGATGCAACAAATACTTATTCCACAATGCTGATGTTAATTAAATATTACATTCTGCATTATATTGTTGTTGAGAATAAATATTTAATCTGTTTTGTTGGTGGCTTGATGAATTGACCGATAAAAGCAAAAGCTCATGTAGAAGCTTCTAGTTATATCACAGTGGTAATTTTGCTCCAGAGTCAAAGTTAATTTTACAGTAACATTTATTAAAAGTCTGTGTGGGTTGCAATCAAGTTCATTTGAAAAGATTATTACTAGTTTTTTATGCCTCATTGAAAAAATAGCTGCATGGCTCACACATTATAACTAAAAACACATATTCCTAAAGTCATGTATTAATTTGCAGAATACTTTGGTTAATATAATAAACGGTCCACCTGTTGTACTTCAGCACTGTGAGCACGTTCGCTTACTGCCATCAGCATTTAGCTCGGAGGAGGAATCCAAGTGAAATTTCACTGGCTAAGTTTCTTTTTTAAGGGTTGTGGAAGGCCACTTGTGCTCACAACAATCCATTGTGCTCACAACAATCCATTTTTCATAATTTAAATGAAGGAGTCAAAGTAAAACCAATGAATTATGCCCTAATTTGCACCATGATTAAAAATCAGAGTTTTTGTAGAGTTCTAGAGGAAAGAAAATCATTCAGACAGTGTAAGGATTGAGGTCGGTTGAAATAAGTTCACTCTGCAGTTCTGCACAGCCCTCTGAATTAGAAATCTCTGTGGATTTGGAGGCGTCTCGTGGACATTTGTGTCAAAACCAGATGGCGTTCAACTCGTTAATTCAATTTCCTGTCAGAGCACTTGCCTCATTCCACTGCCCTCAGGTCTTGAGCTATTTTTAACTAGATATTTTTCATATTTTAAGTGGTTTGGTTGAAGAAAATCTCATGGTTGACTGCTCCAATCCAAAAATGTTGATTAATTACCCTCTCACTCATATAGCATTGGGTACCACTGGAAGTCAGGCCAAATCAATTATTAAATCTCATGCTGACCAGCACTGACTCCGTTCTGATATCAAATATAAATGAAAAGATCGCATGAATAAATGAGTGGAAGCCTGGTAATAGAGTCAAAGTACATGCCAATCTTTGCAAGGAAGATTTTTTGAAACTAAACAGCTTTCCAGCAAGGATGAGTGAAACTGAACAGAGGAAGCTGTTAGCGGCTACAGCTGCGGCTCACAGAGTAGAAAATGGCTGTAGAGACCACAACTGAAAATCCAGTTTAACACCGGAGCAGGTATTAAGGTTGCAACTGACAGGAAGTGAGTTCACAGAAAAACTCTGAGAGAGCAATTCATCGACATATATGTCAACTAGAAAAGCAATCAGAGAGCACAGTACTCCGCCAAGGCTGTTCATTCCCCCATACGGCATTGTCAGAAATGCACTTTTTCTTTGCAGAAATGCAGCATTTGTTTATTAGTTACTGATGATCAGAAATCACGGTAACATAGAATATGGCGTGTGTTATGCATGTGTACATTATGTACAGATACCGAATCACATTACCTAAATATGTAGTGGGCGACGGAAATTGATGGGACTCAGAAACACCCCCACAATTGAATCAATTGTTCCTTGTATCATTTCCAATGGACAAGACCCGATAAGTCAGCAGCAGTCAATTTGTAGTAGGATTGCAATCATGTGATCGTAAGCAGGCAGCTGACATAGTGTTCACTTGTTGTCATAGTTACAGTGACACCGTGCCATGATCTCGCAATGATACAGAAATCTTTAACAAATCTGTGGATCCACACTATAAACTGCATCACTGTCAAAATCACTTAGTCCTTGTGTCATTTCTGGGCTTTCCTGAAAATTTCATCCAAATCTGCTAGTCCATTTTTGAGTAATGCTGCTATCAGACAGACAAACAGACAAGCCAATGCCGATTGTCACATAACTCCACCATGTTCCTTGGCAAAGTAATAAAAGACCATATATGTCATTAAAACATTATATTACAAGGCAGTAGTTACCTATATAAGCTACTTTGCAGAATTTCTAACCACTAGTTGCACCATAGAGCAGTGTTTTGAGGAGTAGGGTCCAATTTTGCTGTATTTTGTGCAAAAAAATGCACATAAACATGATGAAACTGACCATCTAATTGTATCATATTTTACAGTTTCTGAGACTCAACAGAAAAAACCCTGTTGTGTACAATCTAATACGTCTTCTGGTGAAATAGTTCCCTCTTGAAGCTTTGAAATTTAATTATTTCAAAGATTTCAATTCTGGTATTTGGCATATCGGAGCAACTTATGATGAATTAATGTTTGACTTCTTACATTATCGTCAAAATGTGCTAAAAACATGTGGACCAAATATGATACAGCAGCATTTAATATTGAAATATCACCTTGAGATATACAACAGAAATGAGTAAACTTGACTAAAATGTCAAATTATCATAAACTGCATCACACATTACATTACTTACATTATTATAAAGCTGGACTGTAGAGTGTTTCCTCTCATGAACATTTTTAAAAAGTCATTTCTAGTACAGTAAATCTGAACTTCAACACCCTCCTGTTCAACTTAGAAGCAATGTAATTGCTATAAGGATAGAAAAGTCATAGATTTATATGTGTTTCATTTATATTCATGCATGCAAAGTGCTCTCATGAAAATTCCTTTGCTGTTTCAATGGTTTACCTGCTAGTAATTGTGTTTTTCTCATCAGTTTTCAAAAAGACATCTTCTTAGCTCTCACACATTATCTCTTGATATATTGATCAGGTTCCCGTTTGAAAAAAATTACTAAACCTAATCAAATATTCTAAATGTTCCCAATGCTATACGTGTCTGTCTTAGTCTCACAAACAAACGCTGTTGTGATCATTAAATTGCTGAAAATGTCAAATTTCTCACATATATGTAATACATATGATACAATGATTACATGTATTTCTATTTTCTTTAAACTTTAAATAAACACAAAAAATAAGAGCTTTCTGACCCTTCATTGAAACTGATACAAAAAAAAAAATCTTTGGTTGCATAAGAGCTTATTGATCAAATTATTTGCAGGAAAGAGTCTGGTTATATTATCTATTTATCTCATCTACAAATGTCATCTACCAACAATAATCTTCCTCCTCTGAGTCATGATGTTGCACTGGACAACACAATCTTCTATTATATGAACATAAACCGGAGTTTGTTTTTACTCAGTCGGACATACACAGTCCTGCTGCCAATAGTCTCCAACAAATATACTGTTTTCTGCTGTTTTACAGCTGTGAAATGTTTCTCAATATATACTTAAAACGCATCACTGTTCCGGGGTAAAACATGGTGTGAACAGATGAATCAAACTACCTGCTAACAGCCAAATTAAGGCTGTGTTCTGTAACAGCATCACGATTTGTCAATGAGCATCTCCACGGACATTGTGACAGAACCTAGAGAGCAGGATAAACACAACCAATGTGGCAGTTTGGAGGTCCACAAAGTCATGGTCCGATACACTGTTAATAAGGCGGCTCCAGCGGCGGGACAGAGTTGTTTGGGTATTGATTAAACTGACTGTGAAATGAACATCACATTGCTGAATTATGCCATGGACACAGAAAAAATTGACATTTTTAAGTGGTGTGCTGATGATACACTGGAAGTCTCCAACAGGGATGTAGCCTGAGGACTGTTGAGTCTCTGCCTTTAAATGACAATTTCTGTCATGTGTAACCCATGTAAAATGGGTCACTCTGTAACAGTTTTTGTTGACCATCAATCAGACAGCCTGCTCTGTGTTTATTGGACAATGGAAGCACACCTTAGCCCCGACCTACACCTGCATGCACTCAGTCATGCCAAGCCCTGGAAGACCACACAACCAAGCCATCCATTTATCCATCCATCCATTATTTATATACCGCTTTAATCCTCATTAGGGTAACGGGGGACTGGAGTCTATTCCAGCTGACTTAGGGTGATGGCAGGGGACACCCTGGACAGGTGTATATGTAGCCCTGTGATAAACACTCACATTGACACCAGAGGACAATTTAGAGTTACCAATTAACCTGAGCATGTTTTTGGACTGTGGGAGGAAACCAGAGTACCCGAAGAAAACCCAGGCATGCGCAGGGAGAACATACAAACTCCATGAAGGCCGGGACACGAACCGGGGATCTTTTAGCTGCAAAGCAAAAGTGCTAACCACCAAGCCACTGGTGCAGCCCACAACCAAGCCAAAGCTGTAATTTATTTGAACAAACTCTAACAGATGTGGTGAGTGGACCTCATACTCCAACAACAAGCTGTGCAGATTTAATTCACCTACAAAACTTGTTCATTCAGTTCAACAGTGAACTTGCCACTCAGGACATGCTGCTCGGGACGGCTTCTGTTTTCAAGCTGCTGAATGGATGGGGAAGCATGCACATTAAAACACTGTTGCCGGAAGGGGGATGCCAAAGAGTTTTGACCTTGCGCTGAGCACAGGCAAGTGTTATGTATGTTTACGTTATGTACAGATATCGAATTGGGTAACCTAAATATGTAGCGAGTGGCAGGAATTGATGAGACTCGAAAACACCCCCACAATTTAATCAATTGTTCCTTGTATAATTTCTGATGGATAAGACCCGATAAGTTCGCAGCTGTCGATTTGTAGTAGGATTGCAATTATGTGATCGTCAGCAGGCACCTAACATAGTGTTCACTTGTTGTCATAGTTACAGTGACGCCATGCCACTATCTCTCAATGATGCAGGAATCTTTAACAAATCCATGGATCTAGACTATCGCCGCCAAAATGTAATCACTTAGACCTTGTGTCATTTTTGAGTTTCCCTGAAAATGTCATCCAAATCCATTTTTGAGTAGCTAATAGAGAAACAGACGGACAAACATACACTGATAGTCACATAACTCTGCCACGTTCCTTGGCAGAGTAAAAAGTCCACTTTGGAATCATCTGCATGAAGGCAAAAAATAAGGGATGCTTTTTAAATTAAGAAAAGACAAAGATTCATGAAGAATCAAAGATTGATTCCTGAGGTACTCCGTCTACTGCAGCCACACAGAAAAAACTCATAATCATAGTAGAGGCAGTAATTTGATTCTATTCATTTCAGATCTAATTCTTTAGCACACCTTAATTTAGATAAATGCACCATACAAGCACAGCACTGCATATAGTAAAGTAACAAAGGTCTTTGCCTTCAGGTCAGTGTCATTTCAGTTCAAATGTTAGAATGTTTAGTGGTGCATACAGCATCCAGAAACATATTTTTAATTAATTAAACACTACAAATTAATTGCATGGTGGCCTTTGGAGCCTTTAGGACCCCTGAGGGTTGGGGGCAGTTTGATCCCTGCCAGAAATACTGTGAGAAATACTGGCATAAGCCCATAAAACACTTTTATTTTTCAGTTTTTACAAGTGACGATTACTCTTCCATTGAAAATATGCCTCAACAAATGCAGCATTTGCTCCTGTTTGGGCAACCTTTGTTGAAATGTACAGTGTCCAGCTCCAGTTAAGCCTTTCCAAAATGAAAAAGAAGTACAATCTAATCGTTTTATATATTTATGTCCTTGTTAATAAAGAATGGCTTTGGTTGGCCTTGTTAGAAAGTGGTAACGCACTAATATGTTGTTGAATTTGGTCTTTTCGTGGCATTTGTTGACAGAAGAACACCTTATTTATCCTTTAATAGTAGAATTTAAACTACTTCCTGTTTATAAACATCCTAAAACCGCAAATTTCTGGTCTTCCGGCTTCAGTAACTCTATATTACTAATGTCTCCATTCAGTGTTATTATGGCCATGGGTTACTGAACACAGGAACCCAACAATAGAACCTAATAAATCTTCATATTTTTACCCTCAGCTTCAGCTCTTTGTGCTGATTACATTATGCATATTTGCATATTAATAAGAAAAACTACATTAACTTTGAGTTCATATTAATATCACAAAGGTTCCATGAACACAGGAGAGAATTATATGGCTGCTAATTTATTAAATAGCTTTATATATGTTAGTTATATTAGGGTGGTATGGTTTTAACTCCAAGGAAAATTGAAGTATATTTTCAATGATTCTGATGTAACTAACTGCACACCACACACTGTTCATCACTGGCTGTTTTCCTACAAGTGCGGTTCTATAATTTACTACAATATGGAGAATGGAAGCGCCTCGCATGGCAGCACAGAAATCATCAAACAGTAAAAGCTGTGAATACAGCGAAATGAAATAAAATTGTTGCTCATTGTTACCGAGGCAACATGCTTGTAAATGTTTCTGTGATGAATTGACACGCAGCATACAGTGTTTGCGAGATGATAAACTGAGGACATAAAGGACACTTCATGCTGCTTGGCCTGAATGCAGAGAACTCGGCTCTCCTTGGCAGAATATTGTGAACATTGTTAGAGATAAATCTTATGAATGTCAACGAAGGCGCTCGCTGTCATTTACATTTCAATCATTCTAAAATGGGGTGGGGATTAAAAGATTGTATTTAACATTACAAAAACAACTGTGCAAAAAAAATTATCTTAAAAATTTACTACTGCAAAAGGTAGTCTGGAGTATCGGTATCGGTATCGATATCGGCGATACTGGCCCTGTATTTACTTGGTATCGGATCAATACCAAATCTTGCAGTATTGCACACCATTAGCGGCACCCTGTCCTCCTAAATATAAAATCTCACGGACGTCTTGAACCACCACGGCTCATTATCAGTTACAAATATATGAAACATACATGATGCATTCGGGAAATCTTGCAAATCCCTAAACTGCGTGCAGGTTTGTTGTCTTATTTGGCAAGAAAAACTTCTGAAGCCTCATTTGGATCACAATTTCAGTTACAAAAAAACATCTCTACATTGATGCCAATAAGGAAAAACTCAATACCAGGTTCATGCGGCAATCTGAAAGCACCTCTCAGTGGTCTTTTGACATATTACACAAATGTGATGAATGATTTAGTTTCTTAATGACAGAATTTACCAGCATTTGGTTTAACTTGAAAGGTAGTTTGTGGAGGTGAATAGAAAAACTGATGAATTTTGATGTTTTCATGTGATCTTTTACCATTATTACAACATACGCTACCGTTAAAAAGTTTGGGGTCACTTAGAAATGCTCTTATTTTTGAAAGAAAAGCATGTGATAATTGACTATTCTAACTGGAAACGGCTGATTTTTAATTAAATATCTACAAAGGAGTACAGAGGTCAATTTCCAGCAACCATCACTCCTGTGTTCCAAGGGTACATTGTGTTAGCTAATCATGATGAAAGGCTAATTGATGATTAGAAAACCCTTGTGCAATTATGTTAACATATGAATAAAAGTGTGAGTTTTCATGGAAAACATTAAATGCCTGGGTGACACCAAACTTCTGAATTTTGGGTATCATCTGCAAAGAAAAGCATGTAATGTTATAATAATATTGCTGAAGGGGCTTCTTACATGACAAGATTATATTTTTGGGTTTTTTTTTTTTGCCTCGGTGACCCCAAACTTTTGAACAGTAGAGTACAAACTTACACAACCTTCAAAACATACAATATCTTCTTTTTATAACAATATACTATTTGCCTTGTTATAATGTTACATATTTTCCATTTTAAATTACTTTTTACATGATTTTTCCATTTTTTTACAGTGTCTCTCCTGTCTGAAATGCCCTTTACTGGGGCTTATGAGCTTCACACCATTATTCCTTTCACTCCTTTTTCCCCCAGTGATGATAATTTGGTTTCAGCAGTCATTTGAATGCATTTCTGACTCTCTAAGTGAGACGTCGTTTCATTTTCTCCACATGAAAACATCATGTTCATATCAGCCGAAGAGAAACGAGGGTCCATCTGTTCACTTCCAGATATGTTAGATGTTGGACAGCTGCTCACTGAGGACAGTATAGGTGGATAATAGAGACGTTCACCTCTTTTCAGCAGTTGAGGCTTACTTACTCTGGTTTACATGCTTCTTATTCCTGCAACAAACCTGCCTGAGTCTGATTGGCTCGGTTGTTTTTCCAACCCTTCCATGAAAATTTCACTTCTCCCCCCCTGCACACCTCGTGATATTTTTGTTGTTGTTGTTTTTTGGAGAGGGAAACTTTGATGCATAATTAACAATGTACAATTGTTATCCAATTGCTGAGTGGGAAAAAAGACTGGAAGCCAAGTTGAGTTATTCTCCTACAATTCAGCGCTAATAGCAAATGGCACTTCATGAAAATGAGGCCGCTTTCTGCAGTATTGGGCTGCTGAAATTAGACAGCATAGATTCTTTGGCTGCAGATACATTGCTTCAGGATTGGATAGAATATTCTTATTCTTGGATACACTGTATGTTTTCTAAAGTTATTTACAAGACACTGAGTTTGTTGATCTGCAGGCTCCACATGTGCCCAGCGAATAGGAAAAAAACACTCAAAATGAAGATATGGTTTCAAAAAAAAAAAAAAAGCAATGCAAGTTCAGTTGTTTTTGGCTTCCCACAGTGGAATTAATGAGCTACATGACGTTCAAAATACTCTGCTCATAGAAAACAGTCTACTTGGTTTCATCTAAATCTGACTTTAAAACACTTTAGTTCACTTTTCTCAAGCTAATTTTTGGTCTCACTGCTGTTTGAGCTGCATTAACTGTGGAGTGGAGACTCAAGGCTTCTCCGTAGACAGCTGCCTGTGATAGGCTGCATGTGAGGCTTCCAATGAACATCAGTAAACTGCAATGCTAAAAGCACATGAAACCATTTTAAGGTTGGTGAAATTTGCTGATGTAGCAGAGCATCACGGGTGAGTAGTTCAAGAACCGTTGGAAAGCTGATAATCCAGGCATTTTGCTGTATTTTCAGTTCTGACTCTAATAAATGGTGTTATTTGGAAAGATTTTTAAAAGATAACGCGCCGTTCAATGTCACAGGTTTGGGGTTCAGAAGGTTAAACTAAATTTTATTCATTTCCAATGCTGGTCCCATTAAAATATAGTCTTCTAAATGTTAAAAAAAAACATCTCTCAGGCTTCATCTGGTCTGCAAAATGATATGCTATGAAAGCACGGTTTACATGCGCTAATGTTTGTGAATGCAAGTTTAAAAAATCCTCATTCTCGTGATCGTTTCAACATGTGTGAGTCTGTGCACATTACTGACACTCAAATACTAAAAGCAAATAAACCTGGAGTTAAAGCTTACGCCATCCACGGCGATTTGCACTCTTAAAACCAACATTTGCACTAAAAGAAATAAACAAACATATACAACATTCTGTCTGACAACTTCTAATTAAATTATGTACTACCAACAGAGTACTTGAGTTGGGGGAATGATCTTTTCTTCTTCAATTAAGTATATTTTAATCATCAATTTTAACTCATTTAAGCTGAATAGAGACTAGAAGTTTCTCTGTTCACAGCTGCCTAGCTGGCATCTAGCACAGCCTGCATGTGGGGCATCAGCAAATTGCAGTGTGTACTGATACGCAGATGTGCAAAAAGTAAAGAGTTTTGGGTGCAATTTAATTCAAATTTGGTCTCTTGGAGATGCATTACTTTCAGGTGAAGCCTCATTTTTATGCAGATTTGTGCATTAGTGGGAATGCAGCATAACTTGAGGGTGAAAATGAAAATGCAATAAATCTATTTTTCTAATGACACTGGCTAATCATGAAAAAAGCACATAAACTGTCAGCAGATTTTTGCAAGTGTTGCTACTAGATGTCACAAAGCCAGATCTGAATGCCGTCCAATGCGAAAAATGAATAAAAATTAAAATGTTTGTGTTGCAGTGACCAAACAGCACGTAGTTTCTATCAAAAATTTCATTTTTTGTTGGCCAACCAATGCCCAGTGGGATTGATTCTTGAATCTGTGATGAAATCTTCCACAAAAGCTTTCTAACACTTCAACAATTCGCCATGAATTGAAGTGAAAAAACATTTCTTGGAAGCATTTCCCTGGAGTTTTAAACCACCTGACTACGTGCCAGTTTGGTTGTGAGCATTAAAATGAGTGTCGGAGAAGACGCTGCCTCCCTGTAGCAGCATGTGAGGATGTGGAGCTAACAGGACATGATGTTTTCTCTAATGTCCCAGCAGCCAAAGCTCACTTCTGGTCCAGCTGCTGGTTTGGACAGAAAACTAAACCACAGGAGCCGGCGAGTGAGAAACTCAGGCTTGATGGAAACATGTTTCCCAGAGCAGTTTGTGTCCAAACATGGAGGCAGTTTTACCAAAAGCCAGTCATGTTTGTTCATTTTGACCTCCAGAAGAGGTGCCTTTAATTTCTGCTTCTGTTCGGCCTTCACAATAAGATAAACCTGTCATGTGTTGTAACACTATTCACAGCATATAACATGAGACAATGACCTGGCTCAAAAAATACCAAACACAAACTAAAAACAAAAAGCAATACCAATACTGGAAAATAAAGTGGTAACCCTATATGTTATTGCTCTTTTACTGTCTGCATTTTCAATCTGTTTCAAATACTCATCTTCTCTCTGCTGTGTGGAAACACAGCCTGCAGTTCAACTGAGAGAGCTGGATCTCTAGTTTTTCTATTTTTTTTCATTTATTTATTTTTTTTAAACATGATCTGGATTATTCTGGGCAAATTTTTAAAGGAGAGATGTAGAATAAAGTGATTTTAATGAAGTATGATCAATTTAAAGTTGGTAAACCAACAAACGATATTAAATTCAGGGAATTAGCATTTCTTCTTCAATTAAATGTATTTTAAATTTTCAGTTTTAATTGTAATTTCAGTTTGTTGGCACAACTTAAATTTAGTTTAATCAACCAACGCAGACATTTGAGTGTAAATGACACATAAAATTAAGTTGATACATTATTTAATCACGTCCACCCATCAAAACAATGTTAATAAGTTCTTGAATTACCTTGAAGAGTGGATTTAAAGAACAACATCAAGGCATTTTCTGAACGCAAATCTGCAGTTGCTGCTTGAACGAATCAGTTAAAGTTAAAAAAGCTTGCCAGTCTCATCTTAAAGCCACTTTCAGCAACATAGTTCCTGCTGCTTCTGCCTGTAAATGATGTGTTTGTATGCATTTGGTTCAGACAGATCAGCGAACAGCTGAACATGTAGATGCACTTTAATGCAGGAGGCTTGAAGTGGAACGTTACACAGGCAGAGCAGCAAAGCGAAAAGGACACATGCCTCTCATCATGCATTTGCTCCAATTTATTATTTCTCCACTGAATAATTCCCTTTTGTGCACTTGAGAAAAATCAGCAGGAGGGACTGGGGCCGGCATTAACATGCATGAGATCAAAACAATAAAAGAAAGGCAAAACTGTATTTTTTAAAAGGCACCCACGGATTAAATTCTCCCGCAAAAGAATGAAAACCAATCTCCTGCATTAGTCCCCTGACATGGTTTTTTATCAAGAATTTGTGATGTTATTGGAAACATGCAGGAGTGGATTACGATGTTTTTAATGTTTCCAGATCAGGTTTGGATGAACAGGACAGCTGGGAACAAAAATCTTGCAGGACAATCACAAGCTGGGAGGGGAAAACATGATTGGGAGAGGACAACTGTTTGATTGGAGCATCATACATGATACATTTTGTGTTGTTTTTTTTGTTTTAAAAAAACCAATAACATGCTCTTTCCTGGAAGTTGTCAAACAGCAAGTCAAGTCAGACCAATTGCACCTGCTTTTCTTTCTTTTTCTCTGATAAAGACGGCAAAAGAAGGCATCTTTAGCTTTACACCAGAAGATATTTAGCGCTTTAGGAATTCATCTCCTTGCAGATTGTCAGATGTTGCAGCTTTTGTTCTTCCAAACGCCCCCATCCCTCGTGCAAATACACAAACAAATGTGCTATTTTCAGGTGAGGAGGGGCCTTTTGCACCAACTTCAAGAGTCTAGAAACCTCACGAGCCACTCCAGATGTTAGATTTTGGAGGTGATATGTGCGCACAAGGTCATGCCATGTGATGAGTCCAACCCACCCAGCGAGAAGCCAAGCTGCAAAATCAGAGCATTAGTTGTAGCTGCAAAAATGCATGCAAGGTACCAACAAAAAAACAAACGAAAAAAAAACTCCACTACCTCCAACCCCCTTTCTTTTTCTCTTTTATTTATTTATTTACTTTTTTTTTCTTTTTTTTTTTGCAAAATCCCACATCCAGATATCCATACCACCATCTTGTGGCTGCTTGGATTAGAGATGCGCGCAAAGAGGTGCAGCTGGAAGATGCCTGCTGCTGCACCTCACGCAGGAAGAGTTGTGGGAAAACGCATGTGAGAGACGTGTTTTTTTCTCTCTTTCTTTTGGATTTCAGAAGAGGGGGGAAAGGTTTTTTGCTGCTGAATGACAACCACCTCTCTCCTCTCTTTTTCTCTCTCCTTCTGCTTCCCTGACGCATTAAAGTTAACAGAGCTGTTGCTTTGGAACCGACTTTGGTTTAACGCACCATCCTGTTTTTTTTGCGCACTCCAACACTGAATTACGCACAGACAAACCACCGTCACCACTGCTTGTTTTGGTGATTGCACTTTTTTTTTTTTGCATCAATATTCACAAGTGCACATAAGTGCGCAAGAATAACCCTCCTCTGCTCATGCTTGCTGCTGCTGCTGCTGCGGGGCTTTTTCAGATCGAAACCTCCGCCTGCCGCCAAGTGCAACACCCCCACCCCCCCACCCCTCAATTGTCAAAATGGCTCAGTTTAGGTTAATGTCTGTGGATGATTTCTCGGTGGATTGCGAGACAGAAGGGCGTCCGGACAAGCCGTCAAAAAGGAGGAAGAGGAGGAGGAGGGAAGGGAGGAAGAGGAGCCTAAAAAACGCACAGAAATTCAGCCGCTCGTCTATAAATTGAGATTTTTCTCTTTTCTTGAGAGCGAAAAGCTGTAAGGCTCAGCATCCAGCCGGGACTTACCTCAGCCTGCGTCTCCACCGTCTGACTCTTTAATGTAAAGTCCCGACTTCAAGCGAAACCATATAAGGAGAAAACACAATAAAGTCCAGCCTGCTGCTCCGCAAAATCCAAAGTCAGACGCGCCAGTCGGTCCGTGCGTGCTCCAACTATACGTCCTGTTGTGTGCTTGCCAGTGGATGTGTGCGCGCGTGTGTATGTGTGTGTGTGTGTGTGTGTGCAGCGGGGGGAGAAAAGAGATGCGGCTTTATCAGCGCAGAAGATGTTTCAATGAGTCATTGCAGAGGCACTGGAAACGGTGCTGAATCTAATTGCTCTCATAGAGCGAGTGTATTGCGCGGACAAGATTAGTGATACAGAAACCAGGTCTCTCTCTCTCTCTCTCTCTCTCTCTCTCCTCTCTCTCCCTTGCTTGCCATTGGACTACACCGACTGAAATTTACTAAGCCTGCAGCCAATGGATTGCCGCATTCTCTCCATCACCCTTAACCAGCCGCTGTGTTGTGGCAGCTCTGGCATGGAAGCTCCAACATGGCACTAGCAAGCCCCGCTCTTCAGAAACCACAAGTCCTGGAGCTCCACTGTGCAAAATCTTACTTTGAGTGCATAGCAGGACACTGAAACGCTCCCCTTCAGGTGGCAGGAGCTGACCTGGCAGGGCCTGATTCATCCAAAGTGGAGCCTCGGGGCAAACTGAGGCACCCATTGTTCAAAACAAAGACAAAAAGAAGAAGAAAATGGGAAAGGAAGACAGATAAAAGACTCTTAACTGTTGCAAAAAGTCTAAACTGCTACACCTGTGCTAGCTTTCATGTCAAGTACAGTAGTATAATGAGAATTGTTCAACCAACTTAAATGAATTGCTTCAATATCTAACATGCAATTCAGTTAATTTGACCTAAACTAAGATTTTGAAAAAAAGTCAAATTAATACCACTAATTTAGGTTAGACGAACTTAAATCACTTGATGCCTCTCAAATTAGCATTGCTGCAACTTCATTTTAAGGAACATGAAATTTCCAATTTTTCAATTCCTTCCTCTTCTTTATTGTGTGATTCTGCTTGAAGAAAATAGTGCTTCATTTGCAACAGAACCATTGGGAGAATCAGATGTGCAATGCTAAAGGAGCAGCGAACCTGACTTTTAGACACGTCTGCCTGGGAGGAGATCCCAAGGTAGTATCTCGTCTGACCTGGAAGGCCTCAGGATCCCCCAGGAAGAACTAGAAAGTGTTGCTGAGAGGAGGAGGATGGATGGATGGATGGATGGATGGATGGATGGATGGATGGATGGATGGATGGATGGATGGATGGATGGATGGACGGATGGATGGATGGACCATCCACCCTGATCTCCTCACTTTGAGCTTTTTCAATGCTCCACCAATATTAAAATGCTTTTTACTTGTGGTAAATACTGGGTTATTTAAAAAAGCGACCACAAACGTTGTTTTTTGTAGTCTATGTTAGCATTAAGTTAGTGTCTAATTGGGGCTCCAGGACATTAGTATGCTCAGTGATCCACTGGAATATAGGCTGTTATTTTACTCAACATTTTCTCTTCATCTTTCCTGGGCCCTTCTAATTACCTCAACATTTCCTGGTATCATTGTAAATATACGCCCCATGCATGCATTTCACAAGCAAGTTATATTTGATCATAACAAAGCAAGGACAAACATATTTAGTAATCTATTGATGATATCTTTATCCTTGGACATTTAATTGTAGATATTTATAAAAGCCTAAAAATGGATACTAAAGCTTTCTGCAGGACTCTCTGTGATACCAAGGTCAAGTTCATTTTAAATCAGCGTGAATTTAATCAGCATGTCAGTGAAAACAGGCCAGGATTGAAAAGTGGAGTCAGAGCCAGAGGAGGAGGAGGAGGAGGAGGAGGAGGAGGCTGAGAGCTGCACACAAGACAGGCCTCCCTTTGATATCATCATCATTTATTCCCTCTCCCCACATCATAACCCTCAGCGGTCGGGGGTATCCTCCACACCTCTGAAGTATATATCAGCTTCAGTTGGTGACTTGGCCCAGATTGACTGGTGACTTTCATGAGACTGATGAGGGGAGCATCACTGCAGCCTGAGTGAAGTCGAATCAAATGTTACAGCTCCGCCTGCAACCTGTGGACCTCTGAATACAACGCTGAATTAGCATGCCAGCTACATGTTGGAACCGGTTGTTTCTTCATCCAGGCTATAGCCGATCTGTTTGCTTTACATAAGAAATATGACTCTGCACAGATTGTATTCCAGATAATTGGTATTAAATGTAATAAAATGTCCCAGTAACGCAATTTGGGAACAATTTGCGAAATGGAAAATTCAGTATAATTATAAGTTTCAGGTCATTTTCAGGCCAAAAGGAAAAAAATAGCATCATTAACGGATTCAGAGCTATTTCATTTAAAGTTTTATGTTAAATAAATGTTTAACTTATAATTCTGTAATTTTGTCGGATTTTTATTGTTTTTATTTGTGCTTTATTAATTTGCCTTGATAAGCAGTGACCATAGGTATCTGAATGTCTCCTAATTTGTTAAACTGGTATGTTCTGTAAAGGTCCATTATCCCCTCTCACTAATTGCAGCATTTTTTTTTTCTAAATTAAACAGTAGGTTATTTCCTTCTATGAACAATTAAAGTAGAAAAAAACTTTAGAAAGACTATAATGGAAAATTCTGGCCCAAAAGTAGAAACTCAGTGCAAGAAAAGTAGAAAATCTGTGATCATTGGAACTAAACTGAGTACACTATGACTGCCGTATAACTCAATGAACACAATTCTATAATGAGCTGTGAACACAAGAACTTTCACCGTTTTGGACCTATGTCTCCATCATGGCTCTACATGGCAAAGAATTAGCAGGAGAACTGACAAAATCTGGCTGTGAGACTTCACAAAGATGGAAAAGGATACAGGAAGATCAACTAAAATTCTGTAGAAGCACAGTTTGGTCTAGTTTGTTCCTCATGATCATTCTAGTGCTTGTTGTACAATGCAGCTCTGAGAAACAGATGGGCAAGTGTTTCAGACTTAGCACAGGAGCTAATAATAGAAATCAGAGTTTCTGTGACAGCTTAGACAGTGTAAAGGATGGTGCATAATGTCAACTTCTGTGGGTGGTACTCAAGAGAAAAACCCTTGCTTGTGCTTTGGAACAAACTTGCAAGCTTAAACTTTTCTAAAGAGCATGACTGAAAAGATGAAGATAGATGAGTACCTCAGTGGTGCATAGTCCTGACAGTGAAGCACAGAGATGGGAATGTAATGATACACGGTTAAATATACCAAGACACTGGCTGACAAGATGACTCCTAGTTTACAGAAAGTTACCAGAAGAAGAATATTGCAGCATGATGATGATCAAAAAATCCCACAAGAGTTTCTTGAGACAAAAAGGTGAAAACTATGACTTGGCTGGAAGTGTGTCAACCAACTTAAATCCAATCAAACACCTGATTTTAAAGAGAACAGTACAACTCAGTAAGGAAAGGTGCAATTTTACCTAAAAGCTTGCAGCATCCTTCTCAATTCAGTTACTGTAAGGTGATGCAATTTTGAATAAGTTTACATTTTATTGGTATTAGACAGGGACGTTCGGGTTGTTTTTTGCATGTTACAACAATTAAGAAATCAAATAATAGTTTCAATGTCTCACTACTGAGCTCAAATCTTTAAAATTGCCCATCTTTACTGTTTTTTTAAACTAAATATATGCTCAAAATCAGAGCATTAAAGACGGCCAAACCTTGGTTTTAAATTTCTAGTTCAATAAACTGTATTGAATGGATTATTACATTTGTCATCATGCCATCTTGTCTGGTAAACACCTGCCTCCTTCAAACTCCATTCCCCCAATTTGCCACTTAGGCTTTCTCATATACATCTTTAAATTTCAAGCCCAGCCTAGAATACCTCTCATCCTCACTACTACATCATCAGGATTAGCTAGAAGTTACATAACAAAAAACTAAGGAAACGTACAGTTTAGAGTTAACTGTCAGCTCCATTACACATGTGCATTATGGGAAGTAAACCCCAGTGTACATTCAGCAGTGGATTGCATGTGCACAGATGTGTGGAACGTGTGGCCGTGTGCGCTCTTGCAGAACGAAGAGACTGTCAGACCCGTAAGACTTAACAGCAGCGCCACAAGATGAGGCCAAGAAGTGTGGTGTTTAATACTTCACAGAGGACAAGCTCGCCTCTGATGATTTAGACAAACAGTGGCAGTAACCGCATGCAGAGCGACGGAGACGGGAGGAGGGATCTGAGGCGGCGAGGACTCCTCTCTTCTTCTGTGTTTAAGCACAGACGATTCCTGTCGCCTCGGGGTAGCAAACAGATACATAAAGGCAGTAAAGAGGCCACCGAGGCATGACGATGGAATTCTTCAGGAGCAGCCAGCCCTCTGGTGTTGACGCATGGAGACACGTGAGGCCTCTTCAAGTGAATATTTAAGAAAAAAAGTGCAGTCTTTCTTTTTCTGACAAAACTGTATGGTCCCCATGCTGATGCAACAAAGACAAAGGCTGTTGTTTAAACCATAAAGCAGCAATCTCTTACAACAAAATAAGCACAACGTGATCAATACTGTCTCTCTTCAAACATAGACGATGTATCTGCTCCCAAACTCCCATGATAGTCTGTAAAGACTTTCCTGTCCAGGTTTGATGACATCAGTGTGGGAATAATGACTTACTTAGTTTGTTTCTTTGTTTAATTTCTTCTTTTTTGCCCTTTAATATCTTATTTTCTAAGTCTTTATTTAATGTCTACAGTTGCACGAAGAGAGAGTAATGAAATTTCGATTCTTGGTATGTCATGTACATATTGAAGAATTGACAATAAAGCTGACTTTGACTTTGACTTTGACTTAATTTGTAGAAAGTGACTCAAGCGGTACAGCAGATTTCCCACTACTTCCAAAGTTAGTGGTTTGATCTTTGGTCCCCACATGGCAAAGCATCCATGTACAAAGTAGGTTGATTATGTTAATTTTGTTGCCTGTTACATTAGGTTAGTATTTCTTTTTAATCGTCAAATTAGTAAAGATGGTTTTACCTTGACATGTTTCGACTGCGTCTGCAGTCTTCCTCAGAAGATTCACGAACTTTGTCAAATACCCAGCAGAAACACAGTGGTTATCCTGAGTGAGTTTCTTTTTTGTGAGTTCCCTTCACACAACTGAAATAAAAAGATACAATAAAATAACATGGAAAAATAGAATAAAAGGTAAGATAAAATAAAATTCGTTTTAAAAAAATTATTCTTTGTGCAAATGTTAGCATCTTAATGCTGTCATGTGTGAACAGGCATTGATATGTTGAAAGGCAGGAATATGTACAAAATATTGCTATTTATAGATATTGCTGGTGAGTCAGTGATTTGATAGCCTGGTGGTCTTTGCTTTCACAACCATGCAGCATCTTCCAGACAGCAGAAGTGTGAACAGTGTGTGCTGTGGGTGGGTGTGGTCCTTGATGATGCCGTTTGCTCTCTTTGTGATCCGGGTGATGTAATTGTCCTGTAGTAGTGGAAGGCTGCTCCACCAATGAACTGTGCTGTCTTAATGACACACTGGAGAACCTTCCTGTCCTTACTGCTGCAGTTCCCACACCATACTGTAATGAAAATAGTCAGGAAACTCTCCAGTGTGCACCTGTACAAGTTGTTAAGGAGTTTGGGGATAAGCATCATGTGTTTTTAATCAGGTGACTGGCCTGACAGATCTGCTACTCGTATACCGCAAAGACAAAATAAAACTGGACAGCAAACGCAAGGTAACTCATGAAATACCGTGCAAACCATGTGAATAAACATATGTAGGTGAAACAGGAAGATCGTTCAGCAGACGGAAAAAGGAACATCAGACAGAATGTGAAAAAGAAACAGCAGGGCAACTCACAAGGATACTAAAAGAAAAAGCCAAACAAGCAAACTTAAAATCAGCCATCACAGACCAGTGGAAATGAAACAACCACATCATGGACTGGCACAAGGGCAGGATTGTAACAAACACAAACGGTAGATCAAGGAGGCCACTGATATCAGAAAGCGAGCCAATTATTCAAAGAACCGGGACAAGGGGGCCCACACCCTCTCACACTCTTGGGACTCCCTCCTTCAGAGACCATTGGACAGCGGGGGGCGTGGTCAGCCTGACAGAGTTATCAGTCCAGGCACCTGATAAAAGACACATCATCAACACATCAGATGACACTTCTGAGGAAAACTGTAGATACCGTCGCAACATGGCAGCAAGGTAAAAACTATCCTTACTAATCCGGAGTAATTTATCGGTTAAAAAGGTAACGCTAATCTCATCCAAGGTAGAGCTTTGCATGTTTACCTTTTTTTCACTACATAATTTGGTATAGGTTTCTTGAGTTTTGAGTCTTCAGTATTGTTCAGAGACATTTTTAAAAAATGGTAAAAATGACAGCATGAAATAAAAGCAGTCTGGTTATGGGTAAATACACGTGTTTGATGTGAATAAATGTGGTTTCAATAAAGTGTAGTTTGGCTACAAAACAATTATTATGAAGTATGGAAATGGAATGTTAGCAAATACTCAAATGAGCAGCCCTGGAACAGCGTTTTAAGCAGAAACACAAGAAACAATTCAGCCAAGACAAATAATTTTTGTGTGTGTGTGTGTGTGTGAGTCACATCAGGGCTAGAACACAGTATATATGAAACTAATGACTCGAAGAGCAGCTCCAATGTGGGAAATTCTCAGTGTGCTTGTAAAGGGGCAAGAGGGCACAAACAGTCGCTGTCCTTGTTCTAAGTGGGTCCTCCACGGTCTCCTACTCGGCAGCAGAATTGAATCTAATGCTTGTCCAGTGCAATGTAGAAAAGGCTCGCTACACACTGAAGACGGCTTAAAGACCCAGTGCTGTGTACGAACCCCAATGCACCCCCCCACCACACACACACACACACACACACACACACACACACACACACAGTACAACATCAATTTGTACTAAATTCATTCGTGTAACATCAGTCTTTACTGCTGCTCTAACCTTCTCTTTTTTTAAACAAAAACATACTATTTCTATCCAGTTTCTAAAGTTTCTGTGCAACTTTTTTTTCACTATGAATGATTTTAAGTCTCTCAAGAAGCACAATCTCTCTCAATGAAGGTTGTTTTTTAAATTGAGATGGCGAGTTTAGCTTCGAACTAATCAAAAGAATGGCAAAGTAGAAGCGCCCATTTAGACATGGGCCTTTATTTGTTCAGGCTACTCTCGCAAAATCATGGGTTTTAAATGGAAAGCTCTCTGGTCTCAGCCTCTTTATTCAGGGGATGGATCTTCAAGTACTTTATGTGGTTCTTCAATGCTCTCAAGGTTCTTTAGCTTCATTGAATTTTGGTGGCTGGCAATAGCATGAAAGTATAGCTGCAATTAATGATGATTTTCATTTTCTCAGTTGAAGAAATGCCAATTACAGTTTCCCATATCTGACGGTGGCATCTTGAGCTCAAAATATTAAATGTATTGAAATGGAAGGAACCTAAAAATGCTGCAAATCTGACATTAGACTTGCTTTTTTGACAAAAACGCTTCAATTACTATCAAATCCTATTACCAAAATGGAACCAGTTGGTAAACTGTTCTTTGTGTGATTCTTCGATGACATCACTGTAAAGATTTTTTTCAGTGTATCACATGACTTTCTGTTACATTCTACTATATTTTGAATATTGGAATGATTGTTAGAATTATGTTCCATTTTAATTCTATGTGGTGTTTTTCTTCTATAATTGTATTTGAAGATCACACTATTATCTGTCGTGTGACTTTTCAGTTGTCAAATGTTGCTGAATTTCACCAAGCTCTGGAGTTTGCCTGATTTGCGTCCTCTATATCACACCTGTAAACATCCCTGCTGGCAGGACGGATCATGCAGAAATTTGAAACCCTTAAATCAAGATTTTTGCTTTATCTTGCCAAAACCCACATGAAAAGCATGACCCTTGTTCATATTCTTCATCTACCTTTGTCCTTTTCTCTCCTCATCTTTATTTAGAATTGTCAGAGGGATTTTATCTCTGTTTTGCATTGATATTTCTACCCTTCCATCTCCTTGACCTGCCAGCGATCTTTGCCTCTCAAACAGAGAAGTGCACCTCGCAGACGTCCCATGTCACCCATGAGCCTCATGAATTTGGATTGATGTTGCCCACAGTTTGTCCCCGACCTTAGGCCGCGGAAATTTCCAGGCGATCCGCTGACCAACTGGGCTTTTGATCTAAATCGTAAATGGCAGCTGCCATAGTGAACAGGCAGACAGACAGATGGGGTGTCGTGGATCACAATATGTGCAGGACATCATAAAATCTGAGGTGGAATGCATATTTCAGCACCGCAGCCGGTGTTTGTTGTATGTTTTAATCAAAGTATGTCATCAGTTTGAGTGTAATTAGCGCATTGAGTAGAACAGAATTGAATTTGGTTTAACTGCAACAGAGCTTACTCATGAGTCAGCCTGTCACAAAGCTGGGCTGAAGCAATCCTTGTCATACTGTCTTATCATATAAGCCCCGTTGTCATTCATTTCTTTGTTCTGCTTTCTTTTTTGTGCCATCAGATTCAACTCTATATGTCTCAGCATGTCCAAAACACATCCTCAAATCTGACAGATAAACATGTGTATCGACGACAAAAATCTGTGGTCGATACCACAACTAACGCTGTTCACCAAAGATTACAATCCTATATGGCTAAATTGCAGTATTTTTTAGAAGAAATGTGATTTTGTTTCAAAATGTGAAACTGTGATGTAGCAAGAAAGACTTTGAATTCTGCAAAAGGAGTTGTCTAACCCCCAAGAAACTGGTGTTTATTATCCTTGTGGGGTCGTTATTCTTCTCATGTCCTAGTTTGTGCATTCTCATTTCCATTCCTCAACTCCTCACCTCTAGTTCTTCCCACCAGAGTGGAGGAGGCGAGTCAGAGAGTAGTCGAGGCAACCGACGTTTAACAAAGTGAGTCATCGTAGCCTTGGAGCTGGTGTTTAAACCACGTCGATTGAATATTTTGCAGAACTGCATCATCTGTCCGTTTCATTGTTCCAGCTGTTCTCCTGTGTTTTTATGGTCTCTGTCACACACAACACAGCGGTGTTCATGACAGCTTACAGTATATATTTACTTCTAATTCCATTCACATGGCACGTTGTGATGAAAACTTACGGATGTCATATTTTCTCATTTATGTACCCTTCAGTGTAGAACAGCTGTGACACACAAAAGATACAAATGACACATTATGACTGAGCAATATATATATTATATACGCACATTTGTCAGGGCTATGTGCCATAAAGACTTCCAGGATACGCCTGTGCACCCTCACTCATGGCTCAGATACATCTAAGGACTTGAGACATCCCTCAACTTGGTGCGCTAAGATTGATTTCAGGGTAACAGGCAGAAAGATGTAGGCTCAAAATAGAGAAACGAGATAAGCCCTGAGAGTCAAGCTTTGTTTTTACGAGGCATTCAGTTCAGTTTAAGCCACTTGGGTTGAGGAAAACATAATTTTGGGTTCAAAATGTCAACCTTTTACAGCTTATGGCACCATCTAATACATGATTGGAAAAGAAGGTAACGCAATTAACGCAAAGATATGTTGAGTGTGCAGTTAATTTCAGGTATCCACTATCATAAACATCAAAACTAATGCTAATAGTGTACAATATCCTTGCTCAGGCTGCTCTACTTTCCTACAATTCCTTTGGACAGCTTCAGGTGCACAGGACCCAAACATGGTGCAATCAAAGATGGCATGTCGAATGTTTGAAGTGGACCTGATTCTGTTGCGCGTGTCCCAAGTTTGAAATGTAACCCAACTTTTGCTGCGTTGCATCATCGTCCGATGAGACCACTGTCAAGGCAAGAGTCCTGCCTTTCTGTTCTGTCAGAAATCCGTCACTTCAAGCCTGTCACTGGGAGTTTGCAATCAAACATTGGAGTTTCTGGAAAATATCTTGACGTGAAGTCACATCATGTGTTTTTGGACAGAAGAGTTACACTTAGATTAATGCGGAAAATCGCCTTAGCAGCATGTGTGTGGAGATGAAAACATGTTGAGAAAGATGGTCTAAATAAAAGGGCATGTCAAGATGACTGAAGAAAACAAGATAAGAAGAATAATTTGTAGAATAATAAAACATTTTGCGGTATTTTTTTAAAGCATTTTTCAATTCAGAATCCAGACATTCACAGATTTTGCTGGCTCACTGTTCTTTTCCTAACATTTATTATAATGTAGCTGCCATATGTGGGGATATATTAAACTGAAATCATTTCAAAATGTTCTGATTGAACAGAATGTGTCAGTATTAACTGCAGAAATATGAACATTCTGTTTGGAGATACTGTTTGGCTTCAGATAGAATCACTGAATTTAAACTGCAGATGGACTTTAAGGCTTTAGTTGCTGGCAGTGTGTATGTTGCATTAACTTCATGCATTGTTGATTTCTTTTATCTCTTTGACCTTAATGATTGAGATTCCTTGGACAAGTTGTTGGAAATAAACAACTCTGAGAAGAAGACGAAGAAAAAGAAGCGCTTGTAAATGAATAATTGCTACATATTTAGGGCATTTAGGGCTTCTCCTGAGTAATTCTTAGTCGTCGGTACCTATTTTCATATTCCATTTCCGGGTGTAGTTTTCCGGTTAGCTTTGTAGTCCTGAGTTTTTGTATTCTGTTTTGCAAAATAAAAGTCTTTGTTTTACAATATCGTTCTCCATCTCTTTTCTTATGCTTGAGCCTCAAAGAAACTGTAACAGGCAGACCATTTGTTCCAGGTCTTTTGAGGAAATCTCACTCCATTACACTGAATCAGGGCTCCAAAGTCAGTTCTTTATAATTACAGCCATACTGTGATTATACACCTACCTGATGATACCACAAGTAGTGCTATCGAACATGCAATTCGATAGCAATCCAAGTAGTGGGTCATTCCAGAATTGAAGGACATTTTATGTCCCACCCATCAAATTTCAAATAATCCACATACACAATACTAAAACATGCAGTTGTGTAAATTTACGTGTTCTGAGACCAAATCTTTAAAAAAACAGGAGAAAATAATGATTGAAAGTATTTTTAAAATTACCAAATAGGTCTGGAGTTCCCCCTGAAATGCCACTCACCTGATGACCCAAATTGAATCTCAAACAAATCAATTAAAAGGAAGTTTAAAGCTCCTGTTTATGGAATTTTTTTCGTTGATGTCTCTTGTAATTGTGCGGGGAAAAGTCTATCCCAGCTTATTTAGAGCGAAGGCAGGGGACACCGTGGACAGGCTACCAGTCTATCACAGGGCTACACATAGAGACAGGGAGAACATGCAAACTCCATGCAGAAAGATCCTGGCAAGGCAAACCATGGATCTTCTAGCTGCAAGACGAAAATCCTAACCTTTGCAGCCCCTGCTTCTTCTCTTGCTGGTAAATTACAGTAAAGGATCTCTTGATCAAGGGAGCAGCTGTTGGAGCAACACCTGTAGTAATCCCCCCCGGACAACAAAATGACTGCAACAGTAACCCAGAATCCAAAGCAGGGCTGTGAGGATTTAAAATGAGCCTGTGACCTTGACCTGTAAAAAGCCGTCCCTGCCCTGTGGCGCTGCATTGACTAGCCGCGGTCACCGAGAGCCCATTAGTCGCTGGCAGGCACTGCAGATGCTGCAGCTTTCACTGCCTGGTTTTAGGAATTTTGTTTAATCACATAAAATCATAAGCTGCAGGCATTAGTTTGTGTAATCGCGCATGTCTCCAGGCCGTGTGAGTCAGCAGAATGAGGAAACAAACTATGTCAAATATTCATTATAGCTGCACTGGAGCTCTATCTGTTGGACATAAGTGGCAGGGTGGGAGGCCACAGTCACACAGCTGCCATGCTGGATTAGGATGGATTATTTGTTTGGCGGAAAAGTAATCCGGGGAGATTGTTGATTGGCTACTACCTCCTTTTGGTTGGAGTTGGAGGGAAAAGGGTAGGATTCCTTCAATTCTGTCGCCGATTTAGATTTGTAGTCCTTGTGTTTTTCCTTGTGTTGTAAATAAATACATTACTAAACTGTTCATCTGTCTGCATTCATCATTTCCTGCTTTTGAGCCTCTGAACCCGCCGTAACAAAACTAGAAACAAAACGCCAAAAAGGTGAGACAAATGACAAAAGTCAGACAAAAAACACAACAAAAACAAGACAAAATATTACAAAAATGAGATGTAAAATGACAAAAACAAGATGCAAAATGAAAATAACTACTACTAAATTCAGACAAGACTGAAGTCATTGTATTTGGTCCCAAACATCTTAGAGAATTGCTTTCAACGCATATAGTTACTCTGGATGGCATTACATTGGCCTCCAGTACTACTGTGAGGAACCTCGGCGTTATCTTTGACCAGGACATGTCCTTTAACTCACACATAAAACAAATCTGTAGGACTTCCTTTTTCCACCTGAGAAATATTGTGAAAATCAGGAACATCCTGTCTCAGAGTGATGCAGAAAAACTAGTCCATGCATTTGTTACTTCTAGGCTTGACTACTGTAATTCCTTATTATCAGGTTGTCCCAAAAGCTCTCTGAAACATCTACAGCTGATCCAAAATGCTGCAGCCAGAGTACTGACGGGAGTTAGCAAGAGAGATCATATTTCTCCTATATTAGTTTCTCTTCATTGGCTTCCTGTTAAATCTAGAATAGAATTCAAAATCCTTCTTCTGACATATAAAGCTCTTAACAACCAATCTCCATCATATCTCAAAGGCCTGATTGTACCATATTATCCTAGCAGAACTCTTCGCTCTCAGACTGCAGGCTTACTTGTTGTTCCTAGAATCTCTAAAAGTAGAATGTGAGGCAGAGCCTTCAGTTATCAGGCGCCTCTCCTGTGGAACCAGCTCCCAGTTTGGGTTCGGGAGGCGGACACCCTCTCTATTTTTAAGACCAGGCTTAAAACCTTCCTTTTTGACAAAGCTTACACTTAGGGCTGACTGGGGGACCCTGATGGGGTGAGCTGGAGTCTTCATTTGCACAACTGACTTCCCCTCTTGACGTCCCTTTAGTTTGCCCCTAGTTGTGCTGCTATAGGCCTAGGCAGCTGGGGGACCTCTCTGGATGCACTGAGCCCTTCTCTAACTACCTATGTATTTACTATATAGACCATTGCATTACATTCACTCTGTTTCTCCCTGTGTCCTTTCTCTGAGTGTCCCTGGTCCCAGAGCTGGATGCTTCAGATGTGTGGTTGTTCTCCCACCAACTGGCCTAATCTCCATCTGTGGGATGCTGCTGCTGACCTTCCTCCAGCCCACTGCTTCCAGCTGCCCATTTCCACCAATCTACTCTGCATTGCCCTTACTATACTTGATTTGCTCATCTACATATTTTTGAATTTACCACCAGCTATATATGTAGCATATTTAATGCCAGAGCCGTACACCATAGCAGTAAACTATAATCAGTTTCCATGTCAATTATACTTTGTATGTATCATCTGTCTTATCATGCATGTATGAAATTATGTGTTCTATGTCCCTATGACCCTCTGGTGCGCTGGTTTTGGCCCACGGGCCACATGTTTGACACACCTAATCTAGAGACTTAAAAAAAAGAAGAAAAACATTGGTTGATTCTGCAAGTACTTGAGGATATCTAAGGTTTTGGATTTATTATGTAGTTATTATATGTAATTCATAGATGCAGTAATAAAACATAAATAGAGCCTGACTTTATGGACGTAACGTCATGGTTTGAACCGTGTTTTTTCTGGTCCTATTTGAAGCTGCATTTTATCGATCAGTCACATCCGACGCACTCAGCTGTGCATCAAAAAGATTGTGTCATTTACCTGACCTCACGCATCGCGTTTGATTTCATTCGTGACCTCAGAAACAACAGTTTACCAAACAGTTTACCTGCTGTTGTGTTTGGTTCACTCATTAATTGGCCGTAATAACCATGCATTTAGCAGCTCTTTGCAACACAGCGTGACTGGAATAGTTATTTGCCATAATTTTGACAATCATTAGTTTCACTTCTAACTCATGTACCATGGATACACACTACCAGTAAAAAGTTTGAACACACCTTCTCATTCAATGTTTTTTTCTTAGTTTTCATGACTATTTACATTGTAGATTCTCACTGAAGGCATCAAAACTATGAATGAACACATGGAATTATGTAGTTTACAAAAAAGTGTGAGATAAATCAAAACATGTTTTCTATTTTAGATTCTTCAAAATAGCCATCCTTTGCTTTGATTACTGCTTTGCAACCTCTTGGCGTTCTTTCAGTGAGCTTCATGAAGTAGTCACCTGAAATGGTTTTCCAACAGTCTTGAAGGAGTAATGCTTGCTTTATCCAAATCAGTGTTCAAGAGTGTGGTAAATAGTCCTACCAAACAGAAAAAGTGAAACTAAGACAAAGCAACAGTGGCAGTCTTTGCTCTGCAGTGACACAAAGGTGCATTAATGTAACACTATTCATCATGGAGGCATCAAATCGATCAATATTAGCACATGAAAAGACGGCTTCTCTGTCTGGAATAATGCTCAGGATAAAGCGGATATTCACACCAGGTAGCTCAACAAGCAGAACAATGATATCTGGTCTGGAACATAGATACAGTTTTAAAGCACTGTGTTAAAGGAACAACATTGAGGGAAACCACATGAGGAAGTTCAAGGTGAACATATTTGGATAATTTTTTGGATAATTTTTTGTGTTAAATCTGGGTAAAAGCAACCATTTTGCAAAGGTCAGAAGAACTTTGTCATCTTGTTGCCATTAATAAATATGTGTTAATTTAATTAGTTCTGATCTTTTTTTTTCCTGTATCAATGTCACAATTCCAAACTTATTAATACATCTTTGTAAAAATTAAGTGGATCAACATTGGACTCAAGAGCCAATACATACTGTTTATATACATTTCTACCAAAAATGTTTTATTTCAGTCTGAACTATGAAGCTCACAGAGAAGCCAGATCCTCTGGGTGCATTTTCAGGGTCAAGAAGGCGAAATTAAGTTAAATCTAAGGGAGAGAAACGATGCTTCTGGGTGGAACTCCAGTTCAGGAATAGTTCCGCTCTCACCGAGGTTTGCACTCCGAGTGCCTTCTCATTAGCATGAGTGATGGAAACCCCTTCTGATTTTACAGTTGGCCTTGAATTCATTTTCACTGCTTCTCCATGCAAATGCTGTTTTCCGCCCCCATCAGACTGTTTCGAGAGCTTTTCAGGCATTTTTTACAGCACGGGAAGGGGTCTGCAGGAGGAATGAATGAGTTACAGAACTGCACTGCTGACCCACACTGTGGAGCCGTCACACACAAATAAAAACCACTGACACAGATACTCAGCTGTGAGTGGGTGTAGCTGCTGAGTATCTCTATCTATTGCATTTTTACAGAGAAAGTTTCTGTTACGTCCTTTGTTGTGTTTGTGTGTAGGTGGGGTAGGTTGTGTTTTTTTCAGTTTTCTCCCCCTTTTCTCAGGTTTTGCCAGGTGGGAGTGCCCAGGTGCACCTGCAGCTACTTCACAATCACTGGAGATTGTTAAAAACCGAGCCACTCTGATCGTCATTGCCAGTGGGCCAGATCAGCTGTTCGTGTGCTAGAATCAGCATCGTAGCGTTCTGCTAAAAGCCAAGAGTGGTGCTTTGATTTTGGATCAGCTTTGTATTTAAGAAGCTCAATCTGTGTCGAATTTTGGTTTTATTTTTTATTTTTTAACTGCCAAACTGGCTTTCCGATCTGGCAGGTATTTCATAAACTCAGAGGAAAGACTCCTAAACAGCTGGAAGCGACAAACTAGTTATCAGCTGCTGTGCAAAACTAAACATACACAAAGGAGTTTTATGATTTTGAAGAAGTTTGTTGTCTCCATGAAGTAAAGATGCAAACTTTGTGTTGTGATTTTTGTAATGTTTAAGAAATAACAGCAAAATCAACTGCTACAGCTACAAACAGCTGTTCCAGTCAGCTAATACTGCTCTCACATGCATTGGACAGAAATTTGGGGTTTCAATGAATTGCCAAGCAGCTATCAGATGCTGGAGACCTGGAGATGCTACTGCTTTCCTGTAATCACATTATTTCAATGTTGAGATGGCCGGTGATACAGGACAGTTGTTGTCATTAACATTTATTTCTGCTGACTTTGATAGATGATGTCCCCGTCATGAAATAACAACGCTATTCGCCGACTGACTGTGTTATCAGATGTTGGCCGTGATGCTCTTTATTGTTTGCCAGCTGAAAAAGGACAAAGAAACATTTAGCTATCATCTGCTTCACTATGGTCTCTACAAAAAACAGCTTAGAAATGAGGACGCAGTGTGTTTCTACTCGAAAAGTCTGCTTTTAAATGTTTCTGGTTTAACCCTTTGGACTCAAAGCAGTTTGTAGGTGTTTTTTTCCCCATCTTGTCACATTTTTCCTCACTGTGGCAACATTTTTCACTGCAATAAAAAACAGTACAACCATCGATCGAACTGAAAAATGTTTCATTTTTAGTATGACACAGTTACAATGCTATAAATTCAAGTTTGTATACATAAAACAGTAGTTGAATTTAAGACTATGGTCCTTGTACAACCATGTGAGAGCTGTGTCCGCATGCTCGGCACAAAGTCAGACATGTTTCCTGTGGGTGTTGGACTCCACCAGGACCACCAATTGTCTCCAATCCTGTTTGTGGTGTTCATGGACAGGATCTCAAAGTGCAGCCGGGGTGAGGGGGGTGTCCAGTTTGGGAACCTCAGGATCGCGTCTCCGCTTTTTGCAGATGATGTGGTTCTGCTGGCTTCCTCAGACCGTGACCTTCAACACACACTGGAGTGGATTGCAGCTGAGCATGGGGTTGCAGGGATGCGGGTTAGCACCTCCAATTCCAAGGCCATGGTTCTTTGCCACAAACCGGTGGATTTGTCCCTTGGGGTTGGGGGGCAGTTGCTTCCTCAAGTGAGGGATTTTAATTATCGCGGGATCTTGTTCATGAGTGATGGGAAAATGGAGCATGAGATGGACAGGCGGCTTGGGGTGGCATCAGCAGTAATGCGGGCATTGCACCGAACCATCGTGGTGAAGAGTCCGCAAGGCAAAGCTCTCAATTTACCAATCCATCTACATTTCAACCCTTACCTATGGTCATGAGCTCTAGGTAGTGGCTGAATGAATAAGATCGCCGATACAAGCGGCTGAAATGAGCTTCTTCCGGGGTGGCTGGGCTCAGCCTTAGCGATGGGGTGGAAAGCTTGGACATCCAAAGGGAGCTCGGAGTAGAGCCGCTGCTCCTTCCTGTAGAAAGGAGCCAGTTCAGGTGGTTTGGACATCTGATTCAGATGCCTCCGGGGAGACTTCCTTTGGAAGTTTTGGATGGAATTTCTGATTGTTGATTTGTTTTTTAAAATGAAAAACAAATCTTGAATCAGCATGTACAATGGTTATCCAAGTGTAGGATTTCTGAATGTGTGTTTGCAAGGTTTAAATTGTTTTCTCCACCAACTTATGAAATGTACAGTAAATGGGGTTAATATTACTTTGTGCAGAATTATTATGTCGGCTAACTGGTATTCGACCAACGAAATATCTAAGTTAGGCTAAATATAATAATGCAGCATCTGAAACACCTCTTACTGCAGACAAGAAAAGTCTCATAAAATGATCAAGGGAATTATTTTAGCTCAATAGGGTTATGCATAGAATTTTGGTAGCTGAAATCAATACAAGTTAGGGACCAAAACATGAACAACAAACAATTGAGTCAACTGGACTTTGTTACAAAACATTTATTTACTAACAGCAAACAAGATGACAACAACTAACTACGATTAATGACATCTATCAACTAAGCACACAACAATACACATACAACACACGACACTAACATAAACAAATAAATGAGTGGGATGTGAATGACAGGGAAGGGAAGGAATAGAGCCCAATATTACAATGCAATATTGGGAGAAGAGTACGTTGTAATATGGAGCTCCGGGAGGAAGGAATTAGGAGACCACACCTGAAAGCAGCCATAACATTTTGGGAAATGCCAGTTTGAAAGTATGCCAAATTAATGGCTTTAAGAATTATAAGAATTTAGGAGAATGCACCAAGTATTCAGTGATTGGAAGGTACTTGCATGCCTGTGATGATGATGACAACCAAGACGATGATGAAGGTGACGATGATGCATGTGGTCCGGTCGGACTGTGGAAGCGGGTCTGAACAGCGGTGGACAGAGTGGAGCCTCAGAACGATGGCTAGCAAGCAGACTTCAATAGTCAGGAGAACTCAATGTGGTGCTTTCAGGCATGGTCTTTTAAAACGGATTCTTGCATCTCATTAAGGGAGGGGGCCATCTGGGCCAACCTCTGTTGGGGAGGGCTAAAGTCCAGATGACCCCCATACATTGGCAGATAATTTTCTGGTGTCTATAACTCCCAAAATATTATAATATGGTGAACGTGGTTTACCTAATTGCATTATTGACAGCCAGGGGATCAGAACGATGCCAAATATGATCATGTAGATGGCAGACATGTTACGAATTATCATATTGATACCAATCTTAAGAATTAAAAGATTAAAGGCAAGACATAATGTAGATTGACCGCTAGGTTATTGACAAGTTCATTTGTTCTGTGAAATGAATGTACATATAAAGGAGTTGAGTCCAGAATTGTGGGATGATTGTCTTTGTTAGTTTTGATGTGAGTCCGGAGTTCCTTTGTCAGTGAATGGAATGTCTTTGAAGTTGTCCTCCAGGTTTCTGAGCCTCCCCCTTCTATGGCTCAGGAATCAGTCAGAATGTTTATTAGCAGCAATTTGGTCTCTTTGTAGGCTTGGTAGTACTTGGGGGTTTAAACCAGTCTCTTGGCTAAGACAGGCCCAATACACATCCTTGGAGGTCTGTATTGGGGAATCTTTAAAGTCTGATCTCCGCTTCGCTTCCTGCTGAGTCGGTGCTTTGCGCCCTCGCACCAGACATGTCCCACATCTGGCATGGTGTCCTGGTATCCCTATTGCTTCGCTGATCAAAAGGGGAACCCGTCTCCATCCTGTGGCTGCAGAGGTTTTAGAGCTCCAGAGCTACAGGCAGGGGAATACACAAAACCTGCTCTGGTTCTGTTTCACTGTGGATAATGGCTGGTGGATCCTACATAAGTGCCCGCAAGTATTACCAATACTGGAAAAAATGGAGGCTTTACACACTATAGATACTTTTCTGTTTATATTTGAACAATCTGTACATGCACACTGTTCTGCACATCAGTTCTAAGAAGATTTTTTACCATGCTGAATATATCTTCCAACAACTTGCTCTGTACACTGTTTTCATACATGATCCTTCTTTGCTGTTTAAAAACGGCTTGCAGTTCAACCGACAAATGACAAAATGTTGTAATTTTTATGGAATCTGATACACAGTTTATTTTTAGCCAATTTGTGAACAAGATTGGTGTGGGAAACGGCTATTTTTGCTGAAATATCAGTATTTTAGGTTTACATTTGATTGTTTCAGGACTGCACATCTTACATGAGTAGTTCAAGGACCATCAGAGAGTTAAAAAGTGCACTAAACAATGTACTAATGTCTGTATGGTTTGTTTAGATGTTGAATTGTGTGGACTTTAATATTCAGCACCTTCTTTACTAAGACTTTACCTCTAAAGCTTCTATGGTTTGAGCTGCCAATCAAACACCAGCAGCCTACTCAGGCTGAAGGAGCATTTTCTTATGAATCTATATTCTTCTTGTCATTAGTTCAAGAACTATATAAACATTAAATCGCTTCCATGATCACTTTTAACTGTAAAAATGTGTAAAAAATATGTTATTTTAGCTCAGCAGTGAGTGTTGGATGTCTGGGTTCTTCTCTTTTCTGCCACTGGTCCATCACTTACTGCACCAGGCATGATTTCATGTAATGCTACACCTGAATTACCAGTTCAGAGCGTCATATTCCCCCAAATTAACACGTGACGGCTTCATCCTATTCATCCAAATTATCTGTACATCTTGCCATCACATTCAGCAACTGCTGTAAGAAAATCTATTAGTGAAAACAGAGTGAGGCTTCAAATTAAAATGAAGATACAAACCGGGGAGAAGCACTCAAACAATTGCTCTGTGTGGTGGGAATACTATACTGCATCAAGAAGATAATAATAGCAAATGAAGGTTACGGTGACACATGTGGAGCGAATACATTCACAAATTCACAGTGTAGAATAGAAAACATGTTCTGTGAGTACAGATGATAAAAGAACACAAACAGTGTGAGGGGAACATTAATTTCTGAAACAAGTTTCATGAAAAGATATTATCCCTTTACCAGGAAAAGGCTCAGTTCCATTAAGTCTCCCTGAAAAAAAGCTCACCTGAATGGGACATATTTATTTCTTTGTATTATTAGTATCTATTTTATTTTCAGTATTTGATGAGCTTCCCCTGATCTGTCTTTGCAAATGATCTGAATGAATTCTGTTTCATCCAGTAATTATTGGGATATTTCTGTCCTGACCGAATGACAATCAGGCTAACATAGGTTCAAAAATTAAATTAAATTAAGGTAAAACAAATTTAAATAAAACAAACACCTTAACTTAAATAAAATAAAATTTTAATAAAATAAAATAAACATAAATTAAAAAAATTCTAATAAAATAAAATTAATTTAGATAAATTAATTTGAAATACAGTAACATTTTTTAAAATGAAATAAGATTAAAAGAAATAAATTAATTGACAATAAATGATTTCTCATGAGACATCTGAAACTATAGAGTGATACTCGTGGAATTTAATAATTTTAATAGTTAATATCATTGTTATTTTGAATAGTGTATGAGCATTTTGTTATAAATATGTAAAAGCTAGTGGTGGGACGCGAGTAAAAATTAATCTAATTAATTACAGGCTTTGTAATTAATTAATCGCAATCACATTTTTGTCAAATAGCAATGTTTGACACAAGTAAAGTTTTCCAATTCAGATCAATTTTGGTTGACAGTTGAATCAATGAATAGACATGTTGATGTTTGGAATTAAAAATCTATAAGAGTAATACAATTTGAAAATGGGACATATAGAAAAAAGTGATTCTGATTATTAAAAGAGATAGATTTAGTTAAATTTTTCCATTGTATGGCACATAACATAAACGTAAGTAGTTCAAGGACCTTCAAAAAGTTGAAAATGCACAGATTCATTCTGTTTTCATAGTTTCTGGGTCTGACAAATGATGTCATTTTGATGGTTCTTTTTTTAGAACATACATTTTTATTTATAAACAGAAATATTTTTTTCATAAACTTAAAGTTTATAATTAAGTTATTAAAAGACAAACATTTTTGTGGTTTAAGTTATTACTCCACTGAGGCTCCGCCTCTTAGACAGTGTAATAACTTAAACCAGAAAAATGTTTGTTTCATTTCTATTTATTTGCATTTTTCATCTGTCTGCTATTCACAGATTACTGCACACTCAAAGTGCAATTATACCTATTATATTCAACATTTTAAGACTTTTTGTAAACTCAAGCACTTTCAATGTCTTCTAAAGTGGTGTATTATCGGATGGCTACACTGCTAGCCGTTAGCAGGACCGCCGTAACTAACATTAGCTCTGGTGCTAACAGCAACATATTTTATAAATAGAATCCTGACGATAAGACACTGAAGTCATGATGTCTGAACTTAGAACTAAACCCTGAAAAAATGATCTTGAAAAACAACTTTTAAAAATACTGAGCTGCATTTCTTTTGTTGGCATAATAAGATAATTACATTGTGATTTCCAGATAATGAACTTTAGGAAATTAGGCGCAGCTGCACAAAATATTCCAGATCAAAAAGCCAGACAAGCTCTGGAACAAGTGGAACATTTGGCTACTGCAGAGTTGAAAGAAAACGCTGTCAACAACACTTTGATGTGAGCCTCCGATGGGATTCACCTGACTGTCAATTCTCAGCTGTGGTTATGGTTCAAAGCAGACTTCACTGACCCCATCGCTTTCTATACAAATGAAACACAGAGACTGCAGATAGACTCTTTAGTATTCACTCAGGCCTGCGGTGATGTTTTCTCCATCTGCCATGTATTTTTTAGCAGCATCGCTTTGGTCTGAATATTTTATTTTTTTTTTGAAAAAATGTAAACTCCCAAAGCAAGCTGCTTCCTGGCCGTCTGCATCGAAGGTTATTAGTCCACTTAAGTTCAACAGGCGGGTCTGTGAGTGGTTGTAAATCCACTGAGAATACTGAAAACAATTGAGGCTTCTTTCTAAAGAGGCTCTTTTGCCTTTTTCACTTCTTCTATTTCACTTCACAACCTACTCGAAAAGCTGGAATATATCAACATTAGCAGGATTATAGTCACTTTACTCATATTCCTGTGATTGCAGATACAGTCGCGCATGACTAAAATATGAGACAACTGTAAATAATGCATCTCTACTAAATTTTTGGTTGCCTCTTTTCAGGTTTTCAGTCTTGGGGTTTCCTGAAGCACCACAAGTGGTGGGTGGTTTAGACTTGAATGCATCAGCGGGGCACTACTCATCCTCATGTGGTTAACTGAGGAGTTTTTTTCTGCCTCTGCTAATTTCATTATACAATATCTAAAAAGACAATATTGATGGCTACTGCTATTATTCATGAAAGGTCATGAAAAGCCTAAACTGATCTGGGATGTCATTGGAGTCAATCAAGGTGCATTCAGTTGTTCAGTGTTGGATAAAGTGTATAAAGTGCAGTCCAGGTATGATTCCTAGAATTCCCAGCAGTTTCTGTTACATTTTCCTGCAATTTGAAGTCTTGCATCTCTATGGAAACAGCACAACCGCTGCTAGACAGTACTCAAAAAAGTCTTCTATGTAAAACGATAGCAAAACTTCCTCGTTAGTATAGTGGACAGTGTCTCCGCCTGTCATGCGGAAAACAGGTGTGCGATTCACTGACAGGGAGTAACTTATGGGGCAGTGGTAGCGCAATGGTTAAATTTCTGGACGACTGATCCGAAGGTCAGAAGTGTGGCTACTGTCGGGCCCTTGATCAAGGCCGTTAACCCTTCCTGCTCCAGGGGCGCCGTACTGTGGCTGACCCTGCCTTCTGACCCCCCCAATTTGGGGGGATATGCAAAAACTACAAATTTCCCATTGTGAGATTAATAAGGCATAATAAAATAGAAATAAAATAAAGAAAATGGAATGTTTTGAACAACATTCTTTGGCTATATGACAACTCTACAAACTCTGTTTTTTGCACAACTCTGTATATCACCTCTAGAAAGATGTTTCACCATCCTGAATGCTACTCTGTGTACCGTTTCTGAGTCATGCCACATTTATTTTATTGGTCAAGTGTGTTTTCATTTTGTCTCAATGTCTCTTATAAAGTGACATCAATGACATCAAATTTTAAGCTTAGATTTGGTGAATTTTCCTGATGCAACCACATCAACATGACATGTTCAAAGAAATTCAATGAATTTCTCAATTTTTACAGTTTTCTGCCACTGCCCAATTCATTAAGGTGTCATTCTGGTAACTTCTGTCACAAGTGCTGGGATTTGAGTAAAAAAAACAACAACTCTTTTTTGGTCAGTATTGGTGGTGTTTGCCTCCTAAGTGTTGGTGAATATGATGAAGACAGACTGTTAAATTCTGTCCATTTCTTCCTGCTGCAGCAGCTGTGACACTCCTCCCTCCACAGATATTCTACAAAACACTCTGGAACACTACATTAGACAGTGAGGACAGACAGAGTCAGTCATCACAAGAGAGTGATGGTGGCAATTTCTTTGTCAAAGGGTTCTCCGCTGATTTTAAATGTCATTTTCAGTTTACCCATCATGATTAGTTCTGCTCAGCGTGGGAAAACAATTGTGTAATGTATTTTGTGGCTGTGGAGGAGCTTACTAAAGGGAAGAGATAGTTGATGTCTCAAAAGAGATGTCATCAACCTCAGCTGGGGCTTGAACTTGAAAAATCTTTCGTTAGAAACTGAAGGTAGAAAGTTTAATAGATGTAGTTGTTTCCCAAACAGTGACACTGCAAGGAAAAATATATGGAGTTTCCTGAGTTGTACCAGAGACTTACAGTTAAGATATCTTTGTCTGTACTCCTTTGATTTAGACTATTGTTTTCTAATGTATACAAGTTAGTCAATAGGGGGATTTCCGATGGAGGAATTTCAGGGCAGGTAGCAACAAGAATGATTCCATTGTCCAATCCGTTCTGTGCTTTTTCCCGCCATTGCGGTGTGAGATCCAACACTAACTCCAAGTGCACCAGGACAGTGACAAATAGTAGTTTCCACCATAGGCTGGCTGGGTTAAGCCTTGGAGATCGGGTGAGGGGGTTGGACATCTGGAAGGAGCTCAGAGTGGAGTCGATGCTCCTATGAGAGGTTTTTTTGGGCATCTGATAAGGATGTTGCCTGGACACCTTCCTTTGGGAATTTTCTCAGCAAGTTCAACTGAGAAGACACCCCAGGGTAGACCCAGAACTTACCGGAGGGATTATCATCTGACCTGAAACAACTCAGGATCCAATAGGAGGAGCTAAAACAAATGGTGCTGAGGGACTTGATGGATGGATTGACGGACGACGGACGGACAGACAGACGGATGGAAATCCTGTTTATCAGCATGTAGGAAATAGAAAAATGGAGGGTTTGTTATGTAGCCTATTTGATGAATTTCATGTTACAAATGGTACATGAGAAGATTGCTACTGGTCGAGGAACATAACTGGCACTTGTCAGCATTTATCATCTCCAAGTTCATCCTCAGTTTCAGCTGCTCAGAAATATCTCCCTTAGAGTAGGTTGCTTTCCCCTTCCCTCAAAACAACCCTGAATCTGGTTCTGCAGGTGTCAATTACTGTTGTAGTTGGAACATGCTCAAAGGTTTCTGCCACCGGAATAAGAGTTGAATAAAAAGTTGTAGAAAGTCTATCAATAATACACTATATTGCCAAACGTATCCGCTCCTAAGTGCTTGATTTTATACACCTGTGGCCATGGAAGTGATTGGAACACCTGATTCTGATTATTTGGATGGGTGAGCGAATACTTTTGGCAATATAGTGTATATAAGAAAAACAAGTAAAAAACAAATTATTTATTGTAATAATTTATTTTTGCATTAGAAGGTTCAGTCTAACACAAAGAAAAACTGGAACAGTGAAACATATTGACTGGTCTGTACGAGGGTACTTAAAACAGCTCTTAGCCTCACCAGGAAACAATGGACCTAACCCCCATTTTGAGGCATAACTATCGACAATAACTCAAATGTTTGTCATTAGTTCTTTGCAAAAAGAGAGCAAATCTTGGAGCTGGCATGTTGCTCCAGGACAAAGAGGGCAGAAGCAGTCAAATGTGACTTTAAACTGTTGCCCTGCACTATCTGACCGTTATTTGCGAAACTCAAATCTTACTTGCGTGGTCACTATTTTCAGAGTGATGATGACATTGTGCATGTTGTTGAGGAGAATCTGAAGCTTAGAGATGTGACCTTCTTCCATGAGCATCGGTGAACCAAGTGCATTAAAATTACAGGAAACTTTCTTGAAAAATAATGCAACAATCCTGTGACATTTTCTAGTGAGGCAGAGGACTTTGTTGAAGTACCCTCATAAAAATATATATTGCCCCTCATTATTTGTCACTTTAGTGTATCATTTAGGATCCTGTAACAACGATGACACCACATTTCTAAAGATGTGATGAGTCAGCAGTTGGGTTGTTGCAAGGTTATGATCAGACCCTCTGGAGCTGCCAGAGGTTACTATGGAGATCTATTTCAGTTAAAAATGACCACGTTCTGGTACCAGAGAACCTAAATTAAACTGTAAGTTTACATTTCAACAGTATTAAACATCTTCTATTAGAGATAATGTCAAAAGAACAGTTTGCAAGTCTGGAAGACAAATATTGATACAGTAGATATTTCATTACAAGAGTTTTAGTCTGAAATATATCTCAGGGCTGCATATACAGTACTCAGTAAAGCAACTAAAGCATGCTATTTAGGGTATTTTAAATGCAACACTACCCAACACAGTAACATTTCCTAGTAGAGACAATATAAATGGTTCATTCTGCCATTTCATTGTAAGTCAGAGGAAACATGAACATCCTTGTGATGCTGAGCACATTCAGAGCATAGTAAAGAACTGGGATGTTAATGCATCCAAACGAAAGTACATTACAGCAGGCCTGAAATTTCCAGAGAGAAACATTGTTGTTTCTGGTCTTTTCTTCTGTTTGCACTGAGCAATCTGCAGCTAATTTGTCTGTCGAAGACTATTTCAGAAAGCATCCAGGGACTTTCAGCATTACAGTGCTGCATTAACTCGCAAGCCATTCAATTTCATTATCGCGAACGCTAGAGAGCGACCAATCAGTGACTGCCACAAGGTCTTTATCCCATATCCGCCAATACAGGCTGAATATGTTGTCAGTTCTTCCATTCATTGTTAAGGTCTCAATTTCAGCTTCATAGTCTAGCAAAATGTATGGCGTTTATTGAAACCGTAATGGTATTCTTGTACACAAAATGGGCAAATATGGAAACACATTGTGCTGAGGAATGTGTGCACTCAAAATAGGGTCAATAAGACTTCAAGCTTGTCAGTCAACCTTTGTAAACATGAGAAAAAAAAAGACTTGTTTTCTCTACAAATTCATACACCTATACCCACAACAACTGTGTGTGTGAGTCAAGCCCTTATGATTGAACTGCTGCAAAGAAACAACTACTGAGTGAGATGGATGTGCATAAGAAGAAATATCAGATTCATTCAATAATACATTACCTCTGAGCTGACTGTGCATTTAAGAGAATCGAAATCCAAAGTTATGTCAATCAATACAGCTAAGTGATTAAAATGCAGACCTGAGCCACGATCAATGAATTAATCAGGAATAAACAAATAAACATCAATGCTGAGCCACGCTCAATGAATGGAGCTTGAATCAAAACACTAACAATTATCCATAGTGTGAGAAATCCAACAACTTCAGCAACAATCCTAAACACTTCTTTGGTTTTTTTTTTGGTTTGCTTTAGCAACAAAGCTGCCTTTTTGTAAAGCTTCACAGAGACAAAAGGCATACAGTAGGATCAGTGACCAACTAAAAATCAGTCGCAACACAGTTGTAGCAGTAATCAGGAGGTGTCGAATGAGCCATAGTATCACTACAGACATTGCATAGGAGTTGTCAGTGGAAATTAGAGTTTCTGTAGCTTTGCACCAAAAAAAAAGAAACCCTTTTTGTTGTGCTTTGGCACAAGATTGCAACCTTAAACTTTGGGAGAAAACATGAAAAGAACCTGATAAATAATGGGAGATAACATGAGACCAAGATAAATTTGTTGGGCTTAGATGGGATCCAGTAAGTTTGGTTTGAACTATGACAGTGAGTGCATAGTCCTGAGAGTGAAGCATGGAGGTGGGAATGTGATAATATGAGGCTGCTGGGCGCAAAAATCGTTTAAAATTCTATTTGTATAAATGGCACCTTGAATGCTAGTGGATACACCAAAATATTAACCGATAAAATGACTCGCAGTCATTGCAGAAGAGGAATATTCCAGCATGAAAAAGACCCCAAACACACAACTAACAAGTTTTTAAAGAAGAAAAAGGTGAAAACTGTAACCTGGTTAAGTATGGTGCCAGATTTGAACCCAATAGAACACTTTTGGGGTATTTTAACGAGAAGTTTAAGCAACATAAAACCTCTAACAAAGAGCATTTGTGCAGCAGTGGTATCCACCATCCAAATAAATGTGGGTGTCTTGAAAAATGTATCATTCAGCTCTCAGTAATAGCTTTTCTTACACTGTGTTCCTATTGTGGAGCCTAAAACAACATGATATTAAAGTTTGCTTATTACTTTACAGTAATTATTGCTGTAAACACATAAGCTAAAGATCAGCATGATGAAGATTGTGCGATGCCACGAAGTAATCACTCAGCACCGATGCACAGTTTTGATTAGCTCGTGATTAAATGCAAAATGAACCCCACCTGCCAATCAGTGTCAGCGGTGTGTGGGGTGAGATCATGGTTGTGTAATCATCCTGGCTCATTAGATTTTTTTAAAAAGGGAATTTCCAGCCACATGAGCTCAGCTTCTTCCTCTGCTGACAAGATGAAAGAGGTTTACAATTAGAGCCATGATGGCACATTTATCAAGTTCTTGTAAAAATAAAAACAAAGAGAAATTCGTGTCGCACAATAATGTTCAAAAAATATTCAGTCAGATGAAGACTGGTCAAACAGACAGTGAATGACACATTTATTAATTGCAGGTGGTCATAACTTACACTGATGTTACAGTACAGTACACATCACAGCGAATGATTTTGCAAAACATGCTGATGTGATCTGTTAGTAGATGTTCCTCCTGTTTCAGACACTCATTGCTTTTGATTCATTCCTCCATGGTATGAAAGTCAATTAGCGAACCTTTGTGTTGAAACTGGCTTGAGTTGAGCAATCCATCACGGCAAACATCCAGCCTACATTCATTTTTGTCAAGGTGACAGTATCGTTGTGTGGTAATGCACTTTAAGTACAGCCTGATTTGAAGGATCGCGTATGACCACACAGTAAAATATGATTATGACTGAACTAATGTTGATGTGATGCATTGCACAAATCAAACGGTGAGGGAGGTAAATACTTTATGGAATTCTTGATGGTCCACCTGCTGACTGATGTGGCAGAAACCAGAAGCTGTCTGTATTTACAGGAGAAAGTAGAAGTGTTTCTTAGTGCAGTATTCTTGGGGAGTCGGTGGGAGATATTTAGTGCCTTTATTGCTATTTCCCAGCTTTTCCTACTCTATCATGTTCCGGGTTTAATGTTTTGATCAGAATCTAAAGGCGGAAGTCATCATGGTGGTGTGGTAATATTGATTCTGTCAGTCTACAATCTTTTATTATCCTATATTGTTGCTGTGAGGTTATTCTGGCTCGCCAAATGTAGATGTCAAGTATAAACCTGCCATTGGCTCCAAATTTCTCACACCATTCTGGTCCCCTTTCGGTATTTAAATCTGACTGAAACAACAGCCTACATGCTCCAAACTTCAAGATTTGCTGCTAGTTTGGATCATGCCTGCTTATTTTTTCAGGGAATTAGCCATTTTAATGTATATATGTTCCCCTTATTGATATTGTGCTTAGCTCCATCCACGATGACTGTGACTGGTTCAAGGAAAAACCCATAAGAGAATGACAATGAAGTGTGGTCAGACCACTGTGGAGATACACAAGCCTACAGTGTCTGTTATTTTTGATTGTGTGTATAAAAAACAATCAAGATAACTCCTGTAAATCTGTCATTATGAATGCTAATAACTGACATTCTATTGCTGTCATCAGGTCAAATATTTATTGTTTTTTTACAGAATATTCGCTGTGCCAACATGCTAAACTTCAGTTGTAAACAAAGCTAACAGTAAGAATCCGGTCTTCTAAAGAAAGAACATTGAAACTAAATTGCATTTTAAATTATTTTTATAGGAAAGCAGATTGTCTTCCAGATCAGGATATCTTTACCCGGCATGTATTTGAAGGGGCAGGACTCTCTGAAAACCTGGACAAAGGAGAAATTTCAATTATGTTGTGAAAAGGATGCGTTTAAACCCAAACAATATTTTCTTATACGTTTTGGTGCTAAAACCTGTCAAAACAGCTGAAAATTAAACTTAAGTCTAGTGTTTCTTACTCTGACATGCTTTGAAAATGTAATTGAAAATGACGTTCAGTTCTACAGAGCCCTACTTTTTTTGCAAGACAGGGTGAATAGTCTGACTCACAGATATAAACCTGCCATTTCCATAGTGCAGCCTTGTGCTGATTCCCCTTCAGTTACAGTTTTCGAGATCTTCTTCGCTATAAAAAACAATAACAACCTCCAATCAGAAACCGAGGCTGAAAATTTGGCTGAAGATTTAAATCTTGCAATAAAGCAGGCCTTGTTTTGTGTTATCTATCTGTGAATTGGCCATTTTATGCACAAATCTGACGCATGAAAACAAACTAAAGTGACTAAACAGGTACATGACAGCTTACTATTAGAAGTTTTACATGCTTATGCCTATTTATTTGGATGTCAAGCAAAAATGTCAAGAATCTCAGGCTCCTATTGCATCTCTTTTCCAAAGGCTGAGGCATTTCATTGGTCATATTTGTTGTCCCCTAACTGAGCACATGCTGAGCTTAAGAAACCACTCAATCACTGTTTTATGGGCAGTCTCCTCAAGTTAGAAAGTGCTCTGTGTGAGAGGACATGAAGGAAGGGGATGGAGGGGTTAATCAGCCCCAGCGAGGGAGGCTCAGGGCAGACCATCAGTGGTATTCAGCTGCACATCTCATGTGAGTGGCATGCAGCAGCTCCGGCACACTTCTCCCCACTGAGAGGCCATTTATGGGCCTCGCAATGGGAAGAGGACATGCATAAAACAAGGCTGCGCCCCTGGGGTTAGTGTGTGGACAGGAAGCATGGGTGCAGAAAATTCACTGACACAGAAAGCCTCTTATGAAACCAGACAGGGCGAGCAGAGAGAGGGAAAAGCACTGCTGGACACATGGAGAGGATGATGGATACGCCAGTGATTCTCAAAATGAAGTCCAGCAACATGTTTCAGTGGATTCCTTTACTTTGATTAAAATTTACAGAAAATCCTGTGGTTCAAAAATCTGTCGAAATGACTGAGTGACTGAGACACTATAGACACTTTAATTACAGTGAAATCATTTAACACAGCAATGAGAATCGTTTTTAAATATACTCTACCGTTCAAAAGTTTGGGATCACCAAGAAAATTCATGTTTTCCATATAAACTCAGACTTTTTTTATTCATGCGCCAACATAACTGCACAAAGGTTTTCTAATCATCAATTAGCCTTTCAAAACGATTAGCTAACACAGTGTACATATAGGAGTTGCTGGAAGTGGGCCTCTGTACTCCTATGTAGATATTCAAGATTCAAGACCTTTACTTATTACAAACACAATTATACATAGTATAGTACATATAGTATAATGTGCAGTGAAATGCACTGTGCACCTGTTCCAAACCGAAACAATAAGAATAAAAACACAACCATTCGAGCCAGCTAAAACACTCTCAATGGTGCAGGTGTAGAAGTTCTTGAGCACCTTGAGAGGGAGCTTACAGCCCCTCAGGCGTCTGAGGTGGTAGAGATACTGTCGAGCTTTCTTCACCAGGGTGTTGATGTAACAGGACCACATCAGGTCCTGTGTGATGTTAACACCCAGATACTTGAAGCTCTTCACTCTCTGCACCTCTGTCCCGCTGATCCTGAGTGGATGGTATGCCCTCTGCTGCTTCTTGCTGTAGTTCACAATCAGCTCTTTGGTCTTGCTGACGTTCAGGAGAAGCTGTTGTCTCTGCACCAGTCCTCCAGGTGGGCAATCTCCATCAAATAGTCCTTCTCGTCGTTGTTGGAGATCCGACCCACCACTGCTGTGTCGTGAGCAAACTTAATGATGATGTTAGAGTCTGATGTGGACAAACAGTCATGAGTGTACAGTGAGTACAGCGAGGGCTCAGCACACAGCCCTGGGGGGCACCGATGTTCAGTATGTGTGAATGGGACAGGTGTTTTACAACTCGAACCACCTGTGGTCTGCTGGTCAAAAAGCTGTAGACCCACCTGCACAGGGTGGAGGTGAGTCTGAGGTCCTGCAGCTTAGTGACCAGTCTGGAGGGGTTTATGGTGTTGAATGCTGAACTGAAGACCACGAACAGCATTCGCACATAATTCAACTTCCTGGTGTCCAGGTGGGCCAGAGCTGTGTGGCTGTGGTTAATGGCATCCTCTGTGGATCTATTGGGCTGGTATGCAAATTGTAGGGGGTCCAGGGAGGCAGGTAGGGAGGAGATGATGAAGTGTCAAACCAGTCTTTCAAAACATTTCATCACCACAGAGGTAAGGGCAATGGGCAGGTAGTCATTCAGACAGCTATGCTTGGCTTTCTTGGGGACCGGAACAACAAAGGACTGCTTAAAGCACCTGGGGATTGATGCACTGGGAGAGCGAGAGGTTGAATATTTGCGGTGTAAGCTGGTTGGCACAGGTTTTCAGGACACGGCCTGTTATACAGTCAGGTCCTGCAGCCTTCTTGGTATTCACGAGTTGAAACATCAGCCTCACATCATGCTCCGTCACGGTGAGCGTCTCCTCCTCTCGGCTGGGCAAGATGCGTGCCTCTCTGCTGGGAGCCTCGAGTTCGTCGGCCAGAGAGATGTCAGCACTCACCGTGGGCATCGGTATTGCTTTGTAGTCCGTCACAGTTCTTAGTCCCTGCCATAGTCCCCTGCTGCAGCTGTGACTCCAGCTTCTCCCCATACATCTGTTTGGCCTCCCTCACTGCTCTGCGGACGTAGTACGTAGCGGCCTGGTAAGGTCTCATGTCTCCGGTGGCGAGTCCTGTGTTGTAGGCAGCAGTGCGGGACTTCAGAGCATCGCAGATGCCTTTGTTCATCCACGACTTCTGGTTGGGAAACTCCCTGATGGTTCTTATCAGGATAGTGTCCTCCACTAGTTTCCCAATAAATCCCACAACCGTCTCCGTAAACACGCTGATGTCATCACCAGAGCTGGCTGGAACATTTCCCAGTCCGCTGTCTCCAAGGCGTCCTGCAGGGCGACTTCTGATTGGTCAGACCAACACGACACTTCTCTCTCTGCCGGGGCTGTTAGCTTCAGCTGCTGCCTGTACCTTGGCAGAAGAAGAATGGAGGCGTGGTCTGACCTGCCGAATGGTGGTTGAGTCTTTGCTGCATAGCCATCTCTGAAGGGAGAATAACAGTGATCCAAAGTTTGGTCTCCTCTAGTGGGGAAGGTGATGGCTGACAAAGTTCTGGCATCACTTTCCTCAGGTTGGCTTTGTTAAAATCTCCAGCCATGATGAAGGCAGCTTCCCCAAGCTACCTGGTTAGCCTGGTAGCTGGAGATAGCCTCATGCAGCTTGGCTAATGCAGCATTCTATGGCCACTTCCTGTTGATGAAGCTTAAAAACAATACTTGTCCAATGAGCTTTTTACCCTTTTTCCTCAAACCTATTACTCTCTTGTTCCTGTTCTTTAAATCTAACTAATAGCAACAGTATGTAAAAGTAAAAACATACCTGCACTGGATAACACTTTACAATATGGTACTCAAAAATGTTAGAAGTCACCGAGGAAAAGACTGGTGAAGACTTCAGTTTTCACATATCCAAAACACAGTACCAAATATTTTCTTCAAAGACTGTTTCTGATTAATTCTGTACCAGTCAATAAACTTGCAACAACTCATTCATAATAACTTTGCCATTCGTTGCTTTATTTGTGTTCTTTGTGGTTTGTTTTTTAGCAACTAACTGGACAAAAATGTTATTTAAAGGTAAGATAATCATGAGGTAGTGAGGAAATTAGTGAGATGTGAACAAAACATATAAAGAAAATGATCTTTATTCTGTTTCATAGATATTATTTAATAAAACATTGCCTGATGATTCATTAACCTTCTGGACTCCGCGCAGTGAAGTCATTGTGGGATAATTCTTTACAGTATCTCTATGGAAACAGAACAGCCATGGCCTCAACAAGAAAGACCTCAAAAATATCTTTTGTACAGGATACTAAAGTTGGAATGCTATAACAAATCAAAAAGGTTGAATTTGTATGATTTTTTTCCCTTGAAAAATATCTGAAATCTACAAATTAAACATTTTTCCAACAGGTGTTGCCACTATGAGAAGGCATAAAAGGTTATTTTTCTATTTACATTTTTACATCAAATTGGTTAACAGTATCATAATGTAAATCAAAGCAGTTAAACAAACATTCTTAACTAAAACTGTGTCGGTGATTATTTGTTTGAAATGAAAAACAAACATTACTAACACTGCATGGTCCAAGTTGTTGATGGGTCCATCACACTAATGAAGACACTCTCAAAGAGAATTGATGGGATTTATACCAGAATGTTACGGATGGTACAAAACATCTCCTGAAAATCACATCTCACCAACAAGACGCTATCTGGAAACCTGATACTATCAGAAGGGCTGGCAGGCCTACCTCAACATTAAGGAAGGGGCTAGAAGAAGACACTGGTCTGGAAGGCAAAGAACTTTTGACTGCAATGTTGGACAGAGGGAGCCTAAACTGGAACTGAGAATTAAGTGATTTTGTTGGCATCTGAAAATGTCAAACATAATTCAGTCCATATTCACTGAGAACAACTGGGATCTTTCTTATCATTCTTTGTATTTTTAAAGTTTCTGGCTCAGATAAATGCCATTTTTAAAACAACAACACAATTTGGTGTTCATAGGGTTAACACAGTATCTCCTGGTGTTAATCATTTTCAACTCCATTATCCTCAATTCAAATGTGTTCAAGAACCTCTCATTACCGATTCATTAATTTTCACTCCTTCCTTAGTCAGTATATTTTCCACTGTGTTGTATTCATGTATGATATCTGCACTTTCATGCAGCACACATTGTAGCTACAGACTAGTTCTATGTGTGTTCTCATCTTAATTGTTTCCCATGATAAGCACCGTCATCACACCGTCTCCCCGCCGCTATTCCACACAGATTGTACATTAATATTTTCCCATCTATAGTCGCTGGCAGCCTTCCTGGCCTTGATCTTTCTGTTGATATGACAGCCTCAGCAGGATCATGTAACATCCACTATCAGCGGCTTACCGAGGGGGGAAACAGTTTGTATCAGAAGTTAGTGATAAATGTCACATGCTGCCTAATGTTTGTATGACATATAGCTGCAGATTTGTCATTAGCCACCCAGGGAATCAAGAGGGCCGAGCGGACTGGCTGTCGGATCCATCGGACGTTTTCTTGGAACGGCCTGATGAGTTTGGGGTTGCGATCAATATGCCCACCGCCTGCCGTCCATCTGTAATGCCTCCCTTGCTTCATCCCTCACATCCCGAGGTCTACATGTTTCCCACTAACCGTGCCACATCTCCGAACGAGAGCTCTCCATTTTAATAGATTCTAACTTCCCCTCCAATAAGTCTGCAGAAGAGGAGGGATATATAGAGAGAGCTTTCTTCATTAGGCACCCGGGGAATCTTAATCAAAAAGCTATTTGCCCGCTGCAATTGATTTGTGTCTCGGCGTTCAGATATTAGAGCAAAAATTCCCCCTGAATTGGGCGTCCTCCTTTGCATTGCAGGTGATGAGAGAAAATGGAGTCTAAATCTGTAACCAGAGAAATATCAAGTCTCTGAAAGAAGTTTCATCTGATCTATGGCTTGTTATTACACAAGAAATTATCCTAAAAGCATCAACAAATGAAGCAATATTGCAGAACAAATTTCTCCACATTGTTTTCTTTTCTATCACAGTACGCTTACATGAATCCAGGATGTGTGGTTTAATAAGTTTTCACATTTTACTCTGACTTTTTCCATTCATTTGGTTCACAAACTTTCACACTTTCAAAGTTGTGACGTTGCAGTTTTTTGATATAAAGACTCAACAGGTTACGAATGGGATATTTAATTGTGAAATGAATTGCTTCAGATGCTCTTTAGATTTAAATGCTGTTAAGTATCAACAACTCAAGGCCGTTTTCTCAATGAGAAAATCAAGTCTTTCGGTGATGTGCATAAAAATCAGCTTTAAGACATGTTGAGCTTCACTGTTGGGAATGTGGACGGCATCTGTAACAAATACAAATGGTGGAATACAACTCTGTTTTGCATGTAAACACAATTTTGAGGTATTTGTCGAACCCTGTCTCCTTAGAAAAAACACGTCTTTGCCATATATTTTAATGCTTTACTGTTGATCCTTTTAAGCCAACCAATCACCCTGATAATTCTGAAAATGGAGTCAAAGCTTCAAATATCTTGTGAAAATGTGATATTTTAACCCAAACTGTGTCATTTTCCTAAACATAGTTGTGGTGTCTCAACTTAACCAAAGCTCTAAGATGTGTTTATTGTTGTGAAAGTGAAGTGTAAGGCAATAGTTTTCATGTCTTAAAGTAAAAAACTATTGAAAACAAGTGTTAAGGCCAATTGATGCTTCCTCATCCATGTATACACTATACATTTCAAAAGTTTGAGAGCACCCCAATTTTTCCAGTTTTTTATTGGAAATTGTGCATCTTAATGTGTCATTGTACTTTGAAATGAAAGCATAGAACAAATAAACAAATTAAGTTTAAAAAATAATCCATTTAGAAACCAAAATGCATTCTAAACTTTAGACTCATCAAAGTGGCCACTTTTGGCAGATATAACAGCTGAGCACACTCGGGGAATTCTTTCCACAATGAAAATCAAAAATCCTTCAGAAAGTTCTTCCCAACTCTGTTGGAACTTCCCATAAATGTGTGGCACTTGTAGGCTGCTTTGCTTTCCCTCTTTTTGTCCAGTTCATCCCAAACCAGCTTCATGGGGTTTAAGTCTGGAGACTGTGATGGGCACTCCATGTTTTCAAGCTTACCATCTTGTTCTCTTTTCCGAAGGTAGTTCTGGCATAGCTTGGACTTGTGTTTTGGGTCATTATCTTGCTGTAGGATGAACTCATGGCCTCTTGTATGTTCCAATTTAACATACAAGAGGGTACTGCATGGTGCTGCAGAATTCTGTGGTAGTTGTTTTGGTTCAGGGCACCTCTCACTCTGTACAAGTCACCAACCCTGGATCCAGCAGAACAGCCCCAGACCATCACGCTTGTACCTCTGTGTTTGACAATTGATGTCACACACTGATGAACCATCCTTTCTCTGACGATACGGTGTACAAAAGTCCTGTGTGATCAAAAAAAGCCTTCAAATTTTATTCATCAGTCCATAATACCTTCTTCCAGTTTTCAGTAGTCCATTGGTGGTGTTTCGTGGCCCAAGCAAGCCTATTTTTCTTATTCTGACATCTTAGCAATGGCTTTCTTGCTGCAACTTGACCTGTCAAACCTACAAGCCAAGTCTTCTCTTCACAGTTGAAACTGAGACTTGCTTACTGCAACCACTATTAAGCTGTGCTTGAAGCTGTTGGTCCTGTGAGCCGCCAACAAGCTGTTGACTCTCAGAAATTTGTCTTCTGATTCTGTTGTGGCTTTGGGTCTTCAAGACCTCTTCCTGTCAGTTTCCCCCAGTGTCTGAGGGCCTTTTGATGGTGAAGAAAACTGTACTCACTATCCCTTTGATTTTCTTCTCAATTTCTCTTTAGGGAAGACATACATTTCTAAGTGTTATGATGGTCTTTCTCTCTTCTACTGTTAATTGCCTTTTCCTTGCCATTCACCCACCTCCATGTGTGTCGACTGCACATGTACCAGGAAAACAAATGGTGCTTAAAACAAATGCATGTACTGAGGAAAGACTGTACAAGGAGATTCTCCATCATCCAGACCTTTATGATTCATCATTATAAGACTTGTAGTTGAAGTAGTAGCTGCCCAGACACAGCGGAAAGCTCTAAAATCTCCAGATATCCTGTGCTATGCCTGGCCACTGTGCTCACATCTAAGGAATAACCACTGGCACACTAGCTGCTATATATTTAATGTATTTGAATTGGGTTTTATGGTTAAAATATGCAAAATTAAGAGGCTAAGTGGACTTGCTTAGCTGAGCAATTGTGGCAGCAGAATAATGTATTAGATACATTAAACTCAGTTTTAAAAAATTATGTTATATGAAGTATATGTATATAGAATGTTAAGAAAAATAATAGTTTGCATCAATCTTTGGGAGTTCTGAATTGGTCAGTTCTAGTCAATTACCATTTAGTCAATGGTTGGAAGCATAAACATTAACTTTTAAGTTTATTACTCATAGAAATTAAGTTGCTCTAACTAGTATTTTCACGTCATTTTAAATTGAAAAAAAAAATTCAGCTGACAAATTTATAAAATTGAGTAGTAGAGGGGGCTTAAACTTCATTTCAAGTTTTCAAGACAATTTCATCTAGTTGCCTCAACTTGACTTGAAGTCAACTGATGCAGAAATTTGAGTTTAAATTCTCCACAATTTTAAACTGATGCGATGAGCAAGATTATAATTTGAACCCAAACTTCAAAATAATGGTTCCAGTTTAAAAAGTTCAGATTTAAATCAGTTAATTATTTTTTTTCTTTTGTCTTGCAACCATGCATTTAATTAAGTGATGGGAAAGCGTCCTGAATACTGTTCAAGGTTTTAATAGATGGTGTCATCCAATGCAACAGTGTGGCTCTTTGATTTGCTTCTAATTGTTTCAGGAGATTGTATTCATTGTTGAGTGTTTTTATTTGATTTGATTCAAGCAATAGTTGATTTGCAGAAAAAGCAAAACCACGTTGGTTCTTGAGGCTTTTGTTGTGAAATTCCTTGACATCTTTTGACCAAAGTTAGGTTGATTTTCTGCACTGTGCATCCCTTTGGAACACAAAGCATCCTGTGATCTGAGAAGCAGCTTTCTGCACACATTAACGGTCCCCAGAGAATAAACTCATTTCTGTTAATCACACAGCCGCCTTTATCTTTCCTCCTCTTGACAGCTTACATCTGCAAGCCCCCAACAAATAAAGCAAATTCAGCCCTGTTTAGCTCTGTCCAACATTTTTAAATCATCAGGTGCAATAAACTACATGAATTATATAGATTGTTTTCATAGACAAGTTATTGAAGTGTCAGAAAAAAAGGTAGAAAATCCTCTTTTTATCCTTTTCATGCAAGAATATCGTCATATATTGAAATGACAAAAATATATCCAATAATCCAGACAAGAAAAAAATAAATATCAGTTATTAAAATACTTCTATCATATCGGATATTAAACATGGACATTTTTCTAGATTCACCTAGGCATATGCAGTGTGACTGTGTCTGCTGCTTTTCAAATGTAAATCAAGTCAGTGGCCACGTTTGATTGATTTATCATTTAAGACAGTAGAGAAGGAGGTTAAATTAGGTATTGAACCAGCCTCAGGCTAATATCATCCATCGTTTAACTGGGCTCTGACAGGCCAGACACAAGATGATATAAATGACTATATCATCTGTTTGGAGCTTGGCATCAACAGGCTATCGATGTAGAGTTAAACCGTATTACACTGAAATGAGCTATACAGTGAAGCTACAAGTTAAAGTGAAACTGTTGTAAGGTTGCGTGAAGTCAGAAAGCAGTCATTTAGTTCTGTTAAAGATCAGCCAGCACTAATTATGAACACGACACCGCCATGCATGCACCAAAGTTTCACTCTCAGAATCTCGAATTTCATTTAAAAACCCTTTGATAAAATGGTTTTATGAAGCTTTGAGCTGGTGTTTGGTTCATAATGTGTCACCGTCAGACCAAAGGGCATAATTGTAACTGCTCATCAGGTGATATGTGACACTGATGCCAAGTTTATTCACTTTAACTGGACAAGAATCAAGACCAATAATTTTAAAGTCAGGATGTTATGTGACACCACAGTATAAACAGCAGCACTTGTGTTATGCATGTTTATGTAGTGGGAGGTGAGTCTGCGGCTACCATCAAGAGATGAAACAGCAATTTTTTTGCAGGATCTGCAATTTCCTAAACCAGATGAGGTGTATTGGGTCAGGAGGGGCGTCACAGCCACAAGTGAATGTATGCCATCTTGTTTCTGGGGTGGATTTCTTTTGGGCCTTTGTATGGAGAATGTGTAGGACCAGCTGTGGTTGGTTTGAGAGCCTCTCCAGAACCCCAGCTGCCAGTCATCTCAGCTAATGAGTCTGGAGTTGAAGACCTGCACTCCAGCCTTTGTTCTCCCCACCTCCCAACCTGTCTGACTGGGTCACCACCCAGTTCCCTCCACCTTCAGCCAGCCAGTTGCAACCATCATTACACCTGGAGAGGAAAAATCTTGCAACAAACCTCTCAGTTGAAACTTCTGGAATTTAGTGTGACCAGTTCGCTCTGGTGCCTCTTGAGTCGTTGTGTTTTGTGTGTGATCTGTAAGTTCCGTAGTAGCTACCCAGAACCTAGTCGTGGTGAAGACCGTGGCTCCTGTTAGCAGCCTGCTAATTTGGTGAGAAGCTACTTGTGACTTGAGTCTTTGCATGTTCTGTCTTGTTAAGAAATGTATGTTTTGAGGCACCAGTTTTATTTACTGAAGTATGACACATTTGTATTGTATTAGTTTCTGTTGTTTGTGGTGTGTGTTGCTGCTGTGCTTAAGTTTGGATAAGGAGTTTGGTTTTGTTTAGCGAGTTTGAAACTCTGTTAGGTTTGTTTGTCTCTTTGGTTTCATTTTCATCTTGTGTTGATTTAGCAACATCACCAGTCTTGCTTTTCTGTGTTTGATGACTTTTATATTAAATTTGTCACTGAGCAATAAATTGCTTTACCTTAACTAATGACAACTGGTTGCTTTCCTACAACCAGCTGACCTTAGTGGTTGGGTAGTTACAAGGGCATTTTCTTAAACAATCTCATGGTTGTGCATCAGGAATCTGCCCTACTTGCTAGATTTGACTTCTTGCTCTCCCACAAAATTATGCCATTCAAGCCGAGAGGTCACCATCTTGGTGCAATTTAAGAGTTTCAGTGCTTGTAGCAGATAGTGCCTACCAAGTTAGCATATTGCAACTTCCTAGGAGCAATACAAGCATTGCAGAAGTGTTATGAGTGCAGCATAATTGCACAAGTAGTCTACTTTAAATTGAATGGCCGTTTCGGATTTTTACAGACCCAGTCTTGGAACTTTTTGATTATGTCTCCTTTGCGACCTTACTGCTCCTACAGTGTTTCTTACATACACTCAAATAATAATTAATACATTCATATGTTTGGGGTCACTTAGAAATGTCCTTATTTTTGAAAGAAAAATATTTCTTTTAAAATCAAGATAATATGAATTTAATCAGAAATACACTTTAAACATTGTTAATGTACTAAATGACTATTCTAACAGGAAACGGCTGATTTTTAATGGAATATCGACATAGGGTTTCAGAGTCCCATTTCCAGCAACCATCACTCCTGTGGTCTAATGGTACATTGTGTTAGCCAGTCGTGTTGAAAGGCTAATTAATGATTAGAAAACTCTTGGGCAATTCTGTTAAAAGTTGGAGTTTCCATGGAAAACATGAAAATGCCTGGTTGACCCTGAACTTAGCCTACATTATTTCAGCATGGTATCCAAATTCCACCTGCACATGCTAACTATAGGATGATGAGTTCAGAGAAAGATTTAGACAACATTTTAAGTATTACTTTCATTTTTGACATCTGTAGTCACTAATGCAACAGAAGCATGTCACAAGAGTTGTCAGACATCTTTAACCCGACCACAGAAAGTGAGCACAGTGAAATGGTTGAATGTGATCATGTTCTGCTTTGTACAATGAAGAGCCTTCACAAGTACAGTAGGTTAAAAGTCAAAGCTGAACCAAGACAAACAACATCTCCAACCTTCACCGGTATCTGGGAAAGTGGTTTGCATGATATGGTCTATCTGAGGTTGCAGTTTCAACTGAGTTAATGCTAAGTCAACCTATTCTGCTGGTCGATCTCACTATAATAAACTCCATTCATTTGGTTTGGAGGCTAAACGGGTCCTTCTAGACTGCTTTTCCTAAACAGTGTTTTCCAGTTCCTTCTGTATGATCACAATGTGTTTCCAGGCCAGATGAGATATAAGATTCTTCCAGCAAGTTTTGAATCTACCATGAGGTTTTCTTCCAGTTGGAAGTGCCCAGAAACTCTCTAAAGGAAGACGCATAGTAAGCATCCTAATAAGGTACTTGACTTACCACAGTTGACTCCTTTTGATGTGAATTAGCAGCAGTTTCTTCAAGTTTGAGATCCTCACCTTTTCTCTAATACACATATTTCAGCTTGTTTCCGTGATCTCATTCTTTCAATTACTACCAAGAACTTGTGACAATAGGTGAGAGTTGGAGCTCCTAAATCAAGTGTTTTCATTCCAGCTTAGCTCCCTTTTCACCACAATTGTCTGGTACAATCCGCCAGTCCATCTCCCACTCCATTTTCCCGTCTCTCATGAACACGATTCCGAGATGCTTAAACTCTTTTGCAGCAGGCACCAACTGAGAGGAAGAAATCCCCCCAGTTTTCAGCAGAGGACCATGGCCTCCGACTTCAAGGTGCTGACTCTCATCCCAGCTATTTCACACTTGGCTGCAAACCCTACCAATATGTGCTGAAGGTCACGGTTGACAGCAGAGAGCAGTAAACATCACTTAAAACATCACTATGGACTCTAACGTGTGTTTATAATGACAATGACACAAAACTGTGAGATGAAGAAAGCAGATATTTTTCTCTTTGGGAGAGTGAAAGCTTGTTAACAGTGGATTCAGTCACAAGTCCTTCAGACACCTAGAAAAACTGTTAAATTATCCATTGTGGTTTCAAAATAAAACACGATCCAATCAGCTGCATGGCCTCATCATCACCTCAAAAACATGAAGCTGGTAGTTTGACAGCCAAGAAGCTGTTGGTTCTGTTACATGAAGACTGCTGCTGTCAGTTCACTTTTTTTAAAAAAAGAAAACTGTGATCTATTTTCTGGAACAGATTATTATGAGACTGCACTGGATTCCTTTAGAAAAAGCAGGTGGCGACATGAGGCCTGTGTGATACAAATTTGAATAATTAGTCAATTTTGGGCGTCATTCTGCATCAGTGATCCAGGCTGCTGTTGAAATTAAGTTTAATTAACTTACTAGACAAACCTACAGATGAATAATGGCATAAAATACTGAGTGGTTTAAGAAATATCTATGTTTAATGCGTTTTGCCATGAGGATACATTTGGAGTAACAGCAGCTGAAGCAAAGAGAACACAGAGTATTACTATTTGGTGTCTAAAAATAAAAATAAAAAACTACTAAAAACGTGTTAAGGCCCATTTGTGCTTTCCTCAACCAGGAATACATGATGTAAATTTCATCATTCACCCACAGAGGTGATGTTTGCATGCAGCCCTTGGTCAAGAAAGTGCGTCGACTGCACATGGTGCATAAAACAAATGCACGTAATGAGGAAAGACTGTACAAGAAAATTCTCCATGATCCAGTCCTTTATAAGACTTGTAGTTGAAGCAGCAGCTGCTGACTCTCCCAGACACAGAGGAAAGCTAAAATCTCCAGAAATCTTGTGCTATGCCTGGAGAACACAGACTATGACCGTTCATCTACAGTGCCATGAAAAAGTATTTGTCCATGTCTTGAATTCTTATTTTTTCTTCTATGTTTCCCCTACTTATATGTTTAAGAACATCAAATAAATTCAAATATTAGACAAAGATAACCAGAGTAAACACAAAATGTAGTTTTTAAATGATGATTTAATGTTTTAAGGGGAAAGCAAGCTATTCGAGCCTGCCTGGCCCTTTGTGAAAAAGTAATTGTCCCCTATTGTTAAATCATGAATTGTGGCTAATCACATTTTTTGGAAAGCAAGTTCAATTTCACTGATTACGTCCAGATCTGTTCAATCAAGAAATCACTTAAATAGAACCTGTCTGACAAAAGCAGTCGGCCAAAAGAGCTAAAAAAAAAAAAAAAAAAGCTGCAACAAATACATACTGTACATATTGTAAATGTTATTACTACACAGTAAAAAATAGAGTGTCAATTTAACTCTTAGAGAGTTGAATTTAACTCTGTTTCAGATAACATTTGGTCCCACTCGAAATTAGAGTAAAATTCACTCTATGGCCAGTGTGAACTTTTCAGAGTTAATTCTACTCAATTCATTGTCGAAATTAGAAATGAAATAAGATAAGATAATCCTTTATTACTCTCCACATCAGGGGAAATTTCCTGTGTTACAGCAGCAAAAATCTTTCATATGTACAGTAAGATAATAATTGTAATAACAATAATATATACAATATATACAACAAGAATGAAGGATGAAAAATGAATAAATAGAGTATTACTACACTATAAATAAATGACATCAGCAAAAAGTGGCTTGTGGAATAAATGTAAAAGTGCAGAAAATGCCAGCAGTGCAAGGAATTGTGCAGACTTTACCATGGGTTGAGATTATATGATATAGTCCAGTTTATGTTAACATCAGCCAGTGATGCTGATGTTGTACAGTCTTATAGCAGATGGAATGAAGGACCTGCGATAGCGCTCCTTCTTGCAGGATGGGTGTCTCAGTCTGCTGCTGAAGGAGCTGCTTAAAGACCCCACAGTGTCATGCAGTGGGTAAAATGTGCCTAAAATGTCCGGAGCAGAGTCCTGCACACTCCAAAGGACCTCAGTCTCCTCAGCAGGTGGAGATGACTTTGGCCCTTCTTGTACAGGACCTCTGTGTTATGTGTGCAGTCCAGTTTGTTGATGAGGTGAACAATGTGAAATGTGTAAAAATATTTAACACTGTTTTTTTCACACTGTTCAGAGTAATATGATTACACTTTATAGAGCTATTTTTACTCCAAATTTAGTTTAAAACTGACACTCTAATGTGTAAGAATACCTATTTCTCTGCAGTATTTTTTTTTATATTTTTAATCATATAATGCTATATTACAAAATTGCTTCGATCTAATCTATCAAATGGAATTAAATAAAAACATACAAGGTTCAGTAACAGCATTTATTATTAGGTCTGTCAACTATCCCCTGTGCATACATCACTCTGTGACTCAGCAAGTCAATTTCTAAATGACTTAAAAAAAAACAAAATGAAGGTTTTGGAGTGGCGTAGTCAAAGTCCAGATTTGAATCCGATTGAAATGCTGCAGCATGACTTTAAAAAGGCCATTCATGCTAACTAAACAAAATGAAACTAAATAAAAATGTTAAAAAGTTAAACATCTATTCTACACATATGGATGAACATTTTGTCATCTCAAATGGTCTCCGGCCAGATTTAAGTAATCTGTTTTTCTGCTCCTTGCTCCTGCTTGTGCAACATATTTCTGATAACAGCCTCAGTGTGAAATACTCCATCAGTGCTCAATGGGACACATGAGTAATGTCGTCCCTGCCATAAATACAAACACGGTACATAACACAATCCACTTTAGATGACTTGTTGGGACAAATAAGTGTCAGCCATGCATTACCATAATTATCAGATGACAGTAATAGGATTGGTGAGACACGATAAAATGAATGAAGATGTTAAAACAAGTTATCTATCATCTCATAGGTATAAAATGTGTAGAAAAGACACATTAGATTATTTTGAATGGCTCTGATCAGATAAAACGGTGATGGATGTTATTCTTAAGCTGTTTATTGCTCCACTATGCTCACCAGCTAGTGTCTATCTACTGTTTGGTGCTTGGAAAGTAGGTTAAGGTAAAGCAGCTGTTGTTGGAATACCCAGTTTGGATGTTATCAGCTGTTAGTTTCACTAATCATGCCCATACATGTGGGTGAAGTAAGAACCTCTTCCACCATCTTAAAGCTCAGTTACCCATTATCACCCCATTTAATGGTGGTGTAGCTGCGTTGTTTCACATATAAAGTGGAGCAAAAGTAATTTTGACTTCGATGCAGACATTTGAAGGCTGGTTGGGTGGAGGAGGTGAAGTCAGAGGAGTAGATTTGAGTTTGTGTCCTGTCGCCAACCGTTCTTTTAGGGAACATTTCCCTGTGTGCTAATGTTCCTCCATCACTTGACAATAGCAGAATGATAATGAGGTGCAGTAGACCATTCTCCAGTGCTGATGCAGTGCTGTGGAGATATTTCTGGAAATGTGAAGTCCCTTCTACTGTGTCCTACAGGATTTTATCTTGGAAAAAATATGTCCAGCATTTTACCGCAAAATACAGATAATTTTTATACTATGGTATATATGCTATATTTTGACTTTATTCTCATTTCACTCTCTGTGTATTCACCAGAACTACTTGGTTAAGTTTAGAAAAGGATCGTGTTTTGGGTTAAAATACATTCTTTTGCTATATGCACCACTGTACAAAGTTCCATTTTTCCATGGAGGTGACTCAAGTAGAGATTTTACATGCACTTATTCATGGGGTTGCTTTCTGTTTTTCAGCAATTAGAATGGATAATATGGTCGCTACTGAGCCAACTAGAAGATGGAGGAGGTCACAACGGGCCATTTAATGGGCCGATAATGTTCGGAAACAGGGTTGACTGGAGCTTGTGGGCTAGAAAACGAACAAAGTTCCATAAACTGTGTCTGGTATTTAACACCTGGTGATTGTTCAGGAAACATGCCCAGGTTGACTGGTGATAATCACAACTTAACACAGGCTGCCTGGTTAATAACAAGCCACAAAACTAATTATTGTCTCACCAACAAAACCCACAATATAGAAGCACGTCCATTGCTGTGTGTTAGTCTGAGTTCAGCGGAACAGATCCAGAGCAGAACTTCAGGTTTAACTCGGGTTTGTTCTCAGAAACACTCAGATCCTCAGCAGCCTCCCATCATAACAACACGCAGCAGAACATTAACTGGATCTGATAAAATACATCAGAACAACACGCAGCAGAACATTAACGGATCTGATCAAATACATCTCTTCATTGGCTTCCTGTTAGATCTAGAATAGAATTCAAAATCCTTCTTCTGACATATAAAGCTCTTAACAACCAATCTCCATCATATCTCAAAGACCTGATAGTACCATATTATCCTAGCAGAACTCTTCGCTCTCAGAATGCAGGCTTACTTGTTGTTCCTAGAATCTCTAAAAGTAGAATGGGAGGCAGAGCCTTCAGTTATCAGGCGCCTCTCCTGTGCAACCAGCTCCCAGTTTGGGTTCGGGAGGCGGACACCCTCTCTATTTTTAAGACCAGGCTTAAAACCTTCCTTTTTGACAAAGCTTATAGTTAGGGCTGACTGGGGGACCCTGACGGGGTGAGCTGGTGTTTGCATTTGCACAACTGACTTCCCCTCTTGACGTCCCTTTAGTTTGCCCCTAGTTATGCTGCTATAGGCCTAGGCTGCTGGGGGACCTCTCTTGATGCACTGAGCCCTTCTCTAACTACTAATGTATTTACTATATATACCATTGTTGCATTACATTCACTCTGTTTCTTTCTGTGTCCTTTCTCCGAGTGTCCCTGGTCCCAGAGCTGGATGCTTCAGATGTGTGGTTGCTCTCCCACCTCCAGCTGCCCATTTCCACCGATCTACTCTGCATTGCCCTTACTATACTTGATTTGCTCATCTACATATTTTTGAATTTACCACCAGCTATATATGTAGTATACTTAATGCCAGAGCTGTACACCATAGCAGTAAACTATAGTTTCCATGTTAGTTGTACTTTGCATGTATCATCTGTCTTATCATGCATGAATTATACTGTGTGTTTTATGGTCCTTGTCCACCCCCCCCCCCCCCCCCCCCGCCCCCCCCCCATCTCTACCTCTGTCCCTCTACCTCTTCCTCTCTACCTCTGTCCCTCTATCTCTGCCTCTACCCCTCTACCTCTTCCTCTTTACCTCTTCCCCTCTACCTCTATCCCTCTATCTCTACCTCTCTACCTCTTCTGTCCCTCTCAACCCGCCCGGCCAGCAGGCAACATAACTGGATCTGATCAAATACATCAGAACAACACGCAGCAGAACATTAACTGGATCTGATCAAATACATCAGAACAACACGCAGCAGAACATTAACTGGATCTGATAAAATGCATCATAACAACACGCAGCAGAACATCAGCTGGATCTGATAAAATACATCAGAAAAACACGCAGCAGAACATTAACTGGATCTGATAAAATACATCGGAACAAACTGAGACCACATCATCAAAACTAGTCACTCAGAAAACAATAAAAACACGTTCAGTCCTCTGTACTAACCATCATTTCAGACCATGTTAACCGCTGACAATATTAAATAAAAATGGAAGTAAAGTGATCCAATGTGGTCTAAACAAACAATGTATTTGTGAGTTGTGTCTTTCCAAAAACCCTGACTGGTTTAGAAATGACAAAAAAATACTTTTAAAGATGTCACAGAGGAAGACTAGAATACTTTCAGTACTGTACAGTCTGTACCTATTACGCAGGTAGTTTGTGTTATATTATTGTATTCTTTTTACATCCTTGAGAGGATGTTTATCGGACTGATTGGTGGCATGATGAGTAAGACTGTGGTCCCTAATTTTATCTCTGGATTCCATCGTTTCCTCTCACCGTTCATAAAAATATGTGTTTTTTTTATTTTGGCCAGGACATTTCCTTTAACTGTCTGCAGTTGTTATTTACATGGATATAGACTTTATTCAGTAGTGATGCCGACCTTTTTCGGCGAGGTCTTCTTTATTTAGTATCTTTCACACACAGCCAGGTCTGGTCGGGACGAATCTGAGGACGAAACATCTGGAGATGGAAACTATCAACAGTTCACCTGATTAAACTGGAACAGGTCAGAATTGCCAGAGTTCTTCACATTTTAATACTTAAAAATACTTGGACTATTAAAGCAATTTTGTTCACACTGAGATCATGAGCCCTCAGTGTGATGCGTCTACTTCCTCTAAATAAGACAAACATGTCTTCGCTGTTTTCAAAGTACGTGGTGCGGAGTTTGGGACAGAGAAGTGAAGTCAAGTCGCCACAAGTTATGGCTTTGATTTCTGGTTCTGCCAGTAGCTTTCAAATGGGAAAAGGCTTTTTATTTTGTTTAAACCTTAAAATTTGTAAAAATGCAACTTTTTTTTCTTTGTCTACTTTTTGATTTTCAAATTTTATTTTTAAATGAAAAAACAAAAAAACAGCGATTATTTGTTTTTTCTCATTTTATTTTGAAACGGAAAAACAAATGAGCGAACCATACACGGATTGAAGAAATAGCTTAATAACATTTTCAAAACATGAATAAAGAATATGGAATACTGGTTTGGTGTTATGATTTGGATAAATTTGATCTAAAACATGAAACAGCAAAACTGTCTACTTTTGGCCCACCCTATAAACTATTGATTGGTCAAGCTTGAAAGCATAAAGATACATTTGAGTTATTAGATGCTAATACTCTATGTGCTGAAATTCTAAGTCTTATCCTATTGAGAAATGATATCCATATGGTGGGACAGGTCAGTGATATACAGCATGGATCTTTATACTGTCCCCAGCAGTCATCGACCTCCAGCTTCACCACATCAGAGAGAGACATGGCTTCCTGCATCACATATGTCTCCTGCTGTGAGCTCATCAGCAACCATGAGCACAGTTCAAGAGACCGATGCTTCACGCTGCGCTCCACAATCAAAGTGGATTTCTATGAATCTGCATCAAGGTTATTCCACGCCTTTACCCAATGAGATGAAGTCATCGCTAAAAAGTGGCCGACATCCAGCTACGGGCAGCCGGTGGTGGCAATGGTGCAACAGCTGGTCCTCCCCAGTGCCCAGCTGATTGACAGGAGTCAGCTGTGGGGCTAACTGGCAGTGCACAATTACCCCCAGGATAAATATAATACCAGAATTGATTTAACACTTTACCAGTCATGAACATGACAATGAGGGGAAATTGACCTGAATTGTGGATGATGAGGAAGAGGACCCCCATCCATACCACCCAAGGGAGGATGATGTCCAAATTGGGTCGCACGATGCTGTGAACAAATGAGTCGTACAGTCTGTGGACATTTGTTCATCGCACTAGCAGAAATTCACTCATATGACGGCTGAGTAATCCAGCAGCGATGTGCCCATCTCTCACCACTGCAAGATGTTGCAATGCCATATAAACCCACTGTGATATCGTCCAGTTTCTCTGAAATTCATCACAGGAAGTGTGGCTGTCAAGTGGTTCACAAATATACACTACCGTTCAAAAGTTTGGGGTCACTCAGAATACTTCATGTTCAAACTTTTGAACGGTAGTGTAAAACCTAATATATGTTACTTAAGGTGCAAATTATATGACTCGATTGGAGAAAGCCCAGTCACAAGAGAAAACAGCACCGAGCAGTGAGTTGCTTCCTTGGAAGAATTATCTTAAAAAAAAAAAAAAAAAAAAAAACCACTTTACTGCATTGTGTCAGGCAGGAGGCACCAGAGATGGGAAAAAGCATCTGAGGAAGGTGTATCGAGGGTGTGCAGTTTGTGACACTTAAGAGGGATGCATATGCCATTACAATTATCATGGCTCTGTGAGCTACCTTTTGCACTTTTCACCTATGTTGGTGGAGACTCAGGGAAACAACAAAACACTGCAAGCCTCAGCTTTCCAAGGAAATATGACTTTTGTGGATCAAATGCTGGTCGAGTCTGTTATGGAAACCAGATACTGTCAGAAGGGTTGGCAGGCCTAGCACAACATTAAGGAAGGTGCTAGAAGAAGACACTGGTCTGGAAAGCAAAGAACTTTTGAGTACAATGCTAGACACAGGGAGCTGGATGAAGAACTTTATTCATGTCACCGATTCCGTCGGATGCAATTGACTGACTTGACTGGATCAATTGCTCATCTATAAGTCTCACCCAAAGCAAACAAGAAAGTAAAACAGTAGGTGTTAAAATTTTAAGGCCACTGCAGGACTCTAAATGTGGGGTTCTTATGATGATTTTACTATGGGATAGTTCCTATCAACTCAGAATAGTGTCTATCTACTGTTTGGTGCCTGGAAAGTAGGTTAAACTAAAGCAGCTGTTGTTGGAACACACGGTGGTGGATGTTATCAGTCCTTTATTGGTCTGTTATTTTCAATAATTATGCCCATAAATGTCAGCTAGTAGGAACTTCCTTAACCTTATTAAAGCAGAATAGGCCATTATCACCCCATTTAATGATGGTGTCATTTTGACTTTGATGCAGACATCTGAAGGTTGCATAGACAGGAGGAGGAAAGGTCATTGGATTTTGACCCAGTAGATTCACGTTTGTGTCCTGTCTCCCACCAGTCTTTTAGTATACTATGGTATATACAGTCATGGAAAAAATTATTAGACCACCCTTGTTTTCTTCAATTTCTTGTTCATTTTAATGCCTGGTACCACTAAAGGTATGTAGTGTTTGGACAAATATAATGATAGCAACAAAAACAGCTCGTAAGAGTGTAATTTAAGAGCTGATATCTAGCTATTTTCCATGGTTTTCTTGATAATAACCAAAATCACAAGACAATCACAGGGCAAGACAGTCTGGTTTGTAGGCTTCTCCAGGCTTCGTCCTAACCAGTAAGTGGCTGGAGTGGACATTAACTGAAAATTGGATTCATCACTGAAGAGAACCTTAGCCCAATCATCAACAGTCCAATCCTTGTGATCCCAGCAAAGAGTAACCGGGTCTTCCTCTGCCTTTCATTGATGAAGGGCTTCTGCCGTGCCCCGTGTGACTTCAGACCAGCTTCAAGAAGTCAGTTTCAAACTGTCCTTGCTGAGCAAGTCACATTTCTGGACAGTGCCCACTCATTTTTAAGATCCCAGGAGGTCTGACTTTGCATGTGCAGTGCTGCTTATGGCATGAAATGGCATCTTAAATACCCTGGAATACAATTAAATTTTAGCATGTCAAATAGGACATAAAGTATTATGTAATCGGTTGCATTTCTTTGTCGTGTTTATTGTATTCTTCAGGTAATATACCTTTAAGTGGTACCAGGCATTAAAATGAATAAGAAATCGAAAAAAACAAGGGTGGTCTAATCATTTTTTCCCTCAGTTTGTTTGAAGCACATTTAAACACTAAGATTCTCACACTTCTCTGAATAAGCAAGAAGCACATTTACATGAAGTCTAGGAGAACCAGATTCTACAATGACTTTTCGAAGCCTAACCCTATGACCTAATTCAGTGAAAAACAAGTTTTTAACCTTGTGAACATCTAAACCATTTTAAAGCAAGAAGGAATAACTTTCATTATCATGTACTGCTTCATGTACAGAGATGAGTCTTTAGGACAGGGGTGTCAAACATGCGGCTCGCGGGCCAAAACCCGCCCACCAGAGGGTACAATCTGGCCCGATGACTTTGTAAAGTGTAAACATTACAGAGAAGACATTAACTTTAACTGCAAATTGTAAATTTGTAAAGTTATAAATTTTAAATAATTTTGAGACCATGACAATTTGTTTTACTCATAAAGTAAAATTAGATTGCTAATTATCCTTTTGTCATTTAGTGTCTCATTTGTGTAATATTTTAGCTTGTATTTGCTGTTTTTGTCTGACATCGTTTGTTTCATGTTTTTGTTGTTTTGTGTTTCCTTTGTGTCTCGCTTGTGTTGTCTATTTCTGTCGTTTTATTTCTCGCTTTTGTCATTATTTGTCTCATTTGTAATTGTAATGTAATTTTTGTGTCGTTTTTGTCCTTTGTCCATTTTTTTGTCGCTTTGTAACTTTTTTGGCTAGTTTTTTGTCTCTTTTGTTTTGTGTCATTTGTTTTTTTTTGTCATTTTGTCTCTTTTTTTAATATTTTGTTTTGTTTTTGTCTTTTTCTGTCTGACTTTTGTCATTTTGATCATAAAGTAAAATACTATATCATTCAGTTCCAGATACCTGATCTGAAAGTTGTAATGTGTAAATGATAAACTGAGGCATAATGTTGTTGAAATTGAATTTAATTTTCTTAAGAAATTTCAGGTTGTTCACAATGTTTTGGAAAAAGATAATTCCTTAAATGTGAACATTTTTGCTCTGAAACAAAGGGAAAAATTTGGAGTTGTGGTTATTTATAGAATTTTTTACTGTGATTTTACTGGTCCGGTCCAATTGAGATCAAATTGGACTGAATGTGGCCCCCGAATTAAAATGAATTCGACAACCCTGCTTTTGGGGTTAATCAATGACTAGAGAGGTACGGCAATAGTTTCCAATAGGTCAAGAGCGGAAGCCAAAGTGTAGCCCACGTATCTGAATTTTAAAGACCAGTGCAAACCCTTCTTCGAGTGCTGTCATGCTCTGTGTTCATGTGCATCACTGTTTCTATTAACCACTATCGTTTCTGTTGCAAGCCAACATTAGCAAGGAAAGGATTTCACCTGGAACTACTTGAATCTGCATGCCTTTTAGTGACAGCTCTCATTTAACTTATCTGGCACTCGGTGCGTGGAGGCAAAGGGGCCGGCACACTTGTCAGGCGACTCTTCGCAGAGCGGTAATCACGCGCACCGTGTCACAGCACATTTGCAAATCTTCCATTAGCTCGCAACTGTAATGAAAATGAATAAAACGCAAATGAGACGATGAATCAAAACAATTCCAGGGGGCAATGTGAAATGCAAATGAAGACAAACTTAGCTCTGGCTTAAGCCACTGCTGCCTTTGAACAAATGCTGACAGACGAGACTTCATCAGAAGCGTTTCTGTCCTCTCAGGGCGGCAGGTGTTAAAGGTTTACAGCGAGGATGAGCTCCAACCTTAAATGCTACACTGGATACTCTCACCTTGGGAAGTTCACAGGCAAACTTGTGCCATGTAAACAAACTTGTGCAAAGTGAAACACATTAGGAATCTAATTACTATTGATCTCATGCCTGTCTGCATTCTCAGGGTAAATTCATTTGGCTGGAGCTACATGCTCCGGCAGCTGTGGTCTAAAATCCTTTCAGCTCAGCGATTTACACAAAAGCCAGCAGCTAGTTTAGCCTGGAAGTCAGCCTTGGAGTCGACACGTTCACATGTGCTCCCCAGTTAGAATACTGCTGGACTGAAATGCTTTTTTTAAAATTAGAATTCATTATGCTGGGCTAGACCCTCCTCATCTGAATATATTTTCAACCCTTTGCTCCATTTGAGGATGCTGCAGCATCTACATGCATAAAGCCTCTTGAAAGTCAGTTCTCTCCACAGTGAAGCCTGCCTAATTCAATCCCACTTCATACAGAAACACTCGACAGAGCTTGAGCAGAGACTGGAACACTATCTCCGGCATACACACCAGCTGAACAGCTCATTCTTTACCTGGAAAGGAAGACAACTTTATCCTCTTTATTATGGATGGGCTGAGGCTGCGCTGTGCCATTCTGCGAGGTTAAGAGTAGCGTCAGTGTGACAGGCAATAAGCAATCTTTGAAGCAGATACAAATGATCACGGTCATTAAACACTGAGTCAGAGAAGAAGCTGCCTGTGTGTTTGAGTGCCAAAGTGGAACACAAGACATTGCTTTAGTCCAAGCAGGGAAACATGTATAAAATATGTGTGTATGAACATGCATTCCTTCAGTGCTAAAACATAAAAGTATAGAAAGTTAAGAATAAAAAAATTATCTACAACCATTGTTATTATTGATAGTGTCTTACGTCTTTTTTGTCAAGAACCATGGACAAAAAAAACATCAAAAACACTCAGTTGTTTTCCACTACAGAAACTCACAGGACATTTAAAGGTGTCTCAAACCTTTTGAGTGCATTCTGACTGTAGAAGCTCTTTCCGGGTTGTTTTCAGGGCAGAAAAACTTCTGACTGGCCCTGAAAAGCTTTTTGTGCAAGTCTTATATAAACCTCAGGAACTACTTGTTCTCTCCTATAGATCTCTCTGAGCAAACTTCAACAATGGCTTCAGTTTTACAAACATGTTTTTTCTTATGTATGCTTACTTCAGGCAATATTATTCAGAAATGCTGCATACTTTTCTATGCAGATGACACGTAGTTGTATTTATCTATAAAGCCAGATGAAATCAGTCAAATTTTAAACACATCTTACAGACATAAAGCACTGGAGATCTCTAATTTTAGTCTTCTAAACTCAGACAGTACTGAGGTGTCTATTTGGCCCACACCATTAAACACGCCATCGAACCATACTCTATGTAACATTGCTTGCACTCTAGCATTACTGTAAGGAATCAATGGGTTATTTTTGATCAGAATATGTTGGGTAATGGACAACAACCACCAGCCCTCTCTATGTTTCCATCAAGGAGCAGTGTTCATCGTCATAAAGAACATAAAATTCACCATATAGCCTAAAATAATAGCCACAACTATTTGTTTTTGTGACCAGGAGCCTGATGTTGTGGTCAAAAGCTGTTAGATCCTAAAGTACACTAGAAACAAGAAGCTCAAGACAGATTAACCTATAGATGTTCATGCTACCTTGTCTCCAATTGTTGCCTTGGACATGCATTCTGCAGTATCTGAGATGATTTGACTAAATTTATCTACTAGCTTTTGTCAAATCGAGATTTGACGCTATTTTGTTTGATAGACAAGGCATGAACACATCAACATGAACACCTGCACAATTTAATTCAGTACAATACAAAAGCTTTCCAATAAATCTGACTAGTACCAAGCTTGAGAAAGGGGCTTGAACTTCTCCACTATGAATGCAACCCTAATTTGTATTCATAATTCCCCTACCTATACACAGTATTTTCCTTTTGTGTTGCATAAAGAAGTGAACCTAACAGTCCTAATTCAGTTTACAACTCTAACTTTTGAAATTGAATGCTGAAAAACAGATCATTTTAATTGTGTGAAATATATCCACCACATTAGAACTGTCACACTATGACCACAAAATGTTAAAATTCATCAGGTGTTGTGTTGATTATGTCAAGTTTTAGCTGCCAATCTGCAGCTGTAGTGCATCTAAATGGATGGATTTGTTGTTCCATTTAAACAAATGTAGGCTGGTAAAATGAAAGAGCTTGTAATTGATTACCCCATAGAATAAGTACTTTATCTACTAAACCTGGCTGATGAGTGCAGTCAGATTTAGAAATACTAAGAAGGTGGACCAGTGCTCGAAACTCTTCCATTCTTACTACTCAGCTGACAAATCAACATAAGACTTAGACTTACTTAACTTGAATTCTCACACTTTTTAATTTTTATTTTTTAAATCTCATTTGGTACTTAGTGCAGATAAGGTAATCACAGTTCACATTTATGTAGATGTTGAGAACAACTTAAGCTACGACTCCACTATTCATGCAGATTGTACTCTGTGTCATTGTCAGAGCCCCAGCAGGGTGGGAATTACTTCACGGCACAGAGGAGAAGCATCTCAGACTATTACAAGTTGTGTTACGTGGAGTGATTATTGCAGAAAATTGCTCCGATTTCCTCCTTGTTACCGGTGGCTCGGAGTGCTGCCTCTTTAGCAGCACATGCATTTTTTAGATTTTCTACTGTATCAACTTGGTGTTTCATTAATGTGAACGTTTCAATCCTCCAAATCACCTCCATTCTTGTGGGAGTGTGCCGTTTCTGGATTCCTAAAAGCCATCTAGGGGCTGAGCAGTGAAGCTGTCCTGCAGCAAAACAGTGTAAGAGCTGTGACAAAAAAGGAAAGCCTTAATTTCTTCATTTGCTCAGTGAAGCGCTCAGCTCAGGATTCTGTGTTTTATGACAAGTGTGAGTCTCAGGAAGCTAATGCTGAAACCATGTAGGGTTAATTGATGCAGTAAAAGGAACCTCCTCTAATGGCTCCCGTCACATTGGGCAGAGAGAGCCCTCATAAATAATTTAGGAATTATCTTAAATGGCATCACACGGCAATCTGTTTAATTGGAGCGATTAGGCCCTGCCTCAAGTAATCTGAGAAGGAATGAACCTGGAACTGAACAGGAGACAACTCAGGAACTGTGAGGAATCTTGCATTTGTCACAATAATGGTGAATTTCTGCTTCTCATTTTATATTTGCCTTGTGTATTTCGGTAGTTTCTGTACATGCATGACCTTTTCTTTTTATTATTATCTTTCAAGAAGGCACAAAAACTGACAAAGTGAATGAGAATACATACTTTTTCATGTCATTCCATGCTATTTTTACTGACTCACATTGTGCAGAGATGAACCAAATTAATTAATGAATTAAGCAAATTTAAGGAACGCTTCCCATGGAAACATAACACACAGGAGCAAATAAGTACACAACTGGAACAGTTATATGAAGAGGAATTCACGACAACACAAAATCCCCAGATCCGAAAATTAAAGAAACTCATGGAAAGAAAAAAACAGAAACAAACACACAATGGGTACATAATCTGTCACAATGCACTCTCATGGAAAGTGAAAAAAAGTGTTTTAACCAGAGGTCTAAATTTCGGCATCACACCAACCAAAACACCACATGAAGGATTCATAACTCCCATGTCAAAAACTGCAGGACCAGGGACACAAAGCAGAACTTCGCTACGCAATGGCAGGTATCCTAAAATCAGCAAGACTTCCCCAAGGCAACATCACAAAGAAAGAACAAAAAGCAACAATAAACTCACTCAGACATGACAAGACAATCCTATCCCAGTGGCCAACAAAGGAAGTACAACAGTCAAAACTCTGTTGGCAAAAAAGAATTGCTAATCTAACAGAAGAGTCTTCGTCCTTTTAAACCAAAAAGCAACACTCCGTGTCTTGGAAATTTCGGTCTTGTTGACCAAATGGCATTAAATGGCATGAAAAAACCTTAAATTCCATTGACATGGTATGCAAAATGTCCTTAAAATGGCATGCAATTCCATGGTATAATGTCGGTAACAGTTTAAAGGAAAACACTCGCCTTTTTAGAATAGAATAGATCTTTATTGTCACTGTTACAGAAAACAATGAAAATTGGTTTGGTACTCTCCGAATAGCAGCATTGAAAATAGACTATATAACACCCTAAAATACATACAACATAAGAGCAAACCTAAAATACATACAACATAAGAGCAAACCTAAAATATATACAACATAAGAGCAAATATACAGTACAGAAAGAGTTTGTGGTTAGAGACCTGCTCTACAGATGATTATTTCACATGAAATATGAATTGCACTGACATAAATATTGCACATGTGATATGTGATATTGTCATTCAGGAGGGAGGGAGCAGACATTTGACAGCTTGGGGATAGAAGCTGCTTCTTGAGTCTGTTGGTATTGACTCTAAGTGTCCTGTAACGTCTACCTGAGGGGAGGGAGGAGAACAGAGAGTGTCCTGGGTGTGAGGGGTCTCTGGTGATTCTCCTGGCTTTCCTCTGAAGTCTGCTGGTGTAAATGTCTCTGAGGGGAGGTAGTCTGGTCCCAATCACCTGCTCTGCTGCTCTCACCACCCGTTGCAGGTCTTTCCTGTCCTCTGCAGAGCAGCAGGTGAACCACACTGTACAGCAGTAGGTCAGGAGGCTCTCAATGGTGGAGCGGTAAAAGTTTATGAGCAGCTTTTGGGGGAGATGAGCCTGACGCAGCTTCCTGAGGAAGTACAGTCTCTGTTGGGCCCTCCCCACCTGGTGTGGAATGTGGGTGGACCATGTGAAGTCCGCAGAGATGTGGACCCCTAGGAACCTGAAGCTCTCCACCCTTTCTACCTCCTCTCCATCGATGTAGAGGGCGGAGTGCTCAGTTCGCTGTGATCTTCTAAAGTCCAAGACCATCTCCTTGGTCTTTCCAGTGTTGAGGTTCAGGTTGTTGTGGTGACACCATCATCGCATATGCTGGACCTCCTCCCTGTAGGCTGATTCATCATTGTCTCTACTCAGTCCTATGATGGTGGTTTCTTCAGCGAAGTTGACGATGGTGTTGCTGGAGTGAACAGGAGAGCAGTCGTGTGTGAATAGAGACTAGAGGAGGGGGCTGAGGACACATCCCTGAGGAGTACCGGTGTTCAGGATGAGAGTGGAGGAGATGTGGTCTCTGATCCTGACGTTCTGAGGTCTGTTGCTGAGGAAGTCCAATATCCAGGAGCACAGTGAGCTGCCGAGCCCAAGGTTGCTCAACTTCATAGCCAGTTTGAGAGGGAGAACTGTCTTGAAGGCGGAGCTGAAGTCCACAAACAGCATCCTCACATAGGTGTTACTCCCTTCCAGGTGTGTGAGGGCTTTGTGGAGAGATGTGATGATGGCGACTCTGCTCAGGGTGGCTCTGACCTGATGCTACTGCAGCTGGATGGGGGTGTCATCCCTCTTTGAAAGAGCAGCAAAGGAGTGGGCCTGTCCATTGCGTTGGTCAAAACGAGCAAATAGGAAACAAGGTGCTAGCAGCAATGTCCAATGTCAGAGTCCCAGCCTTTGGAGTAAAAGTGCAAATCTTGAAAAACAAGTGACTTCTCTGGCATTTGCAATGACACACAGTCCATCTACTTGCCCACACTGACTGGAGGAGACATTGCCTTAAGCAAAATCGGCAAAAGAGAAAATTTCCAGTCAACGAGACACAAAATTTCATGATCGGGAGCAGATGGTGATTTAAAAGGCAGAAATATCCAGAAAGTTGCATAAGCATCTCAAGTGGGGCTTTGTGGGCCCCGTTGGTGTTGTAGACAAAGCCACAGATTCACCCCCCTGCATGCTCTACTTTGCCAAACTTCAAATCGTCTGGTAAGTTGCCAAGAAAAAAATCCAGTGAAAGAAAGCACCAAATGTAGATTTTAAACCTTTAATGAAATAGAAGCAGCAGGAGAATTCACTTTGAAAGAAGAGTCTGACCAGATGCTTTGGTTTCTGGGGTCAAGTCTGATAGCATTCATGTTCGTCTGGTGATGCGCATTAAAATTGCATTAGTGAATGTGTAGATTTAAAGCTGACTGTGTCTGGTGCATCGCTGCATGTACTTTCCTACTAAGATGGTTGTCAGGAGTCCATAAATCCATGACTATTTATAAGGCTGCTGGTATGTGGGTTAGGTCAGCACACACAGAACGGTGAGCATGTATTTTCTTGGAATACAGAGTTGCAAGGAGCATTAGATCCTTAACAAGCAGCTGTTTTTCCTGTGTGTTGTATGTTTTGCATGGAATTGGAGCCAAAAGAATCCTCATATCGGTAAATCTAGGTGTGTTTTTTTGATGATTTAGTGTTCCAGTTTCATGTTAATTTCAAGCAAATCAAATTACAAACTAAGGATACTCAGAAGTGGTCGGGAAAAAAAGCACAACAATCAAGCACTAAATTCTTGTGGTTATCCTGATTGGGCATTGACCCCTAGAGGGTCAGCCAAAAAAACACCAAAATTAGACAGACAACTGTGTCTAAGCTCTGAACAAAATTTGAAAAAGTTGAAGAAATTTAGCAAAATGCATACCAAAAACAACTTTCTAGTGTTTTTAAGCAACAGTAGCAGAGGGGCTGCAGTGATGATGAGGTTTTCTAGTTCACCATTTTCATGGATTGTCATGAAATTTGATGTTGACATTCATGTTCAGGATGAATCCATGACTTATAATCGAGCACTAGCACCATTTTGTGATGATCTCCTGAGTGCAATGCAGTTGTTGATTCAATTACATTCAAATTCAACATTTATTTTTTTGAATGAATGAATGACTGAATAAATCCTGGCATTTTTAACTGCATTTGACTCAGTATAAGGTGGTTTGGGTGGATAACAAGCATCCATCCCCACTTTCAGACAGTGGGGATGGAGACAGGGGTTTGAATCCAGCTTATTTGAGACACGCCAAAAACAATAATTAGCAACTTTCTTTATGTTTCTGTCGAAATATAGTTTCTATAGCAGTTATGTTGTCCAGAAACATAATGCTCTGTGCCGCACTCACATTTGGGTTCAAATTCCCCCTAACGATAACAGAATGGTCCCACCAGAAAAGAACCCAGAGTGCGCACAGAGCAGCCCTGGACCCATGCCAGCCCCCACTCAGAGAATCTTCTGGAACAAAAAGAGCCGCTGCTCATAGACCAGCAGACGTATGAGTCAGCCCTAGACCTGCTGACATGGGTGGACAGACATATTGACGCTGCCGAGGTCCCTCGGCCGATGGCCACCGAGATTCCTCCGCCAAGCATCGCTGAGATCCCCCAGCACCGGCTCATCCTCCTGGCCTCTCCTGAGGGTGTCGACGCCGCCTCACCAGTCCCCGAGGGGCTTCAGGCGAAGTCCACGCACGTCCCCGAGGGGCTGGATGCCGCCTCGCCTGCGCTGGAGGGGCTGGATGCCTCGCCAGTCCGGGAGCAATCCCGCTTCCGCCTCCAGCTTCCAGCTGGATCGCCGAAGCGATCCCGCCACCGCCGGCCGCCTGCTCACCCACCAAAGCGGTCCCGCTTCTTCCACCATCTGCCTGCCAGACCACCGGAGCGGTCCCACCTGTGTCTGGTCGGCCGACCACCATGACTGAACTTTTGTTTGCACTAATTTGTGGCACGTATGGAGCCGCCCCCTGTGTGGGACATTTTGAGTTTTGGTTTGTTTTGTTTCTGTGGATCCTCTTTCTGACCCTTCCCCTCTCCCTGGACTGCCCCAACCGGCCGATGAGGGCCACCCAGACTGCCACTCTCTGGAGCCTGACCCCAGGCCCTCTGCAGTGAGTGCTGGCGATTGTAAATAAGATACTGTGCAATAAATGCTGTTGATCTGCTTTCCGCTGTGCTGCGTGATCTCTCAGGGTTTCCCCAATTCATTTACACCATGACAGTGCTAGAGAGAAAATTCAAATGGTTTCTGCAAGAAGAGAAGACGCACTTTACGGGGTATTATAGTGTGTCAGTTTTTAGCTTTTTTCCACTTTAAACTACTGTTACATTGTCTAAACACATAGTTTATGTCAGATATTGCCAGATATTGAAAGCTTAGGTTGTTCTGAAAAAAAAAGGGTAAAAGCAATCACTCATAGTATGATTTCTGACTCTTTTACAGCCTAAATAAAAACAATCCAGGCGGCCTGTATGATCCTTGGGTGTTAAAGGGTTAATAATATTCTAAATTAGACGAAAGATTTCATACTGTGCAACTATCTAATGCTAATCCATGTGTGTGCTGTGATTTTTATCTACTCTGCACTTGTCTTGGAAGTGCTTTTCTGCACAAAACGTGTGTTTTGCAATTATGGGTACATTTATCCATCATGCCATATCGCTATATGTAAAGTAAATGTAGCCGATGGTGTCTTCATTATTTTTCATCTTTTTTCCATTTGTGTATATTTTATCTTTTGTTTTTGCTTAGTTTTTATTTGTTGCTTATTACTTTTGTCCTCTTGAGTTGCTTCAGTGTGCAAATTCCCCAGAAAGGGATTAATAAAGTTCACTTTTATCTTCATATGTTTTATGCTAAAAATCAGAATCATAAAAAAACATCCATGAACAGTTATCCTGCATGTTCCAATTCTAATCTCACTTTCAGCGGCAAGATCGGAATCAGTGCAGGCTAAAACATGTGACACTGACACATACATGTGATATTTTGATTCAAAAACCCGAATCCTTTTTCTTAGCACACACCCTACTGTTCAAAGGTTTGGAGTCACTTAGAAAAGGCCTTATTTTTGAAAGAAACGCATTTTTTTTCAATGAAGAGAACATTAAACTAATCATAAACAGATTCTAGACGTTAATGTGGTAAATGACTATTCTCATTAGAAATGGTTGATTTTTATTGGAATATCTCCATAGGGCTACAGAGGCCCATTTCCAGCAACCATCACTCCTGTGTTCTAATGGTACATTGTCTTCACTAATCACGTTGAAAGGTTAATTGATGATTAGAAAACCTTTGTGCAATTATGTGAATAAACATGAATAAAGTGTGAGTTTTCATGGAAAACATGAAATTGTCTGGGTGACCCCAGACTTTTGAACGGTAGTGTATGTGGAAAGAAGGCCTAAATTTTGATTATATTTCAGTCTGGACAAATATATGGACAGCTGTGAAACCGACAAATGGTCTTATCTTTGTGTTCTGTACATATCAATTACTGCCAAGCATGCACAGTATTACCCTTATAGCATGGTTGTTTTCTGCACAAACTTTGGGCTACATTGGGACATGTATGCAAGGAAACTTGTACCAGACTAGGGAAAATGACACAGTTTACCATCACATGGACCCTCGCTGACCCTCACCAAAACAGGAAACCATTCCAGGCTACAACCGCCCACATCTATGAAAACGTCAGTTGCACCTGACTGGACAAACACATCACTTGTGTAGTATGCTCCTGAATTTTAAAGTGGATCACCATAGTGGCTACGTAAACACCAGTTATATTATATTATAAAAACATTTGAGCAGAATTAGTCGTTTACTTCCAGAGTTTCCATCCATTCCAATCATCAAGTGGCAGCCAGATCCTACTACTTTGCATAAAGTAGCCTAAATCTCAAATTTATGCAAATGAGGACCAAGAAATGGACACCCTATCTCTCAAAATGCATCCCAATGCTACTAGAATGTATTAGATGGGTGCCTACATGGACAACCAATAGGAACTGCTAAAATGACAGATCCTGTGGACATTTTACATTGGTTGTGTGGCACATCATCTTGATGAAATGAAAGCTAACCATGTCTCGAAACATACATATAACACAGTTGGCAGTGATAAATCACAGGATAACTGAATGGTTTCCAATACATGAGCTGTTTCAGAAGCTGTCAAAGTTCATTTAAAAACATTTACATTTCCCAATTTGCTCCATCAATGTCTTTTATCCTCTACATCTGTCAGCGTTTAATATTAACAACTAGCAAATGAGAATACTGCACTTTGATTTTATACATGTCTCTCATGACATGCCACCAATGAAGTGCAGTCTTGGCTCCACATAGGAAACATTAAACACAACAGAGTCCCACTGAGCTTCCATCCATTTGGCTCCAGTGTTGTGTTTAGTGTGCAAAGAAATGAGTCTCCCTCTGGCTCTAAGATCGTTGGCTTCGTTAATCCTTTAAGTCAATACATGTGGAGGAAGAGAAAGAAACACTCTTGACAGAATCAGGAGTTTTACATGGATCAATTTATACAAGATGATACTATGTAAGAGCTTAAACAGCCATTTACGGAGGTGATCGCCATGTTCAGTGCAGATATTTTGCATTTTAGTCTGAAGAGGTGTTGACCTCATGCTGCATCTTGGAGTCTTTGGCTTTGTGGTTAAAGCTTTGGAGAGCTGGTTTCAAACAGCTGACCACAAACATGCACTTAGAATAAAAGTAGAGGAGATGGGAGGAGGAAAATGAAGTTTAGAGGAAACAGGAAGGCAGAATTAGCTGATGCAAAGAAGAATTTGAGAAAGAAAATGACTAGAGAAGATGAGAGAAGAGCAGTTAAGAAAGGAGAGTGCAAAGACAAGGAGTGAAAAGATGATAGAGGAGAGCGTGAAATGTGAAAGATGGGTGAGGAGAGGAGGACGTTGGAGAATCGAGAGCTCAAACTAGTGTGGAAAGTATAGATAAGACTAGAAGGAATGAAGAGAGGAGATGGAGGCAGTGACAATAGATGAAAAGCGGGGAGGCATGTGGTGAGGACAAGGGAGGAGAGGTCAAGAAGGTAGATGGGAGATGAATGATAGGGTGAAAGAAGAAAAACAGTGAGAAAGGGGGAGGTAGAGATAAGGGAGGCGAGAAGAGGAGGGATAATAGGATCAGAAGTGAAGGGAGGAGATGGAAGAAAGTAGGGGGGAGGACAAGAAGAAGAAAAACATGAGAAAAGGTGAGGATAAAGGTCAAGAAAAGAGAAGAAAGTGCATCAAAAATGGAGTTGAATGGAAAGAGGCTCAGGGAGAGGAGAAGAGGAGAGAGATGAGAATAGGGAGAAATGAGAGAAAAGGTAAGGAAATAATACTCAGAAAAACTGTGGTTCTTAAATGTTTCTTCAGAGGGCTCCACGGTCTTCAAAACACTATCACCGATTTAAAAAAAGAAAAAACCTCTTTATTTAGGAAATGGCTCATCATGTACTTTCTGTGGCTCTTTAAAATACTAAAGATTCCCCATTTCTAGTGGAGTTATTCAGCTTGGTGGCAGGTAATTCATCTGCAGAACTTTTTTTCCTAATTAATCAATTAATTATTTGGTCACTAAAACTTCAGAGGACAGGGAGAAATGCAGTTTCCCAAATCATAAGCCGGCATCTGTTAATATGTTATGTCTAAGAACCCAAAATTCTAAATGTGTTATATTGGAAGAAATCCAAAAATGCTGTACAATCTGACATTTGTTCAAGGATCAAGTGGATCCACAAGTACGATCTGGTAAATGGTTTCTTGAGGAAGATATACTACCATTCATAAGTCTGGGATCACCCAGACAATTTCATGTTTTCTATGAAAACTCACTTTTATTCATGTAGTAACATAATTGCACAAGGGTTTTCTAATCATCAATTAGCCTTTCGACACAACGTACCAATAGAACAGAGGAGTGACTGTTGCTGGAAATGGGCCTCTGTACCCCTACGTAGATATTCCATTAAAAAAAATTAGCCATTTCCAGCTAGAATAGTCATTTACCACAGTAACCCTTTGATGCGTAGACCACATCAGGAGATACCCATTTTCCATTGGATTTGGGTCACTTTTGACCCAGGTTATGCATCAAAGGGTTAACAATGTCTAGAACGCATTTCTGATTGATTTAATGTTGTCTTCATTGAAAAAAAATGCCTTTCTTTCAAAAAAAAAAACAACAAAAGGACATTTCTTGTTATGAGGGGCAGTCTGAGAACCCAAATGCAGGCACAAGGGAAATAGACATTACTAGTTTTATTTTAATAACGAGAACAAAAGCAGATGCAGATAAGGAAAACTGAGCAGCGAGGAGGAACAAAACTAAACTGGCTAAGAAATAATCACTAACCCTACGAAATCTGAAGATAAACTTATCAAGGCAAGAACAATAGAAAACCAATCTGAATACAATAAGACACACTAACCAAACGGGGAATACTCACAAAAAGGGGAACAAAAACCTGACAAGGAAGCAGGGTTGGGGGGTCCAGAAACGGAATGAAAGCAGGGACGGGGCTGGGTGGAGGACAAGCTGGCAGAGGTAAGAATCCGGGGAGAGTACTGAGTCCTAGTGTGGGAAAGAGAATCCAAAGGAGAGTAACAGAGTCCAGGTGGGGGAAATCAGAGTCCATGCAGAGACGTGAGTCTTTGTGGGAACCCAAGTCTGGAGGGAAGCAGGTATCCAGTAGTTTACGGTCCGACGGGGAATGAGTGACTGAGCAGAGTTTAAATAGTGAGCAGGTGATATTGAGGGCAGGTGAGCTGATTACTGCAGTAATCAGCTGATGCAGGCAGGTGAAGCAGGGAGAGCAAGACACAGGGATGAGAGAGACAAGAGGTAGAGATGACAGACAGAGGGAGCCAAAGGGACAGGTCAAAACAGAAACAGATCAGGAACCAAGGCAGAAAGGAGGAAAAAGAGGAAGAAGGGGGAAGAGGGGCAGGGGCTATAGCAGGATCATAACATTTCTAAGTTACCCCAAACTTTGAACGGTAGTGTATTTTTTGCTAAAGTTCTTTGGAGCGCCATTTTTGATGTTTCTTTGAGGCACCTTTGGGGTTCTTAAAACAAATTGCTTTAAAGAATTCTTCATGCTATGCAGTTCTCACTCTTCTTTTACCCTCACCCTAACTGGTGGAGGCAGATGGCTGTCCGACCTGAGCTTTTTCCTTCCTGATAACGAGGAGTTCTTTGTCCTCACTGTTGCCAGGAGCTTAATTAAAGTCAATCCAAGGGAAACTTTGGATTTATTGGGTTTTTCAGTATACATTTTGTAAATTAGGTGCCTTGAGATGACATATGTTGTGAATTGGTGCCATATGAATAAAACCAAATTGGACTTACAGATTGTTCTTCTCTGGCATAACTGCTAAGATCCATTTTTAGTTCCTGTTATCGCCTTTTATTTTTCAAAGTAAAGGACAAGGCATAAATGAGGACAGGAAAAGGAAAAACCAGAAGAGGATCTGTAGAGAACATGACAATGAAGGAATGCATGGATATAAAGGAACATTTCATTTTATCTAATAAGTAATTCTGCTCTTTGTTTCAGCACTGTCTTTGTTTTGTCATCTGATAGCTGCTAACAGCTTCTTCCTCTCTGCTCTGGCTGATCTTACAGAGGATGTCTGGCTGCAGCATGGCCTTTCTACAATAATTAGCCGAAGGTGATTTAGAATTCATGAGTAAAGGCTGCTTACATCCGTCAGGAGCAACACAAGCCTCCTCTCTGCCAGCGCAAAGTTTGACTTCTTGAAAAAAAAATTAAAGATCTAACTCCACAGATGCATCACAAGTTTGTTTGGCTGTTTTTTTCTTCAATTCAACATCACTTTGAAACATCTCACAGAAAGAATAAGTGGGTAATGTGCACAAATGAGCAGCAGTCTGTACACGTTGACAGTCCATCAAGCTAAAAGAGAAAAGATGCTCTGCATGGAAATGATGCTGCGAGCGTGGATGTGTACAAAGCTAATCACTGAGGCAGAAACAAGCACGAGGCTTCAGAGTTGTGCAGGATTGTATGTTCTTCTCATGTATGGGATGAGGTGCCAGTACATTTTTGCTTGAATTCATCCCATTCGAACTTGTCCTGCTCCCTAACTGAAACCCCTCTCCTTGGGTAGGCATTACATTAATTCTTCCAGACAGAGGCTCTTATCAAAATGCAGCAGATCTACTCGGGTAAATAAAGGTCTGGCAGGGAGGTGGGATGGGGCTATGGCATGCTACAGCTGAGCCGTGGGCGCATATAAAAAAGATATTAGATCCATTCTAATTATGCTCTTGGTAACATGGTGGCTTGGCCTTCCCTGTGTACAGTAGGGGTCAGGGAGAGAAGTACAGCAGTGATTATGAAATCGATAGCTCTACACTGAAGGGCCAACTGATTCTAAAAGGCCAATTATCACGACAGCTTCCTCAGCAAATGCTTGGTGTATTTTTTGGAGGGGTTTTTTTCTACTGAAAAAAATAGGATTGGAAAGAAGACCCATGAGCCGTGCTGCAGTTGTGGACAAGAAGTGAGGAAATAAAAAGACAGGAGCCTCCTGTCCACTAAATTTTGCATTACAAAAAGTTGCCTGTTATACTTAAACTGTGCTGCTGGTCTGTCAGTGTCCAGTGCTGAGGATATCTTCCCCAGAAAAACATCAGCTGATTTGTTCAAATTTCTGTTTGTTCAACCTGAGCTTACCAGTAGGGAAGATAAACCCAATACAGAAATCTGGTGTAGCATTGAGCCAGTGATTCTCTTGTATCCTTATGCTCAATTATTCATGAAAATGCACTATTTAAGTACAAGGGTTGATCAAAAAGTTCCAGGACTTTTTGTGGGCTTGATTTACACCATGCTATCAACAGCAGTACCTGTTTTTGTGATCAGTAGTAGATGCGCAGTTGCCTCCATGGACCATGAATCATCCTTCATGTTGACGATCATCGTGGTGGGTCTGCAGCTACCATCAACTGCAGCCTGAAGTCTCCAAATCAGGCAAGGTGCAACGGTAGCATGTTCGCTGTTTTCTTCAGCATTCAAGTGCTTGTACACCAAGAATTAATGTCCCAGGATCAGACCGTCGAAACAGAGTTCTATTGTAACACACTGAGGTTTCTGTTGAAGAAGATTTCACGACTCGCGACACCATTTTAACAAACACGTTATTTCCTTACATTGTTTTGCAGATGATGTGCAAGCAGACCCAAAACTACAGGTTTGTTGCAGCCACTGCTAAACTGCCTAGAAGACCTCAAATCATGGTTGGACATTAATTTTCTTTGTCTCAACAAAACTAATACAGAGATTGTTGTTTTTAGCCATCCAGACCAATCAATAGACTTGATCAGTGCTCTTGGCCCTCTCGATGTTTATAATCAACTGTCTTCAAATAATCTGGGTGTGATTTTTGACAGTGCTTTTAAATTTGACAAACAGATCAGTTCTGTTGTTAAAATCGGCTTCTTTTACTTGAGGCTGTTGGCCAAAGTGAAGCCTTATCTGTCCCACAATGACTTTATCACATCTAGGCTAGACTATTGCAACTCTTTGTATGTGGGTCTTGATCAGATGTCTCTTCGTTGGCTCCAGCTGGTACAAAATGCTGCTGCCTGGCTTCTAACAAGGACAAAGAAATGGGAGCACATCACTGCAGTTTTAGCTTCGCTCCATTGCCTTTCTGTCTGCTTCAGAATTGTTTTGAAGAATTTATTGCTTATTTTTAAAGGTGCTAAATGGGTTGGCACCTTCTTATTTATCTGAGCTTTTACACGTCCTTGCTCCAGTTTTAGCGCTGAGGTCGGCCAATCAGATAATCCTCAAAGTTCCTAGTTCCCAACTCAGAAACAGAGCCGATAGAGCCTTTTCTGTCTCTGCACCCAGTCTGTGGAATCACTTCTCTGTTCTTGATACCTTCAAGTGCCTACTGAAGACATATGTACTCTCTAGCTTTTAACTGTAGTTAAGCTTTGACACCTTGACATATGTCATTGTTTATCATGATCTGTATATTTCCTCACAGCATTCTGTTTTGTTTCAATGTTGAGCTTGTTAAGCACTTTGGTCAACCTTTGGTTGTTTATAAATCTGCTATATAAATAAAGTTGACTAGAACTGTGATGCAATGACATATGAGGGCACCAATGCGTTAATTAGTCGTCACTCCCTAAAGGCTTCTCGTGACTACTTCTTCTTGCACAAAATTAATTTCAATTTGAACGATCTGGGTTCTGACACAGTTTATAAGATTCAGTGTGCATCACACATAGCGGCTTTATGTTTACTTCATGTAAATTCCACACAAATAGGCACTTGATCAAATTACCCCAAAGTAATAGTCACACGGTGAAAACAGGACTTTCCAGTCCCTTGAGGTGTTGGGTAGTTGCACAGTCACCATGAAGGCAGAACCCAAGAAAAAATAGGCTTTTCTTTACTCTTTTATATGAATTGAAGTAGATTAATAGAGCCTAGAGATCAGTGTGTGTGTGTGTGTGTGTCTGTGTGTGTGTGTGTTAATAAATTAACTTTTCCTTTATCTCTCTATCTCATTGTGTCTTACCTTTGAGGAACAGTTTGGTGTTGATGGATGGGTCAACAAAGCATGCAACTTTGACGCTGATGCCATTTTGTTTTCTAAAAACATACGATGTAAGTGTTGATAATTTTTTGTTTGTTTACTTCATTGATTCATAAAGCAGTTGCTCATTGTGCCTAAAATTAGCCAAACCTTGATATCAGTTTTGGAATGCACTATAAAACGATGGCATCAGATCAGAATTTTAAAAGGTGCTTTTTAAACAAACAAACAAAAAAAAAAACTATGATATTATTCAGTTTGGAGCAATTATTGGAACAACTCATTACATCTAACAGCATTTATTGACTTTTTAAAGCATAAACACAGCTCAAAGTGTATTTTTATACTTGAAGTCTATTTCCTTCTGTTTTAGAGTGCTAGATGTGCTTTGCATTTTGTTGTACAGTGCAAAGGTTCATTTGTGAATCTGCTGTAGTCCTATTCTGTGACAGCTTGATGATTTCTAACACTATTAAACCTGCCTTTGTACTCAAGCTGCATATTAATTCATTGACTGAACCTTGGTGACAAACAACAGATTGATTGAACAGTGAAGAATTTCGTTGTACTTCTGCACAACTCTTTATCTTTAAGAATTATGGTTTCCTGTACTTCATTCTCAGTTTGAAAATGTGTGGGTCTGCCTGAAAACATATTTAAAGGTTAAATGCTTGCCTGTGATTTGACACTCATGGAAAACTAGTTATATAAGGGCACTACCAAGGCCCTTCCCATATCCTTATTGGAAAATGTTTTGCCATTTTACAGAATATGGTATCTTTTGTGGAGAACTGCAACAAAAGGTTGGTATCACAACCATCTTGCTGCTTCTGGCAGGAAGTTAAGTGGTGTCCTCTCCCCTGTTTACTAGTAGTATAGTATAGTTAAATAGATGTTGTACAAGTTGACAAGTATTTGGGAAATTACTGACTAATTACATCAAGAGACTGTGTTTTGTGCTGTCTGAGATTCCTAGAGGGAACCTCATCTTTAAATGGGTGTGTGTGATGACCCTCCACCTGGAGAGGTGTTCCTGTCTGGTCTTTCCGGAGCTGAAGGTCGTCAGCTGATTGGGCCACACCTGTGATCTGCTACATCATCTCCCTCACTTCCATTCCAGGTCTCTCTCTGACAGGAGCTGCCTCCTCCTGGAGCTCCAGCAGCATGGTTTGGGTTTCTGTTTGTGGCTGTTAATGCACTGTTTTGGTTGTTTTGTGTTAAAGCCATTTTTAGTCACCATATAGTTGTCTCTCTGTTTTGTTGCAGCTTTTGGGCCAAGCTGTAACAATTCCACTGCACAGATTTGTCCAAAACTGTTGCACTGTGCTTTGACATTTTCATTCTACACATTAAACAATACCTCATGTGTATTTTGCTTCAATTTAACTATACTAGAGTGACATTGCACCACATACTATCCCAGACTTATGAGTATTATTTATTTATTTATGTTAGTTATGTTATAGTTTACTTCTATCATATGGGGCCATTAATTAGATTCTCCTTTAAGGAACAAACAAACCACAGTACCTCTTGTAGGGAATCTGAAAATATTTTGGTTTAACACTTTTTTCTTATAACATAACTCCATTTGTGTTTTTAAATTGTTGTGATTTCTTACGTTTTGTTTTCCACTTCTTAAGTTTTGTTCTCCAAAAATAGCAAAAGATAATTTATAAACACTTGAATGACTAGGTGTGTCCAATCCTTTTGCTGTTACTGTATAGTTCAACCAGTCACCAGCTAGTTGGTATACGTAAGTTGTTGTGCTGTGATGTTATTTTTGTCCCAGAAAACATTTGTGTGTTTTGTTTGCAATTCAATAAGCAGCGATTAACCCTGTCATTGAAAGCACCGAGGTTTCTTTCACACAACAGGTGTGAAAGTCAGAGAGTTTACTGAGAGAAAAAACTACTAACACAAAAATAGTCTGCTTGAGTACCTGTGAAGAAAAATCAGGAACAAAAGAAATGCATGTTTAAAAATTAACATCCACCATGTTTCACAGTCAGGATGTGATCTTCTGCTGAACTGCAACTGAAAATACATCCACCGCTACTGTGAGCAGGTTCTGAATCATCCGTCTAGCACATATTATCCCAACAGGCCTGCTCTTAGCTGGTCGAGGTTCATCGGCAAATTGTAGTTTTGCTTTAATTTCCTTCTTGGACAGCAAAGGCTTTTTCCTGGCTTGCCTCCCATGCAGCTCAGATTAATGTAACCTCTTTCTGATTGTGGATGCAACACTTTGACACCAACAGTTTCAGGGTTACCTGCAGAACCTGTGATGAAATTTTGGATTTCATGGAAATTTCTTTTGCACCAGACAGTCAGATGGTCATTTGAAATTTGCACCACTTCAGCTTCCTTATTATGAAATAATAATAATAATAATAATAATAATAATAATAATAATAATAATAATAATAATAATAATAATAATAATAATATCATAATAATAATAATGTGTTTTAGTTGTATTGCGTTTTCTAGTCACTCAAAGACACTTTACAGGTAAAACATCTGATGCTGATGCAGAAACGATCAAACCTGCAGCCACAGTGCATCGTTTCTGCTCTAAAAGGTCTACAGATGTGTTTTCTACTTTAAAAAATCCTGTTTTTTTGGAAACTTTTAATATTTTTATCATCCTGAGTAAATTATGTTTCTTGTAGTTTCAGAATACTTTTCATAAATAAAAGATAGTTCAATAAAGATAAAAACAGTCTAAATTCTGTGATTGCAGCTTCCTAAATGTGAATATTTTCAGATTTCCTTCCTCCTCTGTGACAGAAAACTGAAGATCCTGGGACAAAACAACATATTTTGATCCTTTGATGCGCATCATGGGTAAAAAGCGACCCTAATCCGATGGAAAATGAGTATCTCCTGACCCATGTTGCATATCAAAGAGTTAAAAAAAATAACTAAATTTAAAATTACATTTAAATGTATTTCAAAAAAACTAACAGCAGATTGCAGATCCAATAAGTTTAAAAGCCAAACAATGATTAAAATGAACAATTAAATCAGTTTTTGCATTAATAAATAATCAAAATTATACACCTGGAGTAAATGAATCTGCAGTGGAAATGATAATTTATCTAGTCGCTAACTCTTCAAATGAATTGCTTAATCAGTTTGAGAATACTTTCAATCAAAAAAAAGTCTAAATTCTGTGTCTTTGTGGTAGTAAAACAAACACAGTTTAAGAAAAGTTGGTCCAGATCGTCTTATTTAGATGAAGTATGAAGGAAACATTAGAAACATTAACAGCAGACTGCAGATCCAATAAGTTTAACATTTATTTCTAATAAATTGACGATCTTTTAAAGCCTCATAAGCATCCACAGATTTTTCTTTCCTTTTTTTTTTTTCTGAAAGCCTTACTGAGGTTTTTAGATCTTGGCAGGATGGTGCCACAAAATTAAAGCAAAGATAACAGCAGGCCCTGGATGTTTAAATTGGATGGTTTAGCCGGTCACTCCCTAATCATTGGCACTTAATCTGAAAATCCTTGATTCTAATTTGATGGATCTGAGTGTGATAAATGTAGGTTTGTTTACTTATTTTATCTATTCTACTCATCTGTTTTTTTCTTTCATTACTATGAATTATGAAAATGACAACAAAATGCTAGTTTTATGTGTCATCTGTGTCACCTTTATTAATAGGTTTGAAAACTCAGTGGCCTTCTCCAGGATAGAATGGATACAGTCAATGTATGTATATACACTTATGAGTAAATTACATGCTTCAGGGTCACAAGCTGTTCAGGAAAAAATAGACCTGACATGTAAAGATGGGGGGGGGGGGTACCATCTGTTGTATCTTTTTTTTCCTCTTGTCACCAATGATAGTTCTTTAGAACTCTGATTGAATGTTTGGGGCCATTGTAATGTTGTGGAGTGAATCTGGACAATAATATACAATGCAACTCTGATGAATAAGTGCCTTGTCCAAAAAAATAGTCGCCACTTGGATATAACTAAGCAAATAGGTAAGAGCCTTCCATTAAATAATTATTGCAGTGATGAATATGTTTCAGCTGCAACAACTTATTTAACCATAGCTGATGCAATGAGTAGCTTCTCATTTCTTAAACAGCCATGTCAGAAGACATATCCTGTGTTCATGCAAAGAATGTTAATCTGTCTCAGACAGATCAAATTATTGGGCTGCATCAAGCAAAGAAAACAACTAAGGAGATGATACTACTAAAATCGGTTAAGAACTTATTAAAACCTTAAGGATTAGTGGTGAACCATCATCTTCAAGGAACAAATGTGGTTGGAACAAACTCTTAGATGGTCGTGATTGGAGATAAACGTTTGGTGAAATTGTATCATAGGAACTCAACAGCAGTACTCACGGCTATGTTTAACAGTAAGAGTAAGAGCATTTCCACTCTCACAATGTGAAGGGAAATCAAAGGATTGGGACTAAACAACCATGTAGCTCTATCTCAATCGTGGATTGAGATACCAGATTTGTGCTTCTGTCTTACACCAGCCCAAACAAGAAGCTTGAAAACTCCTCTTTATGAGAAAAATATTTGTTAAACAAAGTCTAAACATCAGACATTTTACACATTTCAGTCCCAAAAATGTTCTATAAACATCACAGTCTGTAAAAGATCCATTTTACATGTGTTTAGTTAATGAAGGTCAACACAAAACTCCTTCACTGTGAGTTTTGCCTCATTTATTTAGCTCTTGGCTAAAATTTCACATCTATTACTAATTGAGTCTGTATCAAATCAGATTAAGGAGGCTCAGCAGTGATCAATACAGTCCAGGTTTGGAAAAAAAAGTTAACAAGAGCTGAACATTAGTTTGTTGCTTCCAGCTGTTTAGGAGTGTTTCTTCTGAGTTTTTTTTGTAGAGTCCATATGAGTGTCTCAAAATGTAGTGAGTACTCATGTAATAAAAACAGTAATCTTTTTTTTCAAATATACTATGACATCTACTGGTATTCTTAAAAGTTCAGTTCGCCCAAATTCCTATTAACCTAACACTCATACATAGACGAAACTACACCCAAGACTAGAAAGGTCTATATCCAAGACAAGACAGATATCCAGAGAAGGAGGGTGGATTTCCACAACATGAATAAAGAAAGAGAAGCCTTCTATAAAGAAGTCAGAGTGTTCATGTAGGAAACAGCAGAATCTGAGGTTCAACAGTCGGTCAGAGTCTACTACCTGTGGAGGCCTGAAAACACCACTGACATGCAGGAAACAGTTCAGCTAGCAGACAGACTGTGGAAAGACCCTCTACTGGGGGTTCATTCTTATATACCCTGCTGCTTTTTATGCTTTTGCTACCCCAAGAACCACATTAGAACATTATAATCTGACCAGGATAAATCAGCCCTAGGACACGGGTAATGCTGTGTGTGCAGATGTGACCTAAACTTGGGTCAAGAAGATAGTGAGAAATGAGGTTTAAGAAGAGAAAGCCTGTAATAAGGAACAATGATGTGCACCCTGAAATTACTGTAATGTCACTGATGTCGAGAGGCACCACAATGTCCAGAGACAGGCCTGGCTAAAAGCTCTGCAGAGCAACAGAATGAGGTTGAATAGTTACTGCAAGCAGCACTTTCCCATTTGATGTAGTCATTTAGTTTAGTTAAAATGCAGTTTTAATTATGCTTTAAAGACTCCATGCTCATACAGCATGTAAAACAATTGATTTATACTGATGAGGAGACTAAATATTAAAAACATGAGCTAACCATTTTAGTCTGAAAACATAGAATGAATAATAAAATGAACTCTCTCTCATTGAATTTATTTTTAAAATCTGATTCCAGCGTCTCTGGAATCAACCCATTTCCCTCACAGGTCAATAATGTCCAGAGGCTACAATGCCCTGGAACCATCTCCTCTCTTCTACGGCCAACTTCCCCACCAAGAGGCTTCAGTGCATGATCCCTTTGATGAGCACAGATTCCATCTAATTAATGAGAAGGATATTAGGAGATACAGGGATTTTTCCCAGCCCTAATCCTTCTCATGTCTCATTAAAATCCAGTGTGGAAGTACCCCGTCCTGTAGCTGGCCCTGCTCGGTTATATCGGGGTGGTTCAAGCTTCCCATTGTGCTCCGACTCCCAGAGGATTTGGTTCCTGTCATGGTAGGAGTATGTCTTTGTAGGAGGGTGGATTCCCTGCAGAAGCCACCAAACAGTGATGGAAAAAAAACTCAAAGAAATGTCAGCCTGTTGGGGCCTTGACTTTAATTTGATGCTGTAATAATTCCTCTTAGTAAGGCTGCCACGTATACCTTCTCAGGGCACGCACAGGGGATTTGTAATTGGCTGTCGTTCCACTACTATTCCACTGCTGATCCACTGTATTTAACCACGCATGCCAGAAAATTCTGAATAAATCCTTGCGTGATAACATAACAGCCTTAGGTTGATTTCTCTTCCTGGTTTATATCAGGTTAAAATTAAATTATTGAATGTGGATTTAATTCAATAACTAGCAGTGATCAACACCTGCACCTCAACTTAAGAAAGTGAAATATTTCTGCAAAGATCATGAGCATTTTGTGATTGTATAATAGAACTGATCAAGTGCCTTTTCTGATTTAAAAGTAGTTAAAGCAAACAATCAACAGACAATGTGTGTCTATTTCTGAAAATGCAACAATGCAAAATTAAAGCTGCAAAGCAGTGTTGAACAGGTCCTCCCATGCTCACTGGTCAGTGAATCCAAGCATGTCCACCAGGTGGCGTTGTGACTGAGAGTGTATTTCGGCCTAGGTATGTTATCAGGGATGGACTATAATCACATATGTAAAGTTTGAGGCAGATTGGAGCATGAACAGGCTAGTTAGATAGCACTTCCTGTGTCATGGCGAATCATCAAAATTCTGCCAGCTGCCATTTGAGCTCTGATGGGGTTACCCTGTTTGAGTTTATAGCTTCTAAAAATGTGCAAAAATTGGTCCAAACTCATCCAAAATACAGTTCATCACAAAATTTCATAGCTGTCGGTGACGCGTCCTGGTTTTAAAGCCTGTTTGAAATTTCCAGGTGGCGCTATTGAGCCATTTTTTCTCAAGTGATTTTATTTCAAGTTCAAAATTTTTAGGCCTTCAAAATCGCGATTCAAAAAACAAAAAGAAGATACCCACGGGTTTCACTCTAAAAAAATTTAGGGTATCTGGATGCAAATTGTTTAGCTGGTGTCAAATTTTATCAAAAATTCTGTACATTTTCATCTGCTGTAAACAGAAAAGTGGTTTTGGTTTTGAACTGTACAGTACTTGTTGTACTGTTTGAGTTTTGTACTGTCGTCAAAGGTGTCAAATGACAGAAACGACACATTTTATGACCATGTTGTGGCTGTAAAGTCAGTTTGCAGAACAAACTGAAAATTTTGCCCAGCTTAATGCAGGGACACATAACTAAATGTAGCTGATAGAGCCATGTATTGCCAGTAGGGGTGCTGAAATGCCACTGTTTAGCTCAATTTAAGGTAGCACCAATCAAGTTAAAGCAAAATTTTCTTTAATTTCACAGCAAACTCAAGCTCGCAATTAAAGAAATGTAATAAAAGTTGGTGTGAAGATTTCAGCAAGATGTTAAAAGCTTAAGGCGCAATATTATGGCCAAGAAGTTTGTCGTGATGCTGCATCCAACTATATGTACTTTGTAGCTGCAACTGCACACAGAAATGTGTGATCACATTTTTTTTGTAATATATATTGTTTAGACTGGCAGAAGCGAAGGAAGAAGAACGACAACCATTATTGTCTGTCTCATTCTTTCTCCTGGTTTTTACAGGTTGGTCATCATCATAAAGTACAAATGATGTTGAAATAACTTACATGGTCTGTTACGCCTTAAATAATTTCGTAAGGACAGTATGTTTGATGCCAGTATGTGTATTTTGTGTATTGTAATGTCTGTTTCGCCAGACGCTAACAAGTATTAGCCTAGCAGGCTACATTCAGCTAGGAGTAGCGCATAATGGCTGCGGTATTGTTGTTTTCGCATTCTTTTTTTTTGCTTTTGTTAACCTTGTGGGGCTCCTTTGACATTCCTTTAAAATATGTAACGTTCAATGTTCTTTTGTTCTGTATCTGTTTTCTGTGTTAAAAGGGTTTGTGTTCAACTTAGCCAAACTTGCCAGTATTTTTATGGGAATTCCCATTATCTGCGTTAGTCACACGCTATAGATTTCATTTGTAACATTGCAAACCTCTGTACATGGAAGATATGAGGATGTGTTTTTCTTGTGGACATTTGTACACAATGTGGTTGTCGAAGAAAACATCTGGAAGTTTAGAGGAAAAAAGTGTTAAAGATGCATGTAAAGTATCAGTTATGAATTACATTTCTATGTAATAGAAATAAACGGACTGGCAGAAGCGAGGGAAGAAGAACAACAGCTATTATTGTCCATCTCATTCTTTCTCCTGGTTTTCACAGGACAAATTTAATCTGAAAACAGGCTTCATTTAAGGGGCCTGTTACATATCATTGCAGTCCTTAATTTGTATATTTGTGTTGGTTGTCGGTGTATTTTCCCTTCTTTTGCTGTGTTGTGTTGTTCTTTCACTTCTAGACGTGTGTTGCTCTCAGACTTCCACATTGGCTTGTTTTTCTTAGAGGCTGGCTTTAAGTTGAATTAACTTTTAGTTAATCAGTGTTTATTCTTCATTTATCCCCATTCATTACCTTCATTTGGTACTCCTCACACCCCTTTGAGTAAAATACAATTTGAAACCTATTTTAATAAATGCTAATAGGCTACCAGGTGCAGGAAAATGATTTTTATTTCATAATTATTTTTGTGCAGCGATGCAGCGCTGCCTGTGTTGCTGCAACATGTGTAACTGGCTGAGGAATGCCCTAAAGGACAACATGACAATCTCATTGTGGGAGTGAAATTAATTTTGTGGAATGGGAAGAAGTTGCAGAGAGGGAGTGACGATTGTCTTGCAGCTTAAAAAAAAAAAAAAAGAGCCCTGCCTGCGATTGTAATCATGGGAAAATTCAGATCAGTTGCATCGAATGTTGTTGTTTCAGGAGAACTTCATTTTGACAGCCAAAACTAGATGGATTAAGTTCTCTTTACAACCACGTGAATGCTGAAGAAAACAAGAAGTATGCTCCTGGTGCTCCTGACCTGATTTGCCTTGTCCAGTTTTAAAAACTACAGGTTTTTCCAGTGTAAAAACTTTTGTTTCTTCTCTTGACGGTACCCACAGACCCCCCTATCATCACCTCCACGTTAAAGTTGGATCATTTGGATACAGAATGTCCGGAGAAATCCCAAATGTGCACCAAGCAGTGGTCACAAAAATGTGCATAACAGATCCTGATGTTGACAGTGTAATATTCCTCGACATTATAACTAATGGTACATGTCCACGCAATCCGTCAATTTCTCGCATCCCATTCATTGTCTGTGTTACTTTCTCTCCTAGCATCTGGTTAGTAATTAACCTTGTACAGCCTCTGTGTGGGGAGATGGCTTGTGGAGACTGAAGTGATCACAGCTGGCTGATGACTGAGCTCCAGATCCCACCCGGCAGACATCAGGAGTGATTGGCCTGAAGCTCCAGACCTGCTCTCAACCCTGGTTCTCCCCACCTCCCAACCCGTTGCATTGGTCCGCCACGTCTCCTCCTCCCATAAGACCCCAGCTATCACCACGTGTATAAATCTGCAACCAAACATTCAGTGAATGTGGCTGGGATTTAATGTGAACAGTTATTCCTGGTGCCTCTTATGTATTTGTGTTTCGTGTGCATTCTGTGTGGTGGATAGATTCCGTAGCCACTGAGGGGCGGCTGCTTGGAATATAGGTTCTGTTAGCGGCTGCTATTTTGGTGAGGAGCTACCAGTCTTGGTGAAGGCTGTAGCTCCTGTTATCTGCCTGCTAGTTTGATGAGAAGCTACTTGTGACTTGTGTCTTGGTATGTTGTGTCTTGTCAGGAAATGTGTGTTTTGAGGCACCAGTTTTATTTAGTTAATTCTGTACACTCTGCACTCGTTTGTATTAGTTTCTGTTGTTTGTGGTGGGTGTTGTGATTATGTTTGGCTAAGCAGTTTAGTTGTTTTGTTTGTGTTTAGCTAGTTTAAAAACTTTCTTAGCCTTTGTTTGGTTTTATTTTGTTCTTTGTGTTAAACTTAAGTAACACTATTGTGTTACTTATGTCACTGAGCAATAAATTGCTTTACCAAACTGATTACATCTAGTTGTTTTTGTTACGCCTACCTGACCCTAGCAGTCAGTTTGTAACAGTCTATGTAAACGTACGGCATTGCATGAGTTTGCGTTTCGAGCTACATTGCAGCACGTTAGCTCTGAGTTGCCTGCAGCTCATTCACCAAATAGAAGTCCAATCTACTTCATGCAAATATGGCGCAGGGAGCAGAGTTCCAGTGCCTCACGAAACTTTTGTAAAACGTTTAAACTAGCTGTCGTTGAACTAAAATGAGGACAGCTACGCAGCTTATTCCTTGCCTCAAATGCTTTCGGAAATACTTTTCGTAGAACTGTTTTAGTAATAAAGGAGAAAGTTTGCGATCAACGTTTCTACCAGACTGAAGGTCAGGAAGGGCTTTCATGTGACCACCTAGTGGCCCACTAGTGCACTATGGTGATATTCAGATATGGTGCATTTCCATGCGAGATGCCCCTGTGTACCATAAGAATGGTTACAGCTTGGACAACAGTATTAGAACTTCCGATTGCCCCTCATAGAAACATTTTGCGTTGTAAAAGTGAAATTGATGTTTTTCACTATATCAAATACATTTGAATTTGACAGTGAGTGAATAGCAGAGGCTAGCTTTAGCTGTTATTTCATATGCAAATATGATGTTTGTTAGTTTGTGTGCGTGTGCGTGTGTGTGTGTGTATATGTATATATAAACAATGGGAAAAAAAACATAGTGGGATGTACAGAGTTATAGTAGTAATAGCCATTAGATTTTTTTAAATACGTGCTTTAATATGACATCTCTTGTTTTCTCCTCCATTCCCCAGTCTATAATCAATGCATTACCGCCAAAGCAACGGGGAGACATGAGTAATTCATCATTTTCGAGATTCATAATTAAAGTAGTGCTGCAGCACCAATGCTCTCACTACACCCCCGTACCGTCTCCTCTGTCCTCCGCATCGAGTGAATTGTCGCTAACACCATGTGCTGAGTCATGCCTTCTTTGTCCGTCTGTAAACACACACTGCCCAAAGCACTCCAGGTAAATGGATGGCTGAATGCAATCCAGAGCGGTCAACACTGAGAGGACAGCTTGCTTAGGATTGTTGAAATGTTAATTTTAATAAAGACCACAGAAGGGGGGTGGATTCTCCCCGATCTCATCTGAATTTGTTTACCAGTGTAACACATCACCTGTTTGTCGAGCAGTTGCACCAAGTTTTGTCGACATCTGTGAAGCACAAACTGTGATTTTCTCCAACTGCACTATTGTGGCACCAATGAAAATGCATAAAATGTATGAATATTGTTGTGATAGGAGTCCCTTGTCCCGATATCAGTGCAGCAGAGGGTTGTTATCATGTGTTATTTTCCCTGCATGTTACCTACAACTAAGAGAAAGATATAAATTGTTGGTGTTACCTAAAGCATGAAATGTAATTTGCAAGTTAGATCAAATGATTCTATTCAGTGTGAATAGAGTTTCTTTCCTGCATCGGTTCAATTTCACTGACTTATCAACCAAGCGACTGTTTTCATTGAACAAAAGCTTTAAACTCTCAGTGTGCTCTACATGCTCTGCAGGGAGATAAAGTTAAAGAGCTGGTGGACATATTGGAGCATTTAGCCGCTAAAGATTTGTGTTTTCCCTCTCAGGGCCAAATTGGAGCTAAAACGGGAGTAAATTTTTTTGAGAAACACAACTCCAGATGAAGCTGGTGGGCACCACATCTATCTATCCATATATAAACTTTATAAAGTCATAATATGTCGAAGAAAGTAAAGTAAATGCAGGGGAAGTTTTTAAAATTTGCACTATTTGGTGTGTAGTCCTCACATATCGTGGTTTAAAGGAAAAATGTCTTCATGGAATCACTTATTTGCATGTTATGAAATCCCACATAGACCAAAGTAGGTTGATTGCTGTGTGAATGAAGGATCTTCCAGGCAGCTGGGAAATGACTAAAAGTTTGGCCGTCCAACATAAAGTCTTCTTCAGGCTTTTATTGTAGCAGGGGGGCCCCTAAGATTTCCATTTCTGTCTTTGCTTTATTTGTCACAAAGCAAAGCCAATATTGTATAATTTATATTTAGATATAAAAAGCCAGTGCTGAAACTCTCCTTCTACTCCTCCTCGTCTTCCTCCTCTGGGGATCATCCAATCATCTATAAATGAACAAACAGTGTTTTTAGGCCAGAACCTGCTGCTATCAGCAGTCTGGTGTCTCCGTTTGTTCTACATCTGCTGACATACATACAGTTTATATCTATGCAGGTTAATTAGCAGGAACCTCAATGTCTACACTGATCTCTGTCTGCCACTTCTTTAGTAACTTAACATGCACTGACGAAACACAATAGATAACAATTCCCATCAATTCATTCAAGTGTCCCTTCGTACAGCCTCCTGCAGGACAAACCCATCCACCAACCAAACATCTTGACCTCTGGCTCTGTTCTAAGCTGTGATTGGACACATTTGTAATTATGAGGGTGGCCAGCCTGAGGCTATTACTCAAATTGGAGTGGGACAATGTCTTGCTAATTTTTTTTTTCAGCAAATCGCGTCCTTATGCATGCATATAGAAGTACATGAGAACTCACATCCAGTGTAATAGGATTTAGTTGGTGAAGCTCATAAGAAAATTCCAATTTACATTCAATTAAATAAGACCATGAAAGATGTTTATATCAAAAGCGTTCTGCTCAGGAAACCCATCAACCTAATAGAGACATCTCAGTGTGTCCATCCAGCTTTTAATTTCTTCCTTTTGGCTGCAGGTTCTGGGTCAATATTATATTGTTAAGCAGTTTGTGTCACTTACATCCTGAGTTCTTCAATATCTGTTTTATTCCTAAAATCTGCACAAGAGCTTTAAATGAATCCACAGTTAAACCCAAATCTTGTACACATACAAACATAAGCCAACTGATTATTTACATATAAAAACAGATGCAGTTTTTATGCTGACGATACACCTTTAAGTGACAAAAATTTATAATCTGTCAGAACTGTTTGGTTGTTTGTGGATGTGACTGTGACTGTACTGTTAAAATTAATCTACATGGCTATAGCAGTCATAGAGAAATGGTTCTGCAAAAAAGTTCTGAAAGAAAATTAACACAACAATCTCAAACACCAAGATTCTTTTACCCAACGGTTTATCGTCATCACCATAATCACAACCATCCCCGAAGACTAACTAACAAGATTCATGCTTGAACTTAACCAAACCTTAACCAGAGCAAAGTTACAAGTCATTCAAGTCTTTATTTATTTAAGACGTTCTTGAATTTAATTCAGTTTAAACAGATCCCATCTAGCTTTACATCTGATGTGAATTGTTTCGTTTGAATGCTAAGATTCATGCATTTGTGCTGTTGAAGAATTTGTTCATTCATATGTTAAATGCAGTAAACAAAAAAGAGATGATTTTATTGTGGTGAGTTCATGTGGATGCAATGGCAGGAAGTGCGATTATTTCATGTGCTTTTATTTTTGATGTGAACAGGAAATAGTTTGTCCCACGAAAGATACATGTTCTAAAGGTTGTGTTAGCGTGTTCCTCTGTAACTGCGGCTCTAAATGTTAAATAAATTGAGCAGAGTGCTGAAAGGAGTCTCCATATTTCATTTGAAGAAGCTTCCACTTCAAAACATCTGCATAGCTGTGTATGTGAATGCAGCGTTTCCTAATAATATTGGGTAGCATGTTGAAGGGGAAAAAAAAGTGGCCCTCGGACAGAACCCAGAACCTTGTGGAATTCCATGACTATCTTTTGTGGGATAGAAATGTTACCATTCATATCAACAAGTTGAATTCTTTCTAAAAAAAAAAAAAAAAAAAAAAATGGAACGTTTACCAGCCAAAAAAAGATTCCTTTAATCCCCATGACATATTTCTGCAATAAAATGTTGTGATCAGGGGTGGCAAATGCAGCACTGAGACCTAACAGGACATTTATAGAGACAAGTTCATTGTCTGAGGCTGTGAAAAGACAGCTGTTACCTTCCTCTACTATTTCTGTGTTGAGATGTCTCTAAATCCTGACTAAAAATTTCAAGATAAACCATTCCTGGGCAAATGGTCAAATAATGGATTTACAATAGCTATTTTGAAGACTTTCTTAATGACAGGGAGGTTATGTATACGCCTAAAGTTGGCTAAAGCAAGTGAATTAAGAGGAAAAAAAACTCAAATCTAAAATGGAAATGTTAAAAAAGGGCAAAACATCCTTGAACAGACTAGTTAGGATGGGGGTCAAAAAGATTTGTTGGTGGTTTAAATGAAGCAGTTACTGAAGTTGGCTCAGAGAGCCATAGGAGAGAGCTAAAAGAATGCAGCGCTCAACAGGGCCCAAGGTCTTTTTGTTTTACATCTTTTAACAGAATTTAATTATTTGCATCAGAAAATTTAACCATTCTATTCAGCTCGACCACAAAAGGTTTTATTTCTCATAAAAAGCAGGTACTTGGACTTTGAGTTGACATCATTTTGTGACAGTGAAAAACTGGTGCCATGAAACGAGGTCATGTCTGTATACACCTTAGGTATTCATCAGTATGTAACTGAAATTTATTTAGCCACAAGATAAGTTGCTATGTACTCTTATGTGTTTAAAAATGGTGGTGCTATTATTATTTTAACAAGAAATTTTCAACACACAAGGTCCAACTATTTTCATTATAACTCATTGCCTTCCCAAAGAGAGGGAGTTGCTCTGTTGTCATGGATCGATTTTGTGATTTCTTCTCTGTTTAATTGTTGTTTTCAACCTTCCAACTTCACTTTATTGTCCTCTCCTTCCTTGTTTCCAAGCATGTCACTGAAGTTAAAAAATATCTTAAAAATATAGTAACAACCTGTAAACCACAAGGTAGCTGTGCCATCAAACGTACCCTGTTTTATTGTGTATTTTACACTAAATTGGAGGATTATTTTTTTATTTATTTATATATATATATATATATATATATATATATATATATATATATATATATATATATATATATATATATAAACATGCTGTATTTAAAAAGTCTTGAAACTATCACTTAAGTCCATAAATTTATTCGGAAAATCTTTACTAAGGCAGCAGATCATTTTCATTTTTTCATGGACTTCTGTACAATTTGACTTCTTTTTGCAAACAGAGTTGTCACCCCCTGCTGACTGGTAGAAAGAATGCATGTTTATTGGCTTCACTTTTCAGACTTGGAGGTTGTGCAGGTTTTCCACACACATGTACAAAAAGATGTTTGGAAAGGGGGCTGTTTGTTGACATTTGGATGCCATTCTAAACTGAAAAACTGACTTCCTCTGGAGACGCAGATATTGTAGGGCCAAGCAGTGAAGTGATTCTACATTTTCTTATACATTTTCTTCCTCTATTCCACATAAGATTTGCCCAGTTTTCCAAAATATGCTTTCCCCTTGATTAATTTGGGTTCAAAGCACCTTATGATTCACAACCACATGAGAGTTGACATAAAACTTTAGAGGCACCATGAAAATGTCCTCTGTGAGGCTTAATGACATCTGGCTAAATGCACATGTATTAAATCAGAATTAATTCAAACCTAAGATCTTGATCAGCCATGTTAGTGCACGGCTGATTATAAATGTGATGAATTTAAATGACTAACTTTTATTTTTTTTAAAAGGTTTCACAGGCCACAGATTTTTGCCAAGCTTCATCCAAATTGACACAGATGATCTTTAGACCAAGCCTCACTGAAGATATATTTAAAATTTTTGATTTTCAAAAATGTTTGTCCATCACAGCCAACTAAAATTGGTGGCAGTGACTGAGACCTTAGCAACACTTTCATCTATCATAAACAAAACATCATTTGCCCAATAACTGCCGAGGTGTTTGGGTTTGTGGGTTTTATGTCAATCTAATTGATGTGACTGCCATATTGGAGTTCATCTAAGGGTTTAAAATTTTCATTTTCCCCCCAATCTTCACCAAACTGGGGAAAAGATGATCCTTAGACTAAGACTCACAAAGGTTAACAGATGAATTTTCAAAGCCCTGACCATGGGGGTAACTATAATAAGTCAAGCACATGTTTGGCTGTAGCTGTTATAGTGCATTAAATCATAAACCTTAACCTTAACATCGTCAAATGTCAACAGTTAAGTGCTGCTCCGTCCATTCAGTTCACAGCTCAAGCAGTCCAACAACCAAAACAAGACATGACCTCATATATCACTAACACCCAATCTTTGGGCAACTGACATAAAATTTGCTATCGCTGCTTACAGCCATGCTTTTAACATGATCAGATCAAGTTGCTATAGCGACCATGCCCCACTGAACAGCTTGACCCCCTCACTGCTGTTTGCAGCTATATTTAATTTGACTGTTGCCAGGTGTGATCTTTTGCTCACCTCTCTCCAATAAAAGTATCAGAAATATGGCTAAAATTAAATCGCCACTGCTGCTTTAAATGTATTACAGAGGGACTCTATAGGACAAGCAGCTGGAGTTTCCTAATGTGCTTGCTGCCATGGTTTGGGTGCTACTGACATCTCAGTGGGTGACAGCTTAGAAGACAAACGCTTCCATCGACCCAGACAGCCCCCAGAGCGGCAACCTGCTGCTTGATGCCCGGTCAGGGTCGGGTTCTAAGACGGACTGACGGAGCTCCAAAGGGCCTTTCCTGGCCACTCAGCAAAGCGCTGCTGATGCGACCATTTAAATGCAAGGACAAGGGGCATCCCTCACTGTCCATTAACATCCCGAGGGGGCCTGGAGCATGGGTCATTAAAGGCTGCTTTACAACAAGGCCTTGTAAATAGAGGGTCTCCTGCTGGTTTGGTAGGAGGAAAACTAGTCTTGTGTCAAATGATTTTGTATTAATCCTGCTGTTAAAATGAGAGCCTTCTTGAGCCATTAGCATGATGGTGGCAAAGTGGTTTTACTAATGTTAGTTCATGTGGTGAAATGAAGATTGACCTGTGCTTTTTTTTTTCTGTCCTGTACGGTGCTGCACTGTCTACATCAGGGGTGCCAAACATACGGCCAAGGGCCAAAACCGGCCTGGCAGAGGGTCCAATCCGGCCTGCGGGACGACTTTGCAAAGTGTAATAATTACAGAGTTGAAAATGTATATTTCCTGTGAAAATATTTAAAGACATTGAACATTGTGCAATATAATCTAAGTCAGCAGTTTCAGTACAACAGAGTTCGGTTTGGTGGAACCCTATCATTCATGCACTGCCTTTTACGCATTTTTTTCATGTATACATTTTATATATTTACAAGGCAGGGGACAACTGAAACGTCTTTCTTAATAGTTCCGACTTTATTTTGTCTGGTGTGTCAGGACTACTACACAGTTGTGGAGATGGAAATGGAAAATGAAAACAGAATTTTGATAAGAACCACTCTGTAGCATCTGGTTATATGATGTACACTACTGTTCAAAAGTTTGGGGTCACCCAGACAATTTAATGTTTTTCATGAAAACTCCCACTAACATAATTTTACAGGGACACAGAAGTGATGGTTGCTGGAAATGTTCCTCTGTCCCCCATTGTAGATACTGCATTAAAAATCAGCCGTTCCCAGCTACAATAGTCATTTACCACATTTACAATGTATGTAAACGGTGTGTAAACGGTAGCATGAGTAGGGTACAAGAAAAGGTAACTGTAACACAATAAAGAAGTGATAAAATACCTTATATATTTAACAAAAATGGAGATTACGATTTTAAAATAAATACTGATATAATCCAATCAAAAAGCCAATGTTTCTAGCTATCATAGGTTTGGACTGAGATACCAGATTTGTGTTTTTGTCTGATGCCAGCCCAAACAAGAAGCTTCAAAACTCCTCCTTCAGGAGAAAAATATGTGTTAAATACACTTTCTATGTACGTAAGACAAAGTCTAAACATCAGGTATTTTAAACATTTCAGCTCCAACACTGTTCCATAAACATCATAGTGTGTAAAAGATAGATTTTTTTATGTGTTTAGTTAATGGAGGTACTCAAAACTTCTTCACTGTGTTTTTTTCAACTTTTGTAGTGCAATGGCGTACTATATGATATGGTGATAATACTTTTCTTAGTCATGCTCAAATTACAGCCTTAGGCAGTGACATAGTCTACCCTAGCTGCAAAAAATTAGGTTAGACAACAGAACAAAGGTGAGAAAATGTCAATCAAAAATGGTGATCCTGGATTTCACTGTGGCTGATTTGGGCTTTGATGACCAAAGACAGCCTGTGGCAAAATTCACTTCCAAGAAGTAAAAGGCCATCATTCTTAAATCTCCAAGGAGGGGAAACAATTCAGTATGAAATCATGCAGAGCAGAGCTGCAGACTAATAATGTCTCATAAAACCTGGTTTCAAGAGGTGATTCTTGCTCCTGTCTCCGCTCAGGTTCTTCCTTATTTGTTCTCTGCGTCAGTTTCACACACAAAAACACACAAGCAGCAGATTGTAAAGGTGGTTGTACTTTGCTCAAGTTGATGACCATATGCGCCACGATGCCTGCCAAGAATGGAGATAATATGAGCAATTTATCAGTTTTTATTCTCTAAAGGTGGTTGCACGACTGAATAGATCACTGGTGTAGGGTTTACAGTTCATAATTCACTTATTATTTCAGTTACTAAAGCACCACAAACGTAATTATTTTTCTGACCATTACATTGTAAACCAAAGCAATATACATCAAGAAACCCCATAAATGTGTAAATATGTTCATTTTCAATCACGTGGGTGAACTGATCATATAACAGTAGGTTGGATCCCTACAGAGTACAACACTTATTTATTAGAATCATTCAAACCAAGGCAACAGCAGCAGTTTTCATGCCAAATCACCTTTAAGAAAACACATTTTTGAAAAGACATAATATGATAATGTTACTGTCAGCTCCCTCCTTTGGGCTGCAAGAATGTTGACTTCAGATAAAAATGTAAATAATTCTGGTTGTCTGTGCAATAGAGACTTTATTTATTTATGGATGGATTGCTACCTGAGGCCTTGGGCAACAAATCTGAAGAAACCAAACACTCCTGTATGTGTGTTTGTGTACATTCTATTTATACATCCCAGTGAGGACTTTAACTTGAGTGCACACCAACTCACAGTTACTTGTGTCACCGTGTGGACAAAAACTGAGGTCCTCCCAGTTAGAAACCACTTTCTGAAAGTTAAGATTTATAAGGGTTATATCGAGGTTTTCAGTTGTGATGTTTCAGTTTAGCTGAAGGGGCTGCTTTATATTGATGTGTCGCCCACAGGAAATATATCAACAAATGTGTGTGTTATCCTATAAATGAAGGATGTCCAAATCTTTTTTTTTGTTTTGTTTTTGCCCTTGATTTGATCAATGTCATTTTAAATTTTAACATTTTCCTTGCTAATACTCACTCCAAGTACTTCAAGTACTGTAGATTGACTGTAAGACCTGGTTGTGCCACCAGGTTAAGCCTTTTAGTGTTTTGTATTGTAAACAGAAAGCATTGTAGGGGTGTAACTGGTAAAAAGGCACCATGACAATGTCTTCTGTGAGGCTTAATGACATCCGGCCAGTGCACATGTGTTAAACGAAGTCACTTTCAAGTTTCTTTGCCCTTGACCAAATCTGAGTCATTTAATGTTTAGTATCTGCTGATACTCAATAGGGGGCTGCATAGTGGCTTGGTGGTAGGCAACGTTGCCTTGCACCTAGAAGATCCCTGGTTTACGCAAATCCCTTCCTGGGATCTTTCTGCATGGAGTTTGCATGTTCTCTATGGGTTTTCTCCGGGTTCTCCAGCTTCCTCCCACAGTCCAAAAACATGCTGAGGTTAATTGATATCTCTAAATTGTCCGTAGGTGTAAGTGTGATTGTTTGTCTGTATGTGTATCCCTGTGATAGACTGGTGACCTGTCCATGGTATCTCCTGCCTGTACCGCTCCAGACCCCCTGTGACCCTAATGAGAATTAAGCGTTGTATAGGTGATGATGGATGACAGTCAATAACATTTTCATCAATAATACATACTTCAAGTACAGTAGATTCACTGTAGGACCTGGTTGTGCCACTAGGTTAAGCCTCTAAGTGTTTTGTACTGTAAATAGAAAGCATTGTGTATTACTTTTACACCATGAGCTGATGAAGTCTGGCACTTGGAAAATGTCACGCGCATACTGACCATTTTATACGTGCAAGCAAAATGAACAGTAGAGCTGACAATATGGCTTTATTACACCATCTACCATCTATTAGAACATCTTTCCATTGCCTCTCTTATTATACATTATGCAATATTACCTAATGAATACATCCTACTGTACTATGAACATGTTGCTTCCAGCATCTTAGACTGCTGCCCACATACATTTCACAGGAAATCAAGGGGACCAGGTCTCTTGACAACACCCTAAAGCCTTCGACACTTTTTATTGCACCCAGATGACCCCTTTATGGCATAATTTGCTTTCCTTTAAGCTGCAGTATTCCCTCAACTGTACACATGTATATTTCATGTCCTTTTATTGCTGTTGCAACAGGAGGCATATCTGTAAAGTGGAAGGTCGCAGCAGTCGGCCTCACGGCGCTCTGTGGGGAGGCGTTTTGAGGAACACTAGTTATTCTACCGGCTTCAATGGAGGCTTTAAGCCACATAATGCATGCCTGAAAAGAGTAAAAGATTAACAGGGAGAGATAAAAAGAAACAGAAGGAAGACTGTGACAGAGTGTGATGATTGTAGAAATGAGAAGCTGGTGCTCTGTTACCTCGTTTGTCACTGTTCTCCTTCACAGGAAAGTAAAGTATTTGTGCTCCCTTTTTACTTTCCATTTCTCTTTTTGCATTAGATCACTAGTTGAGCCCCCATAGCAAAGAATTTTTGAGAGAACAGCGGTGATATGTCAAAGCGTGATATTGAAGCAGTCGATGCAGAACGTCTACTGAGGCATACCAAATGGACCGTTCCCTCACTGGTTGAACACTGGCTGTGTCATACAAGTGGAAAGGGAGGTGGAATAGATAGAAATGTGATTAAAAATTAAGTCACAAATCAATTCCAACGATAAATAATTAAACGGAGCAGTGCTACAGAGTCAAATTAAATGCATACAATATTGTTAATGTTTGATGGGTTAATTTTACTAAAACAAATAAATAAAAATGGGTTCTTGGAATGGGCTCTCATGTTGGAAACAAGAGGAGATCATGGTGGCATGTGGCAATACAGGGTGTCCCTAAAGCCTGGACACAGGAAATCTTATTAACTATAATTTTTTTTTGCCTCTGCAGATTAAATATGGTTTTGTCGAAAAAGAAAGAGTTGAACTAGTACTTCTTACTGGATATCATTGATGGACATATCAAAAGACAGGCTTAGGGTCAGGGTTAGGAAAGTGATTTTTTGGGGGCTAGCATGAATTTTAGCCATGATCAGCTGATACATTTGGTCATCCTGAATGGGGTTTGTCCATGACACTGTCCGTTTCTTTAAAATTTTTAACTACCTTCACCACCATGGAAAAGCCAAGTGGAATCCTCCTTGGATGACTTGCATTAAATTCATTTGCTATCTTTCGATATGTCCATCTTTCATGTCCACTAAGAAATACTAGTTTAGCTCTGTCTTCTTTCGACAAAGCATATTTAATCTGTGTTGGCAAAAAAATTACAGTTACTGAGATTTCCTATGTGTCCAGACTTTAAGGACACACTGTAGTATACGCACCTTAGATTAGAGTGCTTTGGTAAACCTTACACCAAAATACTGAACATAAGGAAGCTCAGTTCAAGCAGAAAGATAATTATGAGCTTTTCCTCAACTATTATCAAGTTCTTTCACTTGGTTTTGTATGCCACCTTTCCTTTCATCTTGGCTGAAGAACATTTAAACCATCTTGTCTGCTTCCATTCTCTTTGCTGTCACTAAAGCTTAACTCATCCACCAACCCACTGCCACTAAGGCCCCATCTATAGCCCTCCAACTGGTTGTTACTGGGCCATCTTCCACTGGGTTCCCTGAAACTTTGCGTGTTTTCTGACCACAACTGTAGACCCTCTTTCATGGCCAATTTCGGGTGATAAGTATCTGCTCCAAGGTAAGTGATTCTGCTAAAAAAAAAGAGCTGCTGTTTGGTTAAACTTGGAGAAAACAAGAATCCTTAACATCCCCATTAGATGTTACATAACAAACTTTTATTGCGTTTTTTTTTTTTTTTTTTTTTTTGCTATGTGCACATAGAACTGAAATTATGTCCAGTGACGTTTTCATTGTATTTGTTGCACTTGGAGTTCATTACTTAGACTTCCTGCAGTGGAAAACTGCTTGTTTATAGATTTCTATCATTTCTACATGTTCCAAACAAAAGTCTTAGAAATGAACTTCTGCATTCATGTTAACTTTTGTTTCCCTCATTTAACTAACATTTGGACCAGATAATATTGTTATATAAAGTTAACTCTTCATCCAACTAGTTGTTGACTTTTTCACATTTCCTCATTTAAATGGTACCAATGCAAGATGCAGGATTATACATTAAAAGCACAGCAATCAGTGGCGGGGCAATTCCTCTGGTTGCTTGAAAGAATCAGGTCTGCATCATGTCTGCATTGGCTTCTTTTTCAGAGGTTACATCTATCCTTTGTATCTAGTCTAGGGGTTAAGGTAGCACTGAGATCATTATGGAAGCTCATGCATGTTGCTGGTCCATCTCTGAGATGTAACTGTGTTAGCTGATCCAGAATTAGGTGTTTACAACAGAGGGAACTATATTCAAATAAAGCCAACATACACACAAGACTAGATTGTAAAAGATGGTACCACCTGATCAGAATACACCCAAAAATCGAAATGCCTTTCTACTCCATGCATTCCAGCTGTGGCATGCAATTATAATTAATACTGCATTGTAAAAAATATATAAAGTGATGCATTGCCTGGTGGACAGAACTACATTATCCCAGATTGAAACACTGTTCTTTCTTTGCAAACTGTCTCTTATTTTTCCCTATTGTGCCATTAAAGTAAAACAAAATCTAGATAAATCATTATTCAGTGATATAAAACTCCCAAGATACCGAAAGACAACAAAGAAGTTACTGTTTAATTCCACAACGCATTATTGCAAAACACGTTAATCTGATATTGTTTGGCCTTAATTGTGCATTAAATACCATTTTGTGCTCATAAATCTGCTTCCCAACGTCATTCTCTTTATCACCTGCTCCCGTAATCAAATTTATTCTCTCATCACTGGAAAGCTGAATAAAACATGAGGCCTATTTGCATCACTGAGGAAGCATTGAGTCTCTGAGCAAGAGCAGAAAGCATATAGCGTCTGCATCCTATCTCATAACAGAGAAAGTGCTTCTTGTGGTCAGAGGCCTTCGATATCTTCATCTCCATAAAATCCCTTTTGGTTCAAGCCGAGGTTGTACACTTTGGCAGCAGAATACAAAATGGCATCCAGCAGAACTACTTCCATCGTATCTTGGCATTCTTCTGTGCTCTACCCTTCTTGGCAGTTCAGCAATAGCCTGTGCTTTTGAGATATGCAGACTCGAGATATGCTTTCACTTGGTGTTGAGAATAGAGAAATCTATCTAAAGTTGTGCCACCTTGCACATAGTAGAGTTATTTGTTTTGGCCAAGACTTTAAAAGAAAAGGAGGATTTCCTTAAGACTATTAACACAAAGATGTTGGCATGTGCAGAAGTGCTGCAGAGAATTTTGATGCAAACTTTTGAATTATGACCATTTCTGTCAGACAAATCAATAAAAGCACTGACATCTTTGTTAATTCTGTGGAATTCCTGATAAAAACACAGCTGCTCCTGGATATTAAATCCTGCAAAGACTTCCCAAATCCCCTTAAGAAAAACACACAAAAAAATGCATTCCTGCCTTCTCAAAGCTGCGAAGCTGTGACATGCAATCAGTGTGTTTTAATACTGAGACAAGACCGAAGGGAATGTACAGAGAAGCCTTCCTGCATTATCTGATGAGCTTCCCATCCGGCTTTCTCAACATTCAGTTTTGCGGCCCTTTAAGAAGAAAGAAAAAAAAGGTTTTATGTTTAAAATTAGGTCATCCATACAATGCCTCTCCCTGGTGTCCAGTGTTTTGCCGGCAGAGAAGCCGCTTGTCTGAATGCTGATAAAAATCCGGACATACAACTTGACGTTGAAGATGAATGTGTCCCACAGCCAGTCGCGCCTATCAGTTGAGAGCACAGACGAGAACATGGGCCTGGGAAACATGTTGGGGAGCTATCTCTCTCTCACCCCTCCTAACTCACAGGCAAGAATTAAAGTTGAAAAGGTTTGTGGCAAGGATAAAAGAGAAGGGTGATAGACAGAGATGGGAATGAATGCAAATGTGTGCAAAGCCTAAAGCGCTCTTGACAGATTTTGTTAACAGGTATGTTGAGAGACTCACCATGATGTGGGGGTATGTGCATGTCTGACTCTCTGTACAGTGACCTGCTGTAGGCAAAAGGCTGAAAGACGATAGCGGTTTGACAAAAAGCTAGTCTGAAACAATCATTTTAGCCTTCAGCTGGAAACCATTATCGTCATACACGACATTCCTTGCAAGCTGGGTTTCATGAAAGCTGCATGCATAAAGACTCTGGGGCTGTAGAGATCATGACACTTTCAAATGCTTTCAGTTGGCAGACAGTTTGGACACAGAAGCTGGCAAGCACCCAGTGGCAGTAATAGTGATACTACAGCCACCATTATTATCATGGTGTCTTTTACAGCATACGGAAGTGTAGTAGCACAAGATTCAGGGTGTCTCATAACATCTTCTCCATTATACTCATCCAGGCCTGTGTTACATCCTCTGCTATTGGTGGTTAGTAATGGACTTTGTACAGCCGCTGCATGTCTGTATGGCTTGTGGGGACCTTACTGATTACAGCTGGCTGACAACTGAGCTCCAGTTGCCACCTGGCGTTCATCAGGACTGATTAAACCTGGAGCTCCAGACCTCCTCCCAGCCCTGGTCCTCCCTACCTCCCGGCCCATCAGATCGGTCTGCCACCACGATGCCTCCTCCCATAAGCCACACCTGAAGAGTTTAAAGCTACAGCCAATCTCTCAGTCAGGATGGCTGGGATTTGTGACCAGTTCGCCCTGGTGCCGCCATGGGAGTGGTGTATGGTTTGTGTTCAGTTGGTCCGTAATTACTTGTGGTGAGTGCTACGGACATTTAGAGCTTCTGTTGGTGGCTGCTAATTTGGTGTGGAGCCCCAAGTCTCAGTGGAGACAGTGGCTCCAGTTAACAGTCCGTCAACTATGTGAAGAAGCTGTTTAGTATTTTGAGTATTTGTGACCTGTGTGTTCAATGTCTGTGTAGAGGCACCAGTTTTGTTTAGTTTGTTTTGTACACTGTTTGCATTAGTTTTTGATTCTTGTGGTGGGTGTTGTGTCTGTGATTTAAGTTTGGCAAGGGAGTGTAGTTACTTTGTGTTTAGCTCAGTTACAAACTCTGTTAGCCTTTGTTTTGCTATGTTCTGTTCTTTGATTTGGCAACACCTACCAGTCTTGTTTTCCTGTTTGACCACTTTTAAATTTCATTTGCTACTGAGCAATAAATTCCTTTACCTGAACCAATAACATTCTGGTTATTTTGTTGCATCCAGCCGACCCTAGAGGTTGGATCGTAACAGCTTGTCTCCAGGAAGTAAAGTGGTGGACAGCCAACAGCTGTCCACAACTGAATGACTATACACCCCAACAAAACAACAGCCATCACCTGTCATCTCGGATCATCAACATCCAACCTCCAAGTCCAATGCCAGGAATCTTGGTATCATCTTCCAGTCTGACCTCTGACAAATGTATTAATTCTATAAAATATAGACCTTTGGGTAGACCCACACTTACTGGAGGGATTACATATCTCATCTGACCAAGGGGATTCAGAGGAGTTTCCATGTCAGATTGTTGAGGGTCTACCCTGGGGTCTCCTCCTAGTTAGACATACCTGGAAAAAATCTCCAAAGAAAGGCACCCTTGAGCTACTCAGACACGCAAACCTCCTCTACGGGTTTCTTTTGATGCAAAGGAGACAACTCTACTCTGAGTTCCCTCTGGATGTCCGAACTCCTGACACTGCCTCTGAAGTCCAGCCACGCTTCGGAGGGAACCCATTTTGTTTGCTTGTATCCACAACCTCATTCTTTTAGTCACTACCCAGAACTCAGAATCATAGGCGACAGTTCGGATGTAAGATTGACCAGTAAATCAAGAGATCTGCCTTCCAGCTCAGCTCCATCTTCAGGATAGTCCCACCTAAACTCCTTCGCTTGCAGCATCACCAGTTTTGAAATAGAATACTGAAGAGGACAGCCAACAAATACATAAATTGTGTTGTGAAAGGATGCTACTTCCAGCTGAGGAACATTGGGAAATTGAAATTAAGCTTCAGTCTCTATAACATGAAGCCACATGCCACCACTGCTTTAGTCTCCTCAAAACTAGATTATTGTAACTCACTGTACCTGTATAGTGACAACTCTTCTCCTTCTTGTTTGTATGCTTTTAACTGGTACCATCAAATGAAAAGCATTACCACTTGTTCCAATATTTGTTTTTGAAACCATTCATTGGTTGGCTTCCGGTTACATTTCAGAACTTTGCCACTCTGCCTCTTAGATCCTCAAACAAGCTGCTTTTAACTGTTCACCGATCGAGTCCGGTGGGGAAGAAAAGATTGAGCCTTTGCAGTTGCACAGCATTTGTCTTTTAATCAGATGTTCCTGCTTCATTGATATTTTCATGAAAAATCTGAAGATACATGTTTTTAGTGGCTTTTGGTTGCTCCTAATGTTCTTAATATTTCATATATAGATTTTAGAAATTTATATTAGAAGTTGCTTTCCTGATTGCCTGTTTTGCTTCAACTACTTTTATCCTGTCTCAATGTTTTGCACATAATTTACTTGTTGCCTGTCTGACACCACTTAGAGTACTTTGGTCAACTCTGATTGTTGGATTGTGCTATTCTGCTGCCATTCACAGAAAAGAGGATGATCTAGCAGTAATCTGGCTGGGTGTAAGGTGATATTCAAGGTTTTTTAAAAGAGAAGTCTGTCTGACAGAACATAATTTACTGCGATTTAAATGTTCTTGGAAAAACTGACCTCGGTATTAATTTTATCTGTAAGACACAGAGATATCTGTACAAGTTGAATCTCCTGTTCCTGCTCTGTTTGCCCTTCCAGGGCAAATCCACATTCATTTAAGTTTTCTTTCTATAGACTTTATGTGCCATTGCTATGTCTCTAATATCTGATTTCCTCTAGAAGTAGCCTGGGTTAGACAAAAAAGCAAGTGTCTTTCATGTCGTTTTAGTATGAGATATCCTGGGATATCTACATACTTTTTTCTTTTTCCTTTCGCCACAGTCATACTTACAAAGGATTGCATACAGTATGCATTTAATTGCATGGCATTTGGAACGCATCTTAAAACTTAAGACTGCAATTCCTTTGACTAAACATCGACATGCATGATGAGTTTCTGCAGATGAAATTGCAGCGACAACAGCAGGATTACGGTACAAAGACCATGCTTGGGTTTTTTTTTTATCTCATCAAAAAAATGTTGAAGTTTGCCATCAGTGGGTGGCACTAATAATAATGCAAACTTTTTTTTTCTTGGCCTTTTCTATAAAATGTGGCTCTGTGATATGAAGCCATAAATAGTAAGCAGCCTTGTCTTATTTGTGATATGTTCCTTTCAGTATCACCGCTGTAACCCTGCAGTGGTTGTACATAGTTGGACTTTGTGAGTATGCAGTTAGTGAACTGTATCAAACAGGTTAAATAAAGCTATATGACATATCTTAAATGCTCAAATATATTAAAAATGAAGCTGTACATCTGCTATACATGCATGAGTTACATTCTCTGAACATCTGAAGGTCCTGGAAAAAAAAAACATTTGCAATATGTCTGAAAATAACCCATAGCCTAATTAAATCTGGAATCAAAGTCAAGAAGAAAATGAATTAAAAATGAATGGAAATTGCATAATTATTATGCCCGGGGTTTGTGTTAAGGGTTTATTTATTTAATAATGAAAAGTTAACACATTTGCACAGTGTGGATGAAGACATTTTGTCTCATCTGGTGTTATTTTCAGGCATTCTTCTATTTAATTTAAAGGATGCACTTCAATCAATTACTGCATGGTAAGACTGTAAGGAAAAAACACACAAAAGAAAAAAAATCACACTTCAGGTCCTGAGAGTAAATGACATGTAAAACTACAGGGTGATGAGTGTGTAAGCAGCAAAAGATGAAAAAAAAAAAAAATACAGCAGAGGAGATTAGCCCCTCCTTGAGGATGAAAGGCCAGGAAGGCATGGAGGGGAAGTGGATGGGAGTGCAGTGAAATCCTATTTGAGTAGCTAGAGGGAACCGTGGCACCAGGATCCTCCGGCAAACCCCCCGTTAAAGCCTGCTTGGCCAAAGGGAAGGGGCTACATGTGCATCGTAGTAAATGCAGAGGCAGACATGAGCAGAGGGAGATGAAAGACTGCAGCCTCTTTTACTGGATTACACTGAGCAGAGGAGTAGTGTCTTTGGCATTTCAATAAGACAGCTTAAACACAATGTATGACAAGGACAGTGTTGAGTGATCCACCGTGTGCGTTCCAGAGCTGCCTACTTAAACATGATCACGTATTTTGATTGACGTCCTAATGACAGCCATGATGACATACATGAGAACAATAATCTCATTATTTCGAGAACAGCAGTTCAATTCATCTAGCTAATTCATGTATGGGTTCTGAATTGATGTTTTCGAAAGACATCTAGTATAAGAAAGGGCTGAATTTTGCCTTTGAATTAGTTTGAAGATCAGAGATATGACAGCACTAGTTTGCATTTATTCATCCATCCAATTTTCTGGGGTTGGAGTTGGGTCATGGTGGCAGCAGGTTATGCAGGGTATTCTGGAAGTCAGATATACAATCCGTTCAGTGAATTCTTGGTCTACCCTGGGGTCTCCTCCCAGTTAGACTCAGAACTTACTGGAGGGATTACATATCTCATCTGACCCAGGAACACCATTGAATCCCCAGGTCAGATGAGATGTATTATGCCTCCAGTAAGTTGTGGTTCTACCCTAGGATCTCCTTCTTGTTAGACATACCTGAAAAACCTGCAAAGAAAGGCACCCAGGAGCTACTTAGATGCTCAAACCTCCTCTATGGGCTTCTTTTGATGCAAAGGAGAGGCAACTCTACTCTGAGCTCAGCCACGCTTTGGAGGAAACCCACTTTATTTGCTTGTATCCACAACCTCATTCTTTTAGTCACTACCCAGATCTCATGATCATAGGTAGGGATGTCCAATAATATCGGCCCATATTATCAGCCCGATATTGGCAGAAAAATGTATTATCGGTCAATATCGTTATCATTTCTTTGCCTATCATGAAAACCGATAAAATAATGCCTGGATTTCGCCGGCATTTACCGGCATGCAAATGATCACATCACCAAACTGCATCCTGAAGCATGTAAACAACTGTGCCGAATTCCCAGCGTGTGGCGCCGGCATTTGGCTCGGAAAAAAAAAAGGATAGGACTACATTGCCAGTCAGTTCGTCTACCAATGGAATGAGGGGAACGCAGCTTTTGCTCTCAACCAAACTAAAATCACTAGCCAATGGGGAGTAGAGTGGGGGTGGGTCTTAAAAAGACGTTGAGATCCAGCCACAGGTGAGTCCATTGTTGTCATGGTTACAGTGACGCTGTGGTGCTATCTCTCAGTGATACAGAAATCTTTAACAAATCTGTGGATCCAGACTATAAGCCACATCACTGCCAAAATCTAATCACTTGTTCCTTGTGTCATTTCTGACCGTACCTAAAAATTTCATCCAAATCTGTTATTCCGCTTTTTTTTTCAGTAAGTTGTGCACAGACAAATAAATGGAAAGACAAATGTACACAGGTCGTCACATAACTATGTCACGCTCCCTGGCAGAGCAAATAAAAATAAATGGTGCCTCCCATGGTTGGAAGAGCCAAACAGAGACGGCAAGACCCTTGGCTGCTGGTGCAAAAAAAAAAAAAAAATGAAGGAGCCAGGTGCCTGCTTCTGCACCATGTGCTAAAAAAACTCACGTATGCAACTTACGGCAAAAAAGTGCTGTCACGTCACAAGTCAGACCCACAGAGCTGCTGTCCGTGCTCTGAACAGTGTTGCCAACTTGGCAACTTTCTCACGAAATCTGGTGACTTTCCAAAGCCTCCTGGCAATTTTTTTGACAAAAGTGACTAGCAACAAATCTAGCGACTTTTTCTGGTGTTTTGGAGACTCTGACATGAAAGCTCAGATCATTCTGCAGTTACTGTCCTCAACGAGCAGCAGGTGCTGCTTTGAGCTCCTCCCCATCCCAAAGCACAAGCGGTCAGTCCAGTAACCTCGCAGCACTGTCTGATTAGAGGAGACCCACATCATTCCAGGGCCAGACGGCAGATGATCGCACATGCGCTAAGTCGTTGCAGATCCTGTCCTGGCTTACAGAGCGGATGTATATGAAAATGTTTATTCACTGTGATACTAAAATAAGTCCCTGCATTTAGCCTCTAGTATAAAAACACATTTTGGGTGTTTTAAATTCACTTTTTGTCTCTCCCACAATGATATTCCTCTCTCCTACAACGTTGATTACAACTACATGCAAACGGGAAATTATGCAAATTAGGCGATGACGTCATTTAGCGACTTCTAGCGACTTTTAGAACAGCCAATAGCTACTTTCCTTACTGAGGAGTTGGCAACACTGGCTCTGAAACTCACAATTCGTTTACCGGGAGCAATAGCCACCGCTGATGTACCGACATCACACTGACCGGGTTTGTGATTTAAAAATGCTTGTGCTCGTTCATTGCAGAACAGGACTTGTCGTTCACCAGATATTTGCTACTTGTTAATCTGTGTATGAAGTTGGCTGAAGATAAAACATTTTTGTCAAAACTGTCCGTGTCAAATCAGCATGCTGGTTACATAAATACACATGGCATAGCACCAGCATTGAAGAAATGAGCACTTGAATGTTTTTGTTATTATTTGAACTGAACTATAGTTTGCTGTTATAAACTATATTTTTATTTATTTGCACTGTAACTGTTTACATAGTTGTATTTCAACATAAATAGTGCAAATGGTGCACATATTGTTAAAAGGTGAATCAACGTCCTTTTCCATGTCTTTTACTGATTGGTTTCTAAACAATATACGTGCACCATGTTGTAGTCAGATGGAGAACCAACCACCACCTACTGACCTTTTTAGTAATACTGTAAGGCAGATGTCTTAATTTCTTATTAATTAGCTAGATTCTACCCCAGCCCCCAGCCAAAAGCAAGAAAGTTCAGGTTTAGGATTATTTTTCACTTTAAGCCTTGCAAGTGTGGCTGCAGTAACAAGCTTGCTGTGCCAGACTAACAATATGTAGCGTATTAAGGAGCAGAACATTCCAGAGCAACACACAAAGATCTAAAGACCCTCTCCCAACGCTGTAAATTTGGTAAGACACCATTCCAGGAGACAGCTAACCCAAAAATCACCTCCAAATGGAACATCTGCTGATTGGGTGTTTACTACTAAAGACCACTCACTTTTGGAGACAACAGGATGCCTCCTACCTCCACTAGAATCTGATAAGGGTCATAAAGTGTCAACTGTGAGGAAAACCACACCTCTGCAGGATTGGCATTCTGATCTTCTGATCTCTCAGTACCTAACACACAGAATTTGGTATGTAGGAATGAGTTGAACAGCTATCAGAACATTAAAGAAATGCAGCATCACCGGGGTGATGATCTGGACTCAGTTTCCGATACCAGGTTGATCAGGACCAGTATGGAAGAAGAGCACATCAAATCTGAGGTGTTTGTGGAAGATGCACGCACATGATGCCAACACACCCCTTAGGAGGAACACATCCATGATTGGCTAGATGCTGATTTGAATTTGGCTCCAAAGTTTTCTGTATAGAGGAAAGTCGCTGGAATGCAACTAAGTTTTTCTTGGAGCTTTTTCTAGTTTTGCTTTGGGCTTTTGAAAAACTTGGCTTACTTAGACTGTCTTGGGCTTGACTTCAAGAAAGGTTGGGTTTTATGAAGAACACTGAGCTTTTAGAAAATGTCTTGTAAGAATGGGCTTGTAACAAAGGATCTTAGAAAAAATTGACTCTCGGAAGAATGGCACTAGATTTAGGAATTCTCAAAAGCTCAAAGCTTTGAGAAGTGGCTTGGGTCATTTTGTAGCACAAGTTTTCCCACCTTCATGTAATTAATTCAATGAAAAAATAATCCTAGCACTTGTCTAAGTGTTGAAAAACATATACTGTCACATATTTTTCAAGCACTGTGCTGTAAAATTGCTTCATTTGGAAATAACTGAAAGTGGCTTTTATAGCTGGAGGCTCTCAGTACATGATTTCAGGTTTGATGTCGTGAGATAATGTAAAAAAAAAGTTTTTATGATAACATGGGCATTCAATAACAGTCAGTTTCCATAAATTACAAAAGGACATATTTTACCCACCGAACCCTAGTGCTGTAGCAGATAGCTTCAGTTGTGTGTTCCCAGTTTCTGAGATTTGTGATTTTTCTGCAGTAAAAGTGAACAGAATTTCATTTGCACTGCATCAGAAATTACATCTGACAAACTCAACAGCAATGTAACCTTTGAAACACAGTGTCCCCGTTACTCTGGATATTGTACAATGTCCTTCTGATAAAGTTGCATTTCGCTTGACCTAGACAAGCCAAATTCAAGCCCAAACAGAAACGATTTTGGGTTTGAATATTTTTGAATGTTTTGGGAGGTGTAAATGACTTTCTGTTCACCAATAAGTAGAATGTGGGAAGGTATATACACTACTGTTCAAAAGTTTAGGGTCATTTAAAAATGTCCTTATTTTTAAAAGAAGAGCAGTTTTTTCAATTGAGGTAACATTAAATGAATCAGAAATACAATCTGATTCAGCTAGAATAGTCATTTACCACATTGTTAATGTGGTAAATGACTATTCTAGCTAGAAACGGCTGATTTTTAATGGAATATCTCCATAGGGGTACAGAGGAACATTTCCAGCAACCATCCACTCCTGTGTTCTAATGCTACATTGTGTTAGCTAATGGTGTTGAAAGACTAATTGATGATTAGAAAAGCCCTTGTGCAATTATGTTAGCACATGAATAAAAGTGTGAGTTTTCATGGAAACTATAGATTGCCTAGGTGACCAAAAACTCTTTAACGGTAGTGTACGTAAAATTCTCACTCCCTAAGATTAAATGACAAAATATGTGTGACACAAGAAAGCTTTCAAAAAAACATCACAACATTGAATTAAGTAGTGCAAACTAAACTTTGTGAAATAATATGATTTATTATCTGATAGATGGCAGTTAAATGTCATTTACTGGCCTCAACATAAAGTCACCCACAACATTATGAGACAGGCAGGAAACAAAACTGGATTTCCTCTCTCCGTCATCACCCTCAAAGAACAAAGACTGAATTATACGGTGTGGTTTCAGCTTTGCTATCTGGCTCAGTCGTATGCCGGCAGGCCAAAGAGCTGCGGCTCAAACTCTTCCATGCTCCTGAGTCGCAGCGTGGCCTCCTGGGTAAGGCTGGGGTCCAGGTTGTCGTCAGGAATCATCACCGCCTGCATGCCGGCAGCCAGCGCCGCTTTCACGCCGTTGGGAGCATCTTCAAACACCAAGCACTGAGCAAAGACAGGAGAGAGGACAGAAAAACAAAATGATATTATCCTATAAGCCTGTTAGGTCTACAGGATTTCACCCTGTAGATGCTTCGGAGCTGAGACCAAAAAACAAACATAATGGGAAACAGGAGTGCCATTTCCATTTTCAGTGTGTTTGACTTGACATTCCTCAGGGAAGTGCCGTTTACCTCTGTCAGAATATCCATTTAATCTACCATTTGAAGAAGGGTGTCCCAAAGAGCCCCACTTCATTGGCTTTGCTGATTTAGAAAATATTCTTTTACTCTCAAACTGATCTGGGGCACTGTGACTAATATTATAGTCATTGTCAATTAATCAGTTCGCTGTTTAGTCATTAAAGTGGTATACAGTTACAGCTAGGGATGTCGGATATTGGCTTTTTTGCCAATAACCGATATGCCGATATTGTCCAACTCTGAATTTCCGATTCTGACATCAACCGATATCGATACCGATATATGTGGACTTAGAAAAAATTCCAAACCACAGACATATTGTTAGTAAGGCACAGCAAGGGTGTTACTGCAGCCCCACTTGCAGGGCTTAAAGTGAAAAATAATCCTAAACCTGAACTTTATTGCTTTTGGTTGGGATTCAGAGTACAACCTAGCTAACTAATAAGAAATTAAGATATCTGCCTTCACAAACTCAGACTACAGACTATAGTAATACTAAAAAGGTCAGTAGGTTGTGGTAGGTACTCCATCTGACTACAAAATGGTGCAAATATATTGTTTAGCAACAGACAAGACAGGAAAAGACATGGAGAAAGGACATCGATTCATCTTTTAACAGTATGTGCACCATTTGCACTATTTATTCTGAAATACAACTATGTAAACAGTTACAGTGCAAAAATAAATAAATAAATAAAATAGATAAAAAATATAGTTTGTAAGGGCAAACTATAGTTCAGTTCAAATCATAACAAAAACATTCAAGTGCTCTGAGATCTATTTCGTCTTTCTTTCTGACATCTTTTACTTCTTCCATAAGTGTTGAGGAATTGGCAATTTTCACTTTTGTGTTTGCCGGATGTTGAGTAGTTACTCTGGCCGCATCATCATCGTCAAAAAAATTTACGAGCGCATTAAGAATTTTGTCCATGATCTGTCTAGTGTGTGACTATTCAGTGAAAACACACATTATTTGAGCTTTTCAGAAAAACTTTTCTAAAATGCTTGTGCTATACCATCTGTATTTATGGAACCAGCATGCTGATTTGACATTGGACAGTTTTGACAAAGCATTTTTATCTTCAGCCAGTTTCTACACAGATTAACGAGTGGCTGAGATCTGGTGAAAGACAAGCCGTGTTCTGCAATGAACGTGATTATGCATATTTTTTTAATAGCAAACCCGGTCAGTCATTGATGCCGGTATCTCAGCGGTGGCTGTTGCTTCCGGCAAGTGAGTTGTGAGTTTCAGAGCGGACAGCAGCTTTATGGGTCTGACTCGTGACGTGGTACAGAAGCAAGCACCCGGCTCCTTCATTTTTTTTGCACCAGCAACCAAAGGGCTTGCCGTCTCTGTTTAACTCATCTAACCACACGAAGTGCCATTTTAATTTTTTTAAGGAACGCGGCGGAGTTATGAGATGATCGGCGTATGTTTGTCCTTCCGTCTATTTGTCTGTGCACAACATTAGGCTATTCAAAAAAGCTGAATAATGGATTTGGATGAAATTTTCAGGGAAGGTCAGAAATGATACAAAGACCATCTCATTAGATTTTGGTAGTGATGCAGCTTATCGTCTGGATCCACGGATTTGTTAAAGATTTCTGTATCACTGAGAGATAGCACCATGGTGTCACTGTAACTATGACAAGTGAACGCTATGTCAGCTGATTGCTGATGATAACATGATTGCGATCCTACTACAAATCCACCGCTGTGCACTTGCCAGTGGGAAATTATACAACGACTGAGCAGCCTTGGTGGAATACTGCACTGTCTGAGTGCCGGTAAGGACTCAACTGTAGCTGATCTCAAAGTGTTTCTCAGACCCGCCCCCACTCTACTTCCCATTGGCTCGTGATATTAGTTTGGTTGAGAGCAAAAGCTGCATTCCCCTCATTCTATTGGTAGACGAATTCGATTGGCAATGTTGTCCTATCATTTTTTTGGGTTTTTTTTTCACCGCACGCCAGAAACCTGACATGGTGCCATAATATTTTAAGCCATGCATTTGTTTACACGTTTCATGACGCAGTTTGATGATGTGATCATTTGCGCACCGGTAAATGCCAGCGAAATCCAGGCATTATTTTATCAGTTTTCATGATAGGCAAAAAAAACAAACAAAAAACGATAACGATATTGACCGATAATACATTTTTACATCAATATCGGGTCGATAATATCGGTGGGCCGATATTAATGGACATCCCTAGTTTCAGCACTTAATAGCAACAGCTCGCAATCCAAAATTGCAGCCTTTGTGATTTGGATTACAAATTAGTTTGGTGTTTGGCCCCACAGTGTTTCACAAAACCCATCAAAAAGATGATATCCTCAAATGTCTCATTTTGTCCACAACTCAAAGCTCTTAGGTTTTCTATCATCAAGGATGAAAGAAACCAGAAAATATTTACATTTAAAAAGGTGGAACCAGAAGATGATCCAAGTTAATATGAGAACAAAGTACACTTTTGAATTCAGATTTCTCTCTTTTTTTTGAAACCACTGATGTTGAATGTGGAGAAACTCCTGGTGCTGCAACAACATATTCTATCAAGAATTATAACAATGAGCAAAATAATTCCACTACCATTTTATTCTGAGGCGTTTGTGTAGATACATCAACCGGATTGCGCCAACATGTAGATATTTTGGTTTCATCCAATAATTTACCATAAAAACATGTAGTAAGATGGTTGTTGATGCAATGGTAATAGGTTAGATAGTTGCTAGGGTTCAAAACAACTTGATACACTTGGTGGTTAACTTTTCTGTATGGAGGTAGAAAATCAGACACTTAAAGTCTTATATTTTGTGCTGTTCAAGAACATTTTACATGAAGTATGCAGTAAACCTGTCTTATTATCTTTCTGAGTGTCCCTGCTTCACCACCAAATGCAATTAGTTGTTACTGCTCCATCAGACCTGAAGAAGGCAAATTCACACCTTATAATTAACATTCTGTCTACACCCACAATCAGAAGTCTTTATTTTATAACAGTGTTTAAAACTGAATACGACTTCCGTCCATATGAGATGTCAAGAAATTGCACAAATACCCTTGAAAACACTTGCAACAGTGTTGGTTGCTTTGTTATACATTTCCCATTATAGGGGTATGACCAATCAGCAATGGACCTGTCATGACTGATAACACCCAATCAGGGTGTCAACATTTAGAAAAGTCTCAGTTTCTCCTTGTCTACATGTCAAACCTACAAAAATAGAGTTTTTACCCCCTTGAGGGATCTAAAGGTCAGACCAAACAGTGTATGTGGGCAAAAGACCAAAACAAACAGGACAAGTTTCAGTATTCCCCCCTAAGAAAGAAGAATCGGGGTGCTTTCATTATGCCTTGAAACCTCTTGTTTCCTCGACTCCTTCAGGTGCATTTAAGGAATTGGAACTTACTCGACGATGTTGGAAAGAATTGGTTTCCACACAAGAGGAAAGAGGGCAGGAGGACACAAGAGTTAGCATAATGAAAAGCAACCCTGGTCTGGCAAATGGTCATCTGGCACAGCTGTTTCCCTGAGCTTTGCCACGGGAACCACGCAGGACTTCCTCCTACAAAACACTAACAATAAAGGACCAATAAATGTCAATCCAGAAATACAGAGTCCAAAAATAAAACAGATATTACAGCAATGATGGCAACTCTGTGTAATGAGACTTTGAAACTGCTGGATACAAGTCAGCCTCAAAAACCAGATTATTATTTGGTCTATAGCTTCAACTGGATCAGTAAAAATAGAACACAACAGTCTACATAAACTAACATTACCTTTGTTTCACTGCTACTGACTGCTAGTGTGCAGTGTAGGTTTATTTATAGTATATATCACTCTGATGTAATGATGTGGTTAGAGCTCATTGTAACGTGGACCCACTATGGCAAGATGTTTTAACATTTAATTACTAGACTGGGTACGTAATGCAGACATCCATAATTTAGCTCTTTCCAGTGAAGGTGGAGGCGTCTTGCTTTTCAGATATGCTACGGCACCACAACGACCTGAAAATTCAGCTAGCGTCACTCCAGAAGAGAAGCTTAGTGTTGTGGAGACAAGAAAATGCACAATATGCTGTATATTCTGACTAAATAAACGATCTTCTCCACCACAGCAGCCACCATTCGAATGCTTTGCTGGTTCAGTATCCAGTGAGAAGCCTCACAATTTGGACGAGATGTTTGACAAATCTACATCTATTATTCTGGTCAAAACTGAGCTTTGGTTTAATTTGACAGGCCAGAATGATGTTATAGATACAAAAAACGTGATAATTGTCAACATGTCCATCTGTTGATATCTTGGTCACTTGGCGTCCCCCAGGGGTCAGTATTGGGTTCAAAACCTGTTTTGATATATATAAATGGCATATGCAAAATATCGAAAGCATTTCTATTAGTTCTCTTTGCAGATGACACAAATATTCTTTGTTTGGGGGGGGTGATTTACTGAAGCGACTGAGAATTATCAGTTGTGAAATGTACAAGCTGAAAAAGTGGTTTAACATAAATAAGTAATCATTAAACTTAAGCAAAACTAAATTAATGTTATTTGGCTACAGTGAAAGAGATACATATGCACAGATCCAGGTAGATGGTGTGGAAATTGATAGAGTTCATGAAAGTAAGTTTCTTGGTGCTACAACTGATGATAAATAAACAAGAAATCTCACAGAAAACACGTTCAAAATAAAATATGAAGAAGCATTTCAATACTCAAAGTAACACACATTCTGGACCACAAATCACTCCACATTCTATACTGTTCATTGGTTTTACCATATCTAAATTACATGTGCAGAGGTTTGGACAAATACATAAAAATGTTCACTACAGTCACAATCAATACTACAAAAAAGAGCAATAAGGATAATTTATAAATATGGTTTTAGAGATCACACAAATTTACTCTTCTGAAAATCAAAAATACAAAAATTCACTGACCTGGTTCATTTTCAAGCAGCACAAATAATGTACAAACCAATAAATGGCCAATTTCCCGTAAAATATTCAGAACTTTTTTTTTTTTTTTTTAACAGAGATTTGGGTGTTATAATTGGAGGGGGCATTTGAAATTAAAATATGGTAGATTTTGCGCAACACTAAGGTCATTTTGATTTTCAATATGTGGAGTGAGGTTATGGAATGGATTGGAGGTGAGACTCAAGCACTGTCCAAGAAGTTTAAAAAGCAGTACAACAATATGGTTTTCATGAGGTACAGGGAGGAAGAGGGGTTTTGACATGGGTATATCACTAATTATTTAATATTTGTTTATTTATACTATTTATTTTCTATTTTGTTTGTAAATATATACATAAATAACTATACTATATATACTGTACTATATAGGAGTGGGGGTACTGAGTGACTGATGGTCGAAATGAAAAATGGGTAGGAGTAAATAAGCTTATGCTTCATCCTGCTCATTTTCAGATATGTTGGATTTTTTTTTTTTTTGCTTTGTTTTGTTAGGTTTGTTTGTTTTGTTGTGTTTTATTTTGTTTTTTATTGATTTGAATATTTTGATTTGTTTTTGTGGCTTTTTTCCATACATGTCCGAAATTAAAACATTCATTCATTCATTCATTAAATGACAAAACCGTTTGTTGTGAACTCAGACTTGACTATGTTAAGAAAAATATGTGCTGTGTACTGTTGTGTAAAAAAAATATAAAATAGGTGTACTGTGGATAATAAAAAACATGATTATACAGTAACTTTATCTCATTGCTGCCAGTTCTGATTGGCTTTTAGGGTGTCTGTCTGAGATAGTAGTTTGCCACAGGGTTAAGATAAAGCTGCATTATAAAGTCAACTGTATCCAGCAAAGTGAAGTAAAAACAACAAAGGAACCTGTTAATAAACTGTTAGGAAACTCATTCAGGAAAAAATCCAGGAAATCAATACATAAACATGTAGAATTATCTAACAATTTAAGACTCCGTGGCTGGATTAAAGATAAAAATCTCTTGAAAGCTGGATCTAAAAGGAAAGGATTGTATGAATCAGGTACAAATGCAACTATGTGTTTATTTTATGTCACTGGTATGTTGTGCCACTTGCCAGTATAATTTAAGATTTCCACTTAAAGTCAAGCACATTTTCATCAGCAACGTTGACTCAGGAAAATCAGTGTTACAAGATGTAGACTTTAGATTACATCTGGCTGGAGAGCAACTTCAAACTAACCTGTCTCCAATCCTGGATGATTTACCTGAAGCTCCAACCTGAACCTCATTCTTCTTCCTGCCTGACTGGACCACCCAGATCCCTCCACCAATCAAACAGCAGGAACCAGGCTTTAAATGTCTAGACAGCTGTGATTTAACATGAACAGCTTTTCTCTGTGCCTCTTGTGTCTTTTTGGGCTTTATGTAAATATGTAGTTCCCTTGTTAGGAGATACTTGTGTTTTCTGTTTCTCACTTTGGTTTTATGTGGTTCTTTTTATAGCAGCACCCGCCAGCTTTGTTTTCTTTGAAATATTATTACCTTTTTCCTCCATTAATTATGTCACAAAGCAACAAAGTGCTTAATCACCTAACCAAAAACACCTGGATTCCTGTTCTTCTCTTTACCCAAGCAGAGCTGGGATATAACTACAGTCTGCTATATGTTAGTTTCTCTGGATATTCTGCTTTGTCTAAAACAAACACATCAGTTAGCTGAATAAAAGCAGCAAACATCACTAAAGTATTCTGGAAATCAAGTGTTCTGAGCTGTCGACCTGTTTTGACTTGTGGACAGCAAACTGCGTGCAAACACTCATTCTTGGCACCAAGATTACAGTGTACCGCTGGATTGGCATCATACTTTTTACTGCACCGCTCTTCTCACCGGTGCACTTAAAGAAAACAGCACCATCAGAAAACAAACTGCGTATGTTTCAGCATCTATTATGCTTAGAAAAAAAAATGTGAAGCTCCAGATCCCACCTAGCAGACATCAGGAGTGATTGGCCTGGAGCTCCAGACCGGCTCTCAGCCCTGGTTCTCCCACCACCACAACTTCTCCTCCCACAAGATCCCAACCATCACCACGCCTATGTATAAATCTGCAACCAAACTTTCAGTTAGAGCAACTAGGATTTAGTGTGACCAGTTCATCTGTGTGTTCGGTGTGGTCCGTAGGTTCCATAGCCATTGAGGGATGGCTAAACGGAATTAGAGCTTCTGTTAGCAGTTGCTGTTTAGGTGAGGAGCTACCAGTCTTGGTGAAGACTGAAAGTCCTGTTAGCAGCCTGCTAATTTGGTGAGAAGCTACTTGTGACTTGAGTCTTTGCGTGTTGTCTGGTTAACAAACGAATGTTTTGAGGCACCGGTTCTATTTAGTTAATTATGCGCACTTGACACACTTGTATTGCATGGTATTAGTTTCTGTTGTTTGGTGTGGGAGTTGCCACTGTGCTTAAGTTTGGATAAGGAGTTTAATTGTTTTGTTTTTTGTTTAGCTAGTTTAAACACTCTGTTAGCCTTTGCTGGTTTTATTTTCAAGGCCAAAGTGTCTTTATTGGTCTCCCTTGGGAGAAATTTGGATTTGACTTTAGACAGAGGGTCTGCTGCACAGACAACCACTCATACAATAAAGCAAACATCTGGGTAAAATAAACATCCAGAATAAAAATTAAATGAATAAATAAGTGAAATATAAGCACAATACATTATCACGTTGGTTAAAAACACACAAAAGTGCAATGTGTAAACTCAGCATTATGTATAGAAAAATCCTACAGATACACCCCTTACACTGTTACACACAGTTATCTGGATGATCTGACTCTGGCTTCCTGTTCTGTTCATCTTGGATGATCTGTTCATTGATGAACTTCAGTGATGGAGGGAATAATGAATGTTTGTACCGATTGTTTTTGCATAGTGGGACCCTGTATCTTCTTCCTGAGTTTAGTAAAATGTATTCAGGGTGCAGTTCTTTGATTTAGCTGAAGGTGATGAATGTGTAAATGACCTTTTGTGAGTCTGAAAAAGAAAGAAAGGCTCTGACTTTAGAGATCAGTTTGAGTTGAGTGTAACAAGACAGCATGGCCTTTGTCACTCAAGCATTGAAAGAAAGAAATGAATCGAAAACCACTCACTGATTTCTGGTCTAGCTGGACCAAAGCAGACACAGAAGAGTGATTATTTCTATTTTAGAGTTGCTCACGACAAAGGTGATTTAATGTCACCAGGCACGACTGTAAGGACGACATATATGTACAGCTGTATCATCAGAGGTGTTAAATGATGTTATATTTAATGAGAGTTCGTCCCAATCTGTGCAAATAAACAGAAAAAATGTAAGTCACAAGAGTAGATCTCTGTGGAACTCTGCAGATGAGTTGGAAACTTTAATAAAATATTCCACCAATTTCTGCTGAGAAGGATTAATTTATTTATTTTTCATTCAAATTTTGTGGTCAGTGTTGTCAAAGACCTTAAGCACAGTAATCTATGTGCTATGAAGTGTCTGAAAACCAGAATGGAATCCTTCAAAAATAACACTTTTAACCTAAAAGCAGTCAGTTGTCTCAAAATTTTTATTTTTTTTAAATTATGAAATAAAAAGCATAGAAATCGGTTTAAAACTACTGAAAATACCCGAATCAGGGTAAGATTTCTTAATTAGTGGGTAGACAAAATAATATATGCCAGAAGATGAAGGACCATTTAAAATATCTGAACCGACTGTCTCTATAACTTCTTTTTAAACCATATAAGGACACAATCATCTCTGTACAATAACCCAAGACAAGAAATTAGGACCAGAGTTAGCAGTTTTTACCACATGGAAGTAATAGTTTTTCTTTGAGTCTGTTCAAAAGGATGTGATTTCCGAAAGCGCTGACATGTCAAGCAGAGTGAAAATATAGGAAAAACATGGAGGCTAATTGGCATTTGAAATACTCATCTGTGCACACGTTCAACAAGGACATCCCAGCAGCTGCAGTAAATTAATACAGCTAAACCTTCACCAGGAGGTTAATCACTTTTCACTATCCAATAATCATATACATGACAGTGTGGACAGAAAGTGGGAGAGAGTGAAAGTGAAGTACTGTCAGGATTACAACGGTACAGTCAGCACTAACTAATCAAGATTTTAAGCTGGAGACAGAAACAAGGGTAGTGATTACTTATAGTCGGGTGCAGGTGTAAAAATCACTCAAAAAAACCTGAATCCGCATGCATCGTACAGATTAGCTACAGTAAAATGAACTTCACTCTGGGTTTAAAGGACAACAAAATCAAAATGGAGTTGTCTTCTTTCTGCTGGTGTTTTGCCCCAGAAATATGGCATCATTACCATAGAGGGCACTTAAGTTCATTTCCGTTTCAGTAGTTTTTGTGCACTAACAATCATGGAAACAACACAATTATTGAGAGGTGATGCAGCTTTGAATTACTTGATATTTAAGTGATATTACACAAAAATGTACTAACTCCTGGTATATATTATGTGTGTCTATGGGCACTGAAATTGCCATATTTGTATTCTGTGTGTTTTCATGCAACGCAAAGATAACTTTTGTGAGAATTTAACCCTACACTACGAGCATTTTATGAACCTCAAGTTCTCTCACACCAAATTGAAAAACAGCTTTCTGTGGAAGTGCGTTTCATATGGTGCTGCTGTATTGGTAAAGAAAATAAATAAATAAAAGGACTCGAGTTTCCACAAAACTGTTATCATAAGATTCACCTTCTGTAATTTAAACCCTGTCCATAACCAAGTCCAAGAAGTTTCAGCGTTTGTGTGAAAATAGATTAGGTGGAAATTTGTCTGACCAACCGGATTTATATATTAACCAATACGGCATAAGATGAAGTACATGCATGTCAGAAATTGTACTGCACATTTGTTGTAGTATCTGGTTACTGGTTACTTTCTGTTCATATTGAAGATTGCAGTTTGTGTTTAAAACTGGTGGTTTCTTGGACTTTGGGTATGTCTGTGGTAGCAAACAGAATGTTGTGGGGGTTGAGCTAACAATGGGCCACCATGACAAAGACTTCTGTGGTGGCTAATTGGTTCCGACAAGAACTCAAGTCAGAGTCTGCCAGGACAGCTCTCCTATTACCAGGATACTAATATAACCAAACTGCTTTTGGGTGTAAATAGTTCTAAGAGACTATGGAATAATATCCACTGTACTTAATTTGTTTTATGATGAATCGAGTGATTGACAATGCTAAATTTCAGTTCGGAGAATTGTTTAAATTTAGCCTTCATAGTGCAAACACCAATTTAAAGGCCTATTTGGGAACCTATTCAATGGCAGAAAGAAATTAAAAGAAGAAGAAATCGAACTTCTATAGCATCTACTCTATTTTTTATTTTTTACAAATTGCTGCCATTCTAATTCTGCTATTGGCTGCATAGCGGCTCCTGCTTATAAGGTACTGGTGAATATACAAATAACTATCATTGAAGAAAGTTCAGGAACATGATACATGATTTCCAAATGGATATTTAGATGGTTATTTGCTTTCTATTTTCGTTTGATGAGCCTGTCATTTTTGAAAGTATCAAAACATGTCTGGAGAGATGAGGTAAAATCACAGGGAATATTTATCATCTACCTCCCCTCATGATGTTAATTCCATCCAAATGGGGCTTGAATCTTTCCCATTCATACAATTCATCCACAATACTAAGAACTCTTTGAGAGAGTTTGGAGAGGGAGAAGCACAGAAGCAAAGAAGAGGCTTTTCAACCCTGTTTCCAGTGTAGCAATTCAAAACAAGTGGAAGCACTTAACTGACTTTCTGGCAAATCATGCAAACATTTTTTTCAAGCATATTGGAGCCTCAGCTTTACTGTGTATCTCATAAAAGCATAAAAATTGTAAAGTAAGAAACCATCATAATGCATGTGGAAGCCTGAGGAATTGACAAAAACAACAAAATACAACTATTTCCCAACATCCTATTCTACAGTATAATGGAAAGCACAATAGATGGGGAATCAAAGCCTGTGGATAGAACCTATTATTAGTCATCTTGAGATGCCAATGCTAAATCTGTTTAAATAAATACTGGGCCTTTCTGTCAAATTAACAATACTATATGCCACAAATTCCCCTTTTAACTTGATTTGGAGAAGCCTCATTGTTTCTATTTTTGTTAACAATAGTGGATAGTGAATTCATGATTGGGTTAAAACACAGCTTAACTTTGTGGTTGGAGCAGCACTTCAGTGTGAATAAAGGAAATAGCTGTACAATGAGTCTAAAGCCCCACACAAGCCACCAAAAGCTAAGTCTCACAGAAAGCCTTAAGGACCTTTGTTCATCTCACTTCTAATACTCAGGTAGAACAAAGACGCCTCCACGAGTTTCTTTAAAACCTAATTGACTTCACGGATGCCACTAAGCCTGAAACTGGAGGAAGTGGAACAATGACGGCGGAAACACTGAGAGCGCATAACGGAGGGCCCTTGCTAATTCCCTTGATTGGGAGCAATTAAAACTGGTAATTACCCACTGAGCTAGTGAAATGACCTTTTAATCTGCCTCCAATGTGCTGTATTGAAATGGATGAAAACAGACACAGATGCACAGTGGATTGATTGCTTGGGTGGATTACAAACAGAAGATGGAGACGAGACGTGAACATAAAGTTCGTATCGCTGAACAGACTGACCACGCATAAACCGAAACACCAAAAGACAATCTAACGTACAGCACCCTTCATCAGTACATGGGCCATGAGCAGAGCTGGAAAGTCAAGATAGACTGCAAGGAGATCAGCTGAACAGCTAAGACTCTGAAAAGCCAGTGGAATGGTGTTTATGCATCCATCCCTCCAAGACACATGCATAATTTTTCTGGTTGTGCTGAACTCAAACAGATAATAAATATGCTGTTGGTGTGAACATGTTGTTTGTGTGATAAAATGTGAAATGATTCAAAATTGTATCACTTCAAAGTTAAACAGTGGAGTATTTGCTCTTTTTTAAACATAAGAATGAACAGTTTACTACAAATTTACTTCAGCAAACATACAGGTTCCACAGTACAAACTCAATGCAACAAAATTCACCAGACCTTTCTTTACCAAGATTTAAATCTTTATTTTTCTATATAATGCATGTCCACATTCATTTTTGATGTCAGAATTAGTACATTTCTGGAGGGATGTTTTGCAATTCTTCAGCACCTATTTTTTGCTTCTGTTACTCTACCTTTCTCTTCAAAATGCACAAAAGGTGCCTCTTGGACTAAACTCAAGTGGCATATTTGCCCAGGTCACTGTTTTCAGTTTTTTATTCTTGAGAAATTCGTGTGATTTTGTCAGTGTGCTTTGGATGGTTACACTGAAATATTCTTCTGCCAAACTTTTGCAGACTGTGAGTGTTCTTGTCAGCCAATTTTTTTTGTTTTTTTGTATATCCACAGGCATTTATGGTGCAACTTAAATATCCCCCTAACATTTTGCTCTCATGCAGAATAACATCACCACTTCTCTGCACTTCAGTGTCAGGACTATGCATTCACTGTTGCGGTCTTGGCAAGGTTCAGGTCACATGCACATTCTTGACAATGTCTGAGCTGCCACAACTCTTACTTTCATTGATAACCCCTGAGACAAGTCTGAAGCACACGCCTGCCTGTTTTCCAGAGTTGAATTGTGAAAGTAGTTCACTATCTGTAGTGTCGTTTTCAGAAGATGACCACTGGCAATTCTTTTCCACGTGGAGCCATGATGCAGACATGCCAATAAACAGTTCTGATGTTCACAGCTCATTTTTACAATCATGTTCAAACAAATCACAGGTTTACAGCCCCCTTTTCTGAACTGTATTCTCTCTTTAAGCCTGGTGGTTGGAGTACTGATTGTAGAAAGAAGTGTTTAAAATTAATGAAATCTCCGGATGCAGCTTCCTTGGATTCCACCGTAAATAGGGTTTCAGATAGTTTCAGTTTTCTCAGGAGTTTTTTTTTTTTTTTTGCATTTTCTAATTGGTCACCTAACAGTGTACTGTCACTTTCCTCTAAACCTGCCCTGATTTGCATCTTGCGTGGAAAATGTACGATGGATTGTAATCAGATTTGTGATCTGGCTTACAAATGTACTTTTTGTGAGGCTAAATGTGTTTTATAGCAGCATTTTATGTGGATGCGAGTGCCCTAAAACAGTTAATCTAAATGGGGTCAATTTGTAAAAACATACCTAGTCCATTTAGTCAGTTAATGTATCAACTGTTATTTTCATAAAACAGTTAAGTGTACACATTTCTACCTCAGATGACCACAGCAGGAAGCCACAGCAGCATCAGTAGTGGAGTACTGCTGACTATTGCCCCAAACAATTCCCCAGCAGTGGCTGTCACACAGCAAGGAGATGTTCTGCTTGTTAAACACCCAGCCACAGAGCAACAAAGCCTCATAAAAATGTAACAAGGTAAATCTACTTAAATTCACTTCAGCCACATTGGAGGAGAAAAGAGTTTAACCACCTTTTCATGCAAACATAAATCTTCATAACCCAAATTCATAGTACATCAGAGAAATTACACTCACTGATGATGAGGAAAAAACAGGAAAAGGAAACCATTGATGATGACTGAAAGGGAAACATTAGTAGGTTATTTCCTCTAGTTTGGAATTAAGTCAATGCCATCTTGGCTTTTAAAAATGGATGCAATGATCAAGAGGTGGATCATTTTGGAGAAACCAAAGGACAGAATGATGCACAATTTACATAATAATTTCTAAAATTATGATCATGCTATCATTGAGATCATAAATCCATTGTGAAAATGTTTACTGCGGTAACACTTCAAGTGAGAAGGAGAGTAACTTTGTCACAGATTTATATATAATCAGACTTCTTTTTAAGGTCATAGAGTTGCCCCCTGTTGGCCACTACAACTAATGTCAGTTTACGCCACTTCTGCTTTGGTTTCACTTTTCAGATCTGGACGCTACATTGGTCAGTCTCCTCAAACATGACATGTACATATATAAAACTGCCCCCTACAAGTCTAATAAACTGCTAATTAATATCTCTATCCTCTGTATAAAACCCTTTTCAGTTTTTGATATGAAGTTGCATCACACACGAGGAGAAACTTCACAGATATTCTTCTTTTTATTCTCAGACATGCACAGATTACAAGACTTAAATATAATGGAGCATCACACAGTGAAGGATAATATTAGGATTATGGAGCCACAGGGAACAGTCAGGAAGCACCTCATGGGATTTCTCGAGGAAACAAATGGAAACAAAATGGAGACTGTAGAGCAACAAATGGTTTGAAAGATGTGGTTTCAACACAGTTTTTCTATTATTCAGCGAGAATTTTAAGTGAGATTTTAACTGTCATCAGTCTATAGGGTTGCAACGTTTGGCATTGCTTGGCAACACTGTCTGCTGCTACGGGTTCTTCCAGTACCCTTCATGATTATAACTTGGAAATATCAAACATGTTTGATATAATCATCACAGCCCTGCAAACAGTTCGAGAGAGGAGGTTTAAGACTGACTCTGGTAGTAGAGCAGTTGTCCACCAATCTTTAGGTTGGTGCTTTGATCCCCTTTGTGTCTTGGGACACTGATTGCTGTTGGACACCCTGCAGAGGAGCTTTGCCTCCAGTGGATGAAAGAAATAGACATTGTGCAAATGGTTTGTAGTTACCAAGTAAGGTTAAAAGGTGCTATATATGTGCAGATAAAATGTCCACATGTAGTAACAGCAAAATTTAAACACCATAAACATGACTACTAACGAGAGTATTTGATTTGCTCTATGCAAAGAATTTTTCTGTCTGCAGGGGTCATTTTCATGAAACATAACTATACTTTTCTACCTTTTGCATCCTGATTTTACTCAAATTAAAGCACATATGAACATGCACAAATCAAAAAATACCATGCTGTCTGACTTCAATTTTGATTTTAAATCACTCATTGTGAGGATAGAAGGAATAAACTGCCGGACTTCAAATGAAGAAAAACAGGAAATATCAGTTGTTTTGGGTTTATTCATACACTACCGTTCAAAAGTTTTGTTTCATCCAGGCTATTTCATGTTTTTCATGAAAACTCACACTTTTCTTCATGTGCATACGTAACTGCACAAGGTTTTCTAATCATCAATTAACCTTTCAACATGATTAGCTAACACAATTTATCATTAGAACACAGGAGTGATGGTTGCTGGAAATGTTCCTCTGTACCTCTATGGAGATATTCCATTAAACATCAGCCGTTTCCAGCTAGAATAGTCATTTACCACATTAACAATGTCTAGAATGTATTTCTGATTAATTTAATGTCATTTAAAAAATGCTTTTCGTTCTAAAACAAGGACATTTCTGAGTGACCCCAAATTTTTGAATGGTAGTGTACTTTTCCACCTTTTTATTCATTGGTGTTACTGTTCAAAGGTTTACAAAGTTTGCATGAAGTCTTCAAAGTTGTTTCCCAGCAGTGCTCGAAACCTTTTGACTGCACTTCGCTGTGTGTGGAAGTGTAAGGAGACACGGCAGCCGCTGGTCCCCCTCTTCAAAAGATGCCATGGAAGATTTACAACCTGTCCCCAGGCCTACACCCAAACACATGCAAGATTCATCAGAGCCAACAGAATCTGGATTCACTGTGTACCCGAGTCAGCACTGCTGAATAAGACAAGACAAAGGGGATGTGGGGTGAAGCCAGAGCCGTAAACTGTGTGTGTGTTGTGTCAGGATGCATACACACACCTTTATTGTCTCAAACACAATTGGCCCACTAAAACACACACAGCCGCCGCCTTTAGAGGAGCGTGTTGTGGCGAGGTGACAGCAGCCGATGCCTGCATGGAGTGATTTGGAGACGGTCCAGACCTCATTTGGCTACAGACAGCAGCGCCGGATGCGGACAGCAGTTCAATAAGGACGCCTCGACAATAAAACGCCACGAGAGGAACACGATTGAGTAGTTGTCCTGCTACATTTCAGATGAGTTCACGGTGCTCACAATCAAATCGTTTCTTTATGGTTTTCTATGCAGGCATCAGACATGAGACTTTAGTCTGAAGCACTGCATGTTGCTCTATGTACATTTACTCCACTGATGTCTGATGTATAGAGATGAGTCAATGTTCTAATCAACGTAGACGATCCCAGCTTTATAGTTTCATTTCAACCTCTGTTTAGCAATCACTGACAGATCTCACGTAATTTAAATTCTCAGGACTATCAGATGGTGATGCTGTCACTTGGGTGTAACATTTAATTTAATGTACTTCAGTTGTCAGTGATCTGATATGTAAAGATGCTGAGCGAAGGAATGGGAATTGGTAGCAAAGCTGCACATTTTCACAGTTTACTGAATGCATAAAATTGAATTTGAGGAGGATTCTAGAGGTGGAAAAACCCTTTTATCAAAATATGTATTTCACTTATTCACGTCTTTATTCCAGTTTCAGTCACATATTTGAAACTTAAAATGAATATGATCAGCAGACTGTGTATTGCTCATGATATAGTGTTTTAAAATAAAAGATCTAACTGTGGAAGCGAAGACTTCAAGTGCAGAAATCTAATTTTCTCCAAGAGAAGGTGTGGAAACAAAGGTACTGACCTGTTTTGAAAGCCTACATTTCCACTGTTTTTGCGTAGAATCTATAAATGGAAAGTGTCATCTTAAAGTTAAATGAGACTAATTTAAAAATGCAGCTTGTGAACCAGTGGATGTGGTGGAGAACATTTGGCTGTGTTGTACAAATCTCACTCTGTGTGCACAAGCCTGATTCACACCCCCACAGTTAAACATGCAGCAAGTGCATGCAGACGCACCCTTGTTTGCATCAAGAAACCAGGCTGTTCCAGGATTCTGTAAACCCTTCAGTGGAAAGCAAAAAAGGAAAGACAATTTCACAGGCAGTGTTGTGCTGGTGAGGGTCTCTAACAAAGCCAGAACATTACATATGACCAACTGTGGCTATATGTAGCACCTGTGTGATTATTAATACGTCACATGTACCTGTAGATAATGTATGGTTCAGTAAACAAAACTCACATGAAAATGGAGTTAACGGGCTTCATAAACACTTGCAAATGAAAAATGAGATGGATGATAACACTGAGCAGAAAAAACTAGTTTAAATCATGACATACTGAAAGGCATGTCATGTGCTTCATGTATTACAGTATTTTAATAATACAATATGAAATAAATGTGGATACAAAACAATTATAGAATAATAACTCTGAGTACTTTCATTTATTTCCAGCTTTTTTTTTTACGCTAATTTATTTCTATATTGTCCAAAGCAAATAAGTATTAGAGATGTCCCAATCAAGGTAATTTAAGAGTCCCAATTCGATACCATTTTCGTGAAAATATACACTTAAAATACAATGAAGTTTTAAGCTCAGTCTGCCAGATATGGGTCATTCCAGAATTTGAGGACATCTAGGCTTCAAAATGGTTGAAAAATAAACCTTCACTTTTACAATTTTCTGCTACATATTCATCAGTAATATGTAATAAACTATCAAAGGCTTGACTAACTCAGCTTGCACATCAGTGGTACCATTTTTATTCCATGTTTTATTTCTTGTTTGCTAACTCTACTCTAATCACAGTAACAAGGTGTCACGGTACGGGGGGCTTCAAGCCCAAAGTTAGAGCTTAACAGAGCAGTTGGCAGGCGGATCACAGTCCAATTGATTGTATTCAACACAAAAACACACTAGACACTAATGCCACTCAGGCCAAAAACATACGAAGGGTGTGGGAGAGGGGTAAGGCAGGGGGGGCTATTCAGGTCCTCTATCTAGAGGATTCCCGCGGACACGGCAGGCTGCTCCAGCATCTTCCAAACCTATCGTGGTCTGAGCTTGTGTCAGTGAGCACCCAGACAGTCAGTAGGCTCCGACACTGAGTGCAGTGCGGAGCCGGTCTTTATAGCAGCAGGGAGATGAGCTGCAGCAGGGAGATGAGCTGCAGCTGGGAGACGAGCTGCAGTAAAGGAGCAGGGGGGCAACCGCTGTCCATGACACAAGGTTGCAAATACATGCATGAGTAGGAGTTAGATATTTATTAGCTGTTACTGCTAACCAAGAGAACAAACTTACTGACAGAAATTAGTAAAAAGAAATTGTTTTATCCTGATCATATGTATAACAGGGAAGGGAGTCATTTAATCAAAGCTGATGATGTTATTAAAATATGAAAAATAGAAGAGAGGGTATAGCTTTGCTCTACCCATTCTTCTGAAAAACTGTTTGATGATGTTAATTCCAGCATATCATTTGATCCACTGTTATTTTCTTCTACCAGCTAAAAAGGTTCTGCTAACAAGGGTGGTTGTAGGACACATGTTCCATGCATAATAATTATTAGTATATATTATGTTGATCAAAAAAATGTTCCCACAATTACAAGAGACATCAATGAAAAAATAATACCAACAAAAAAGGAGGTTTAGGTTTCAATTTAACTGTTTTATTTGAGATTCAATTTGGTCATAAGAGGGTGGGACATAAGAAAATTGGCATTTTAGGGGGAACTCCAGACTTATTTGGTATTTTTAAAAATATTGTCAAACATTTGTTTCTCCTAGTTTTTCTAGATTTGATCTCAGGAAAAGTAAATTTACAGAACAACTGCATATTTCAGTATTTTGTACATTGATTATTTGAAATTTGATCGGTGGAATGCAAAATGTCCTCCAATTCTGGAATGACTCACATGTTTGATGACTGAATAGCTCTACAATGCATTAAGAAAAGTTTACATTTCTGCGTCCAAGCTTTTTATTACGTAGCATTATGGGAGTTTAGCTTGCAACAGGCCCTCATGATGAAGAGTGTTAATAACCCCCAGCCACAGATCATTTGTTTAAAACAAATTGGAATCGACTAGAACTGTGTTCCTATATCCCAATATGTAACAGCGCCACCTTTGAAGCCCAAATTATGCCGAATATTATGGTAATATCAGTACTCGTCTGAAGTCCACTGCGCTATTTGTGTCAGTAATTAAATGTTTTGCTAACAACGTTGACGATCACTTTAGAAAATTCTATATAGGTAATATATTTACACAGTATACATGGGCATATATATATATATATATATATATATATATATATATATATATATATATATATATATATATATATATATATATATATATATATATATATATATATATGCCCATTGTTCAGGGTATGGCCTGTAGCCACAAATAATAAGGCTTAACATTCATTCTCTATCTAATGATGGTGTAACAGTCTTTGGCTGGAGTTGTGTTTATGGTTCAACACCAGCAGTCACGGGTGGTCAATCAGTGATGCAGCACTGAGAAAACCAACGCCAGGAGCTTTTCCTCTGTATTACACCATCAACTGAGAGATCTGCCCTGGTTGATTTGTGATTCGTTCGACTTTGCAACTTTGTCAGCATGCGACACAGAGGTGGAAGCAATGTGTCAGCTGCATGCTTGACAGTCTGTCTGGCTGACAATTTAACATGGCTTTGGAAAAAATCTGTCAGGGGGGAATGTTCGCCAGGGGAACCCATTTAATAGGTCTTTCCGCACAGTAAATGACAATGATATCCTATTGTTTGGAAATGAATATGGGGTAATAAAGAGAATGCTTGCTCAGTGGTATTCTGACACTGTTTGACTGGTGCAACCACCGTGTTTTCATCATTTTGACACCCATGCAGTGGAGATGACTTTGGAGAAGAATTACAGCTCGGAGAGAAAATATTGAAAATGGATTAATTTAATCTCTAAAGGATAAAGAAGTTTTTGTGAGAGTGATCCCAGCCACCTAAAGTTTAATTCAGCCTATTGTTCAAGCTCCCATTGTGCTTTTTTTTTTTTATTTTATTTTTTTTAGCAAATTCTGAAAATGAAAGTCTCACAGGTCCCCAGAATGTCTTTTTCAGCTCAGAATGCTGCAATGATATTTCATTTTACCCTTTCTGTGTAATTTCTGGTTTTGGCCCTGTTCTAAAGGGTCTGTTTCAGCATCTGTAGCTGTAAACGTTCATAAACTGCTGCTGCTGTCCACAACCCCTTCAGGAAGACAACTCTCTGTGTGATATTGGATCCTGTTTCCCAAAAAAAGGGAAATACAGTCAATATAAAGGTGTCTAACTTTAGATCTGATGCTAACAAATATGAATTCCCAAACAGACAAAACAAAATATCTCATTTTCTTCTGAAATTATGTGCATGAAAGATTAAGAGTGTATCGGTTTCATAGTTCTGAAAGTGACAGAATCTTTCTTCTATCTTAGTTGAACATAAATGTTTAAAACTATACTACACTATGCTAATACTATTGAACCCGAGTCGCATAAAAGTTGTCACACAAGCAACTTCATTCAGGTTAAGATGGTGGAGGTGAAATCTCATCTGTAGTTCAAAGTTGTTGCTCTTTTTTTTCTTTTTTATACTATGTGATGGAAGATGTTTCATAGCTGTAGTTATAGGAGGTCTTGACTTAGGTGGGAATTTCGTTCCTACAGCGCAACGTAATGCAATTTTCACCAAGTCGGAACTCACATATGTACATAAGTATCTCTGTCACTCACCTACACTAACACAGTGGTAAAATCATAATCTACAACACACCACAAATGAAAGAAAGCAAATGTAGCACAATCCAATGTGGCATACAATGGGTGAATGTAAACAAAGCTGTGTTCCTTGTATAGGGCAGCATGACGATGTATTTGTCCGCTCCGCTCGCCAACTAGTTCCTGAGCAAAATTAGCTTCAATGTCCCAAACGCTGGACATTGGAATGATGTAACAAGACATTCTTAATAAATTTATGGGAGAAGGCGACGCACCTACAAAATGCTGCAGGTCGAGGATGTTGTAAACCAAGGACCTACTGTATTAGAAAAGACCTTGATTGGCCACATTTCCATTCCCTGAACTTGGCTCTATCTCTATCACTGCATAAATGTTCAAGCTTTTTCTTCCAGTGAATTATGAGTAAAGAAGATAAAAAAAATTACGTGGCAGACAATTGATTCTGATGTGAAAGACCACATTCAGACCAACAGCACTGGATTAACCCCAGATCTGATCCCTTGAATTGGCTTGGGGACATCCACAGAATCAACAAATGACTACTCTATCCAGAAAGTGTTGTACGTTCTGTGTTCAAAAGAGACGGCAATGTTGCTGTAGACAACCCAAAATTGGGTTTTATTATTGTACTTTCATTGAAGATACACTCTCTTTTGTACAGCAATATTGTGGACATTTTGAATTTCACCTCAGCTCACTCAGGTGCGTTCTGCTGCTCCTTCTGTTTTCAGATTGCTCACACAGAAAGCTGCAGATAAGTGTGAGCCTTAATGCGAGTCTATCAAAAACAGCACATTTCAGAAGCGTTCTCAGAACACCATACTTTATTCACCAAATGTTTTTGGCTACTTTTCTTTCATTGCACAGATTGTTTCACCATTTACCATCAACCAAATAACCATGATATAATACAATGAATCACTTTTTCTAAAATATCCACAAAAGACATGCCAAAGGCCAAACACAGCATTTTTAGGAGAACTAAGGGGAAATATTAAGTATCAGTCATGATGGGGTTTCTTTTTTGTTTTTGTTTTTTTGCTTTTGGCATAATTTCTATCATTTAACTTTTACAAAAATCCCAACATACAGGCAATATCTATGTTCAGCTGTTTCTCAGCCGGTTTTCACGTCTTCTTCTCTCCTGGTCTCTGTGCTCACTTCTACTGCATCTTGATACTGCCAAATACTCAACAAAGCTATTCTCATACACATTTTCTGTTGTCAGTGAGTATGCAAAAGTGACTGAAATTCAGCCCTTTAAGACTTAATGTTAACCAGCCTTCACTTCAGAGCCATTTCCAAGCTGCTACTCTGCACCATAAAAATTCAGATTTCAAAACCGTGATGTTCACCTAAATATTATTGCTCAGAGAGAAAGTTAGAAGTGACAGAAAGCCATCTTGAGTGCCTTCCAGTACCGGGGACCACAGAAAAATCATCATCAAAAAGTACAAGGAGTTCCACACTGTGAACAATCTCAGAACGCGATAGGAAGCCAAAAGTGACCCCTGGTTGAGGTTTGGTAGAGGCCAAAAAGAATCCAAGAATTACGAGACTGTCCTAATGAATCTGAGTAGTTTTAGTGGCAAAATTTAAATCAAAAGCTCCGTTAGTCAAAGAGGAAAGCTTTTAGTCTGTGGTTGGATGACATGAACTGGAGTTGTTTTGATACAGAGATGAAAGAAAGGCCTTCAACCTCAAGAACACCACTGGGTGAAGCATGTTGGTGGGAAAGTAATGTTTTGAGGGTGCTTTTCAGCCAGTGGTCCAACCTGGCAATCTTGTCAAAGTAGATGTCATCATGAGAAAATCTGCAGGAGAAAACATCAGTCAGGCTGCAGAAAAACATGTTCTTGAGCGGCATTGGATCTCCAACAAGACTATGATCTCCCAAAGTGGCAAACAGAAAATAATATGAAGACGTTGGAGCACCCAGACCTGAAATCCCATTGAGAATCTGTGGAGAAATGGAAGACTAGAGTTATGCTGAAGAAGCCTTCAACCTCAAAGAGCTGGAAGAGGAACTAAATCCCAGTGGAGACATGAAGAAAGATTTTTTAATAAACCAATATTCTATTTGGGTATTAATAATTTAGGGGCATTTCAATTGATACTGCCACATCTATTTCTAGGAAGTGAATAGTTCTTCCACTACTTTGACATAACCACATCATTTCCTGCTGGCAGCTCTCTCATGTCGCCGCTATTCCGCTCACAAACAGGTTTTGTTTGTGTAATCTACACAGTCAACAAAAGGTATTACATGCCTCATGGAAACCACATATTCACAGCATATAATAAATCACCTTGTAAGTCTGTTATGATTGACTCGCTCAGTGTGTATAGGAGGATCATGTGTTTTACTCAAAGATGTTTTGTTCCCAACAGAGCGATGAAAGGAAGATATAGAGTATACGACAACAGCAGCAATAAAACGAGACCATGATGCATGGCTGATACATGAAGGGAAACTTTAACAAGCTGGCAGTTCATATCAAATACGCACTGCTTTAACATACAACACAAAGAGAACTGTACATGTATGTGCTTCGTGCATGCGGGCAGTGGTGAGTGAATAAGCGACAATGACAGATTGGCCATCACATCTTCGAAATGACCCCAGAGCCCCGGGCAACATGAGCGAGGAATGTGTAACATTTCATCATTTCTGTTGTGGAGAGAAGAAATAAAGCCGGCGTTGATGACGGACAGACCCTTATGACGAGAACAAGTGAATGTGTCGGCATCGTCTCCAAAATGTCACAGCTGAAATGGTTCAAGGTTGATTCGGAGACTTCGAGTTCTGATGAGTGGATTGGTAAAAACCACAGTGGATTCCAGACAGATGCTGAAAAGAAAATGTTACAAATGTTTGTTATAAGCTTTGACCATATTATAAAATCAATAACTAGCTTGACAAATCAAACAGCCGCTGCCCTCTGTAAGGATTAAGATACTACCCAAAGGGCAAGTAGAAAGATGTGACAAAGCAGACAAACTGAAAGGGCAGAAATGTTTGCTGCTTCTAGCTTTCCCCCGACACACAAATCTTCATGACAAAGGACTGTCATGTGCACAGAACCTCGCCAACCAGTAATCGCACCGGTAGCAGTGTCCCTATAATGAGCACAGCAACTTCTGTTTTTTTAGGAACCCAAGAAAAAATGAAGCAGCAAAAAGGCAAGACAGAACAGATTTCCTTTGACAACATGCAATGGTACAAATAATGCATGCAATTATTACCATTACACACCGACAATATAACCTTCTCTTGACTGCAAATCAAAGACGCAAAAAGTTGCCACAAACAAAATTTGTATCATATTCTTTCTCATACACAAATGTCACTCCAAAAAAAACGTAATTATTGGTTTTAGACAAATGTAGACACTGAACTGGGGATGTTAATATTTAATCGTCAGTCAATTAATTGATATTAATAATTTAACTGAATAAAAATATGTTAACCAGCAATGTAGAAGATGTGGTACATGCAGGTTAGAATTTGTACTGTAGATTAGCTGTACTACTTGTTCTTGAGACCCGAGGAGGTGGTCACTTAGACCAGTGATTCCCAACCTGGGGTCCGCCCCCCCCAGGGGGGGCGCCAGAGATCTAAGTGGGGGCGCAAAGCTTTGTCTGCTCTGAGGCTGTGATGTTGTAAGAAATAGATTTTTCCCATTGTGGATAAAATCAGAACAACAGACTTACTGTGTCATCACAAGTCTACCTATAAAACATTTTTAAAACACATTTATTTGGTCTTTCCTCAAAAATCATTTGCTGCTTCGATGGCCACACCTCCTTGACCTTTCAACTTCTCTCCACGCTTTCTTCAGGTTGGCTCGCTAGCTCATCCCGATTCACTAGTTTGTGTGCAGTTAGAAAATTACTGATGGAAACGATGTCTGAAAAATGCAAAACGCCACCCAGATGTTTTACTGTAGGGGCAAGACAATCTGGTTTGTTGGCTTCTCGGGGCTTCCTCCTAACCAGTAAGTTGGCTGGAGTGGGCATCAACTGAAAATTGGATTCATCACTGAAGAGGACCTTAGCCCAATAATCAACAGTCCAATCTTTGTGATCCCCAGCAGAGTAACCGGGCTTTCCTCTGCCTTTCGTTGATGAAGGGCTTGTTCTGTGCCCTGTGTGACTTCAGATCAGCTTCAAGAAATCCATGTCCAGCTGTCCTTGCCAAACAAGTCACATTTCTCAACAGTGGCCACTCATTTTTAAGGTACCTGGAGGTCTGGCAACGATTCATGACACAGGAACGGATGAGTGCACGGTCATCTCATGGGGTAGAAAGACATTTCCTGCCGTGACCAGCTACCAATTTTGGGAGTGCCATTTTTGGCTTGCTTTTTCTTGGTGTAATGAACGGCTGTCTTGGAGATCTTCATTTTTTCCACTACTTGTTTATCATTCATGCCAAGCTGCACTTTTTTTTTTTATCATGTTCATTGTATTCTTCAGGTAATATACCTTTAGTGGTACTAGGCATTGAAATGAGCAAGAAATTGAACAAGGGTATCTAATATGTTTTTCCATGACTGTATATATATTTTACAGATATTTGCTATTATTTGAAAGAAAAAATATGTATGTTAAGAAATAAAAAAAAATGGGAAGTAATAGTTTTTTAAACTGAAATAATAGTTTTTGAACTGGTATTTTACAGATTTTTCCAGTTTTCTTATATGACAAATAATATAAGATCACATTTCAGAGGACAAAAAGGATTCGTTTCCATGTTTACTGTGGAAGGTCCACATCAAAAATCTGTATTTTTCACAAATGGTCATTTTTTGGTTTGTTTTTTACAGTGTTTAACTGTAAAATTACACTTTTTTTTACTGCATTTAAATCAGTAAATAAAAATAAAATCTACATTTACATAATATAATCTAGCTATTACCATTATTTATAATTATTCGCCATTATTTGCAAAGCAAAACAAAACATGTATATTAAGGAAATAAAGGATTTAGCAGGTTGTGAATGCTTTTTTGTTACTTTTTAATTGTCACTGAAAAAAGTATTAATTTACATGTAAAAAAGGCCAAAACTTGAAATAATGTCCACATCAAAAAATCTGTAATCTGCTATTTTACAATACGTGACAATACTGTTTTTTAACATATTTTTTCTTGCATCAGATGTTTTTTTTGTTTATTTTTCTTTACAGATTTGTTTTTGTAGTGTACTTATTATTTGGTCAAATCTGTTGTTTGAAGCCGATTGAGGCAACTTTCAGTTCAGCAGCTTCTTTGTGAAAGTGGTGAGAAGGAACTAAAAAGATGAAAATGACACATTCACGAGGCAGCTATTACTGAACACATTGCATTAGGAGATAACTTACAACTGTGCTGATTTTAAAGGGTTTGCAATTGGCTCAAAAAAAAGCCCGTGGACAGCCCAAGGACTTCATCAAAAAAAAAAATCACGACTGAGCCAAAAAGGGCGTCTGCAAACCTCTGAGCTGCCCTGCCTCCGTTCACTCGTGATCTGAAGACCCTGCAGCAGGCTTCAGCCGCACATTTGAAGTCTGCAGTGATAAAGTATCCCGCTAGGAAAACACAAACAGGGAGGAGGGACGGCGCTGTGTATCTGGATGTAAGCTGAGCGAGACGTACGCTACAGTAGATAAGAGGAAGGCAGGGGGTTGCAGAATGTGGGGCTAAGTGGTTTTAAATCAACTCGGCGATCCCTGCACTTTAAACCATTCCCCGACCCATAATATCGTGTCAGAGTTTATTCGAAAAGCTTATTGTCGTGAATATTTTAGAGAGCAGGAGAAAGGGGAAAAAAGTGAGCCTCTCAGGACTGTTTCTGAAAACTTTCCACAGTTTCTCTACCACAGCATCAGTGACCTTCCCATGTTGTCTAAATCAGACTTCAAACTTGAGGAAAATGAAATGATAAAGTGATAAATGAATGGCTTGGAAACAGGCTAGCTTTCTAAAAATCAGTGTGGATCACAGTGCTGATTCTTTATTATGTGAATCCTTGTCAACCCCCTGATTGTTTCTGAGGGATGAAAGCCAATAAAAGCGTGGGGGTGGGGCAGGTCCTGAATCATAGTTGCCGTGTTGTTGCACCATCATTATCTGCACATCCAAAGCTCCCATGGCCACAAGGGAATTCACAGCCTCTATCCACCCCGCGTGAGAACCTCCTCGTGCTCTCTCGCATTTCTCAGCGCAAGCTTTCGTTAAATCACCGCTCATCTGTGAGCTTCGAAAATGAGCCGTAGTGTGACACGTCCCGGAAAAACAGCAGCTGATTTGAAAATAATCGCACTGTGGCGGAATGCAAGTGTCAACTGTCTGAACCACCATTAGAAAAGCGTGGAATCTTTTTAAACAAAAACCACCAGAAAACATTTGCGAGAGCCAGAAACCATTTAAAAGAAGACAGTACTGACAGATTTCCAACTTTATTGCCAAAATCAATGCCACAAGCAGTAACCACATTCCACGAACCCTCAAAATTCTGCATCTCTCAGTGCAACCAAGAAGTTATGTTTGACTCACTCACATGATAAGCATTCAGGTACTATTTGATTGACCTGCAGGCTATGTCCACATAGATATGACAGGAGACAAGCATAGAAACAAATAAAAAATATACACTACCGCTCAAAAGTTTGGGGTCACCCAGATAATTTCATGTTTGTTTGTTTTTTTATGTGCTAACATAATTGCACAAGTTTTCTAATCATCAATTAAGCTACATGTACACTTAATCCGTGAGTCCGGCAGATTTGTTGGACCAACTTGGTGGCTTGGCCACAAACGTTCTCTTTTATTTCAAAAACACTTCGGCAAAAAGTATTTCTGAAAGCATTTGAGACGGGAAATAATCTGTGCAGTTGCTGAACCTGTCCTCGTTTTTGTTCAGCGACGGCTACTTTAGATGTTTGACGAAAGTTTTGCGATTCATCAGACCTCCGCACTCTGCATCGAATTTGCATTAAGAAGAAGATGAATCTACTTTATGCAAATGAGCAGACGAGATGCAGGGGATCGCAGCTTGAAACGCACCACAACAGAACAGCTGCAAAGCGGTGCAATTCACATAGACAATTAATGGGATGTAGGAAATTGCCGGATTCTTTGGACATGTGCCTTTAGCTTTTCAGCATAATTTGCGAACACAATGTACCATTAGAACACAGGAGTGATGGTTGCTGGAAATGAGCCTCTGTACCTCTCTGTAGATATTCTATTAAAAATGTGCCGTTTGCAGCTAGAATGGTCATTTACCACATTAACAATGTCTGGACTGGATTTCTGATTAATTTAATGTTATCTCCACTGCAAAAATGCTTTTATTTAAAAAAATTAGGACATTTCTAAGTGAGCCCAAACTTTTGAACGGTAGTGTATGTCTACCATCACTCTGACACCTTCTGCACTCAGGCAGACCCATATATTTACACTACCCCCTCTGTGCTTCACTGCCAGGACTATGCATCCACTGTGGCAGTCTTGGGTAAGTTCACACCAAACTTGCTGAACCTCACCTGAGTACAAAACTGATAAAGTTTTGGTGTGAATGGGGCATTATATACTCATGATCATGCAATTATGGTAAATAGAAATCGCATTTCAGTCCGTTTATTGTCAGAAATCACAGGTCTATTCACTTCTGTTGCATTGCATTTCATTTTTAGGCCTCGACTTTTAATAAAATCTTTGCAAAGATCTGATTTGGATTTTTATGTACACTACCATTCAAAAGTTTGGGGTCACTCCGAAAATTTCACGTTTTCCAAGAAAAGTCATATTTTTATTCATGTGCTGACATAATTGCACAAGGGTTTTCTAATCATCAATTAGTCTTTCAACACCATTAGCTAACACGATGTAGCATTACAGGGTGATGGTTGCTGGAAACGGGCCTCTGTACCCCTATGGAGATATTCCATTAAAATCAGCCGTTTCCAGCTAGAATAGTTACATTAACATTGTATAGACTGGATTTCTGATTAATTTAATAATATCTGCACTGAAAAAAAAGTTTTTCTTTCAAAAATAAGGACATTTCTAATTACCCCAAACTTTTGAATGGTAGTGTACACACAATTCGTTGCCCTTTTGCACTCAAATTTCAGTCAAAACTTCACCAAAACACTAAAAACTAAATATAAAAAGTGGATTTAAAAAGCATTACCTAACAACGCCATATATGTGACACATAAGGGCTTAATTTACCATTTTGTATTTCCTATGCTGCTCTTTTGTCAGCTAACAAGCCAGCTTGTTAGCCGCTATGATTTTCTGAAGAAATCTCCATTTCAGAAGACAAATATAGCTCAAACTCATATTTCTGATATCCGGTGGACCATCTGATTGGCTCTCTTCACAAGTGAATGCAGAAAAAGCACCGGGAAACGTCTAAATCAGCAGTATTTGTCTCGGAAGCAGCATAATAAGGTTACTAGTTGTGTTGTAGAGCTTTTGAAACAAACCAACGGAGCGATGTCATTACCTGGTTCTGCTTTGTGCTGAATTTTCAGTTCGACTGCACAGACACAAAACCATCATTATCTCAGGAGCAGCAGAGAAGAGTTTGATCAGAATCCCAGCAAACTGGTCAGAGGAAGTAAAGTATTACATCATCATTGTGTTGTGTGTGTTAAGTAATCGCATTTTTTTTTTTCCCAAAAAGTCTGTGTATAAACAGGTGGGGTGAATAATGTCTATGTTTAGTTGGTTTCCAACAATGGGATATCTGTGTTTATTTATTCTTTATTCTTCCCCTTAACTTGTTGAATCTCAAACAGTTTCTGGGCATTTTTTTTTGTTCTTCACTCTCCCATTTTTCCTCACTGTGGGCTCATTTTTCACTGCAGCATAAAGTCCTGCAATTCTATGGAAACAGTACAGTGTATCAAAGATCCTTTTGCAAGTAAATTTGGTGATAAAATTTTGCCAACTAAAATTGACTTAAGTCAAAAAATAACACTATAATAATGGAGTCAGGACTCAACTCAAGTCTCCTGGCTGAAATTCCACTGACGTATGCCAGAACCAGCTCCTTGCAATGATATAAAAATCTTTCACAAATCTGTGGATTCAGACTATAAGCTGCATCACTGCCAAAATCTAATCATTGGTCCTTGTGTGGACAAGGGACAAACAGGTGGACAAACGTACACTGACCATCACAGCGCCGCAGTGTTCCTCGGTGGAGAAATTAAAAATTAAAGTACATCTTTAATAAACAGCCACAATTTTCCAGTATCGATAACATCTGTTTTCATTTGGAAAAATTATGCACATATTAATTCAATATTTGTAAATTTAAGAACTAAAGAAATTCAGCTTTCATTTTTTTTTCTTTACCTGTGATTGTGTCATAACAAAAAACAGGCATAGTTTGAATTTGGAAGCCATTGTTAGTAGTGGTGTTACAGATTCTGATTGCATCTCCTATCTATTCTGTGCAAACGCTGCCTGCAGTTCAGGCCAATAAAAGTCCCTGAATTTCTGCTGTATGGCTGTTAGTTGCAGCTAAATCAACTAACAGACCCCCCACGTGCTTTCCGTCGGACATTGCAAACCGTCGGCTCGTTCCTCCGTTTCTCTCCCCCCGCCATCTCCCCCACCCGCCCGTCCGATGTCGCGCGATTGGTATTTGTTGGGCATTGCGATATGCACCGATCCTTTACAAACATTTAGTCACAAGTTTCTGGAACTGAATAATATAATATTTTACTTTATTATCAAAATGATAAAAGTAAAAAAAAAATGATAAGAACAAGATCAAATATTACAAAAATGAGACACAAAATGACAAAAATGAGACAAATGACACAAAACAAAAAAGAGGATAAAGACTAGACAAAAAAAATTACATACCAACAAAAAATTGACAAAATCGAAACAAAAAATTGTACAAATGATACAAACGAGAAAAAAAATGACAAAAAGACACAAAACAACAAAAACACGAGACAAATGACAAAAATCTGACAAAAAAACAAAAACAAGACAAAATATTACAAAAATTAAACACAAAATGACAAAAGAACAATGAGCAATACAGTATTTTACTTTAAGATCAAAACTACTTGTTATGGTCTAGAAATTATTTTAAATGCATAGTTTTACAAATTGACTATTTGCAGTTAATGTCTTCTCTGTAAATTTTACACTTGAGAAAGTCGCATGTTTGACACCCCTGGTTTAGAGGGTTAAATCATGGAGTATGTATGACTTTATTCCACTTTAGAGTTTAGGTATTGTGTGGCACTTTGTAAAAACTAATAATCCTGGTATTTTCTCATGGGATGCTCCATAGTGCCACGGCACCGCTGGTGTAGTGGTATCATGCAAGATTCCCATTCTTGCGACCCGGGTTCGATTCCCGGGCGGTGCATGTGTTTCTTTTTAGGGGGCAGCAGTGGCGCAACGGTTAAGTCTCTGGACTACTGATAAGAAGGTCAGAGGTTCAAGCCCCGATGTGGCCACTGTTGGCCCCTTGAGCAAGGCCCTTAACCCTTCCTGCTCCAGGGGCGCTGTACCGTGCCTGACCCGTCGCCCTGACTCCCCCCAATTGGGAGACATGCGAAAATCAGAATTTCCCCTCGTGGGATTAATAACGGATAATAAAATAAAACAATAAAAAATAGCAGGAGATTAATTAAGTGAGAGCTTCGCTGAGAAACCACCCAGCCTCGAGTACAACAGTAGATGATATCAAGAGCTTTATTTGCATGCACTCCTATGACACACATGGGATGTCACTTCAAATGCCACATTTGGCAAATTCACTGCATGCCGCCTTATTTCTTCTGTAATACTTGCTTACTCTTGATTGTATGTATCATGATTTAAGAGCTAAAGAATGGGAAAAGGATGGAAATGAAGCAAAACTGGGAGGCCTAATATAGCAACTGAGAAGGGAGGTTGGGATCAACCTAAGCAACAAAAACCTACAGGTCGTGTAATCTAGTAGGCATTATATTGGAACAATCATTATTTTAAGTTGTTTTGCACATAGAGAGAAAGATCTGGGAAGTTAAAAATGAGCAGTGAGCAAAGAATAAAGAAGCTCATCAAGTGACGCCAAGATGGGAGAACTAAGCGCCACGGTTTTACATAAGAGTCATTCAGTGGCATTTTCTTTCACTAATCATTAATTTTCTGTTTCTAAAATTTGTGCAGCCGGAACAAGACAACAGAGGAAAGCAATGACGCTAACAGAGAAAACAAACAAAACATTTATTTCCAGGTAGAAAAGGAGCAACATAGTGACGTAGCATTGCTGGTAAAGCAGATCTAGACTCTGTAAATATGATTTTGAGTGAATATGGACAAACCTGACATCATGCATTAAGTTTTAGACAGTTTTGAAAGGAAGTCAACCGGTCTAAATGGATTTAAAACTACTTGTACAACAGTTTTTCGGCAGCTTTACCACATATGTCAGTGTCCACTCAGATGTTGCATCAATAAAGGGTAAAGACACGGTACTCTGAAAAACGAAAAAGGTGCAGTTGACAATGTGAGCTACTCTTGGCAGTCCAGGAAAAAGGCCATCGTTGAGGAGCCAGACGGGCCTTGGCAATGGTCGTCAGAATGTGAATAACACTGACCACACCTCACAGAGGTTACAAGCTGAGGCAACATCAACCACCACCAGAACTGAAGAAGCCTCTTGGATGAGAGGTGAAACGTCTTCAAGGAACTTTCTTAAAGTCCAGTTGGATTGATTTAAACAACTTTGGATAACCATGACCTGGATGAATGAGAATCTACACAGACCATATCTACATAGGGGTACAGAGGTCCATTTCCAGCAACCATCACTCCTATGTTCTAATGGGACATTGTGTTAGCTAATGGTGTTGAAAGGCTAATTTATGATTAGAAAACCCTTGTGTAATTATGTTAGCACATGAATAAAAGTGTGAGTTTTCATGGAAAACATGAAATTGTCTGGATGACCTCAAACTTTTGAACGGTATAGTGTATGTTCATAAATCACGCCAACACTCGAACCATTTCCTAAACCATTGAGGCTTCACACGTCATCGCCCTTAAAGAAGCAAGTCTTGACATGCACTTCATAAAAGACTTCCAGGCTTTCTCGACACATGCTTCGAAGTCTCGGCACAGTATGACCCATCACTAGTTTAGAGACGCTCCTCATCCTCTGAGAGCGCTACTGAAAAGCCTTCTATTGAATAGAGCTTTGCTGATTGGAGTCTTCCATTCTTAATTCAGTGAACCCTGTATTCAGGATAAAGCTGATTTACTATGTGAGCCAGAATGAGGTATTGATAATGGCACAGATCAGCAGCAAGACCAGCTCTGTTGAAGAACTTCCTTGTATTCTTCTAGGAATCTGGAAAAAGAAGTGAGTAGAAAATCCACCAAGGTCGCAGCGCATTTAGCCAGGACCACAAACTCTGACACTCATCGTCTCTCTGACACTATCTGAAAGGATAAATATGCTCCTAATTAACACAATCCAGCTTCATGCAATGACCTGTAATGGCTTGTGTTTCACCCAAAGCATTTCTTTTTAAGCTAAGAGTCTATTTTCTTTGATTTTTATGCATTTAACTGCAGTGCTTGTGTATTGGGCTCCAAGCACAGCCAAAACACAGTTAACCTAAACTCGTAGATTTGCATGAACACATCCTGTGTAGGCACGGATCGAGAACTGAAGCAGCAACAGCTGCTCTTCCATCATGTTGCTTATGTGACAGCTCCAGCGTAGACACTCACATTATAGGCTGTATGGCGGAAAGGCAGGTAGGAGGACTGCCAATGTCGGAGTTAACAGACCCAGAAAAAGAAGTGGCACCTGGACAGACCCACAAAAATGCACCTTACCAGTACATCCAAATTGGACGTGATCAACCCATTAAATGTGTATATAATTCCCATACATATAGGCCTGTAGGGACCTCCTCCACCTTCGAGTAGGATCATTTTCTAAATCTAACAGGAGATTATTGGTGCTTAAACTTAAGCAAATATCAATTGTCGAGCAACAAGTTAAAGCAAGAGCCAAAACGAGACTTATTAAAATGGTTCAAGACAGAACAGATCGCAATTCTTCTGAGTAAAAGTCTGCTGACCTTCTCCATCCACTATATCCAAAGGTGGATTTCTGTTGCCAAACATGACAAAACCACCATTAAATATGGCAAAAACAGGGGCGCCTGTATAGCTCAACGGGTTAAGTGGGTGACCCACGTACAGGGGCTGGTCCCCGACGCAGCGGCCCAGGTTCAATTCCCACTCGCGGCCCTTTGCTGCATGTCGTACCCCCACTCTTCTCCCTACTTTCCTGTCTGCCTCTTCACTGTCTCTATCTAATAACAAAAAAAAATTAAAATAAATATGGCAAAAACAGAGCTCCATTAAATAGGATGTCAACGACCTACTGAATCTACCGGAAGATATAAAAGATCTCTACTTATCCATGTGTATTTATTTATTTTAATGTTTATTTGGCAGGGACGATACATACAACATTGCCACAGAAAAGGGAAAATGCGATGCATGTAAGACGTCTAGCTTCAGCTAATTTGCAGTCTTTGTCCCTGGTCAGGTGTTTAAAATACAATGAAATATACTAAATACAATAAAAAAAATGCAATGACACAAATACAGTGAATAATACAATAAATAAATAAATAAACAGAGTTGCAGTTGTCAATTACTGATAAAAGAAAACTGAGTTGAATTTAACACTGAACATTAGTAAAGTGCTGTTATGTTGACAATGACGCGTAAAAATATAATGTTCGCACTTCTGCTGCTGCTTGAACCAGTATTTAACTTTCACACTAACCCTCTTCAATTCTGTTTGAGATTTAATTTCTGATGGTAAGGAATTTCATAGGTGTGTACTTTGCACTGATAGAGATGATTGGCCAAATGTTGTTCTGCATCTTGGAATTTGACAGTTCTGCTTGGTTCTGCTTGGTTCCGCTCCTTGTCATTGTCCTGGAGCTGTCTGTTTTTTTAAAGATCTGAGACATCCCTTGTGGGGCCAGTCCATTTAAACACTTAAAAACAACTTTTAGGATGGAGAACTTTATACAATTGGAAAAAGTCAACAAATTGTATTTTTCAATGATTTCACAGTGGTGCCATTTTTGTGGTTTCTGGTCTAAAATTTAAAAGCTTGTTTGTAAAGTGAAAGTAGAGGTCTGGTAGCTGAGTCAGTGGCTTGGCCCCAGGCAGCAATGCAGTAGGACAAATGTGAAAGAACCATGGTATGCAGATACAAATGAGCTGCCTTAAAAGAGAGACATGACCTGATAAGTCTAAAGCAGTTCAGATTGGTTTTTACAGTTTTGGATAGCTTCTTTATATGTGTGTCAAACTTAATTTGTGGATCTAGAGTTATACCTAAACATTAAACTCATTTACCACCTCAATTTCATTAGTGTCAATAGTGATGTGAAATTTCTCAGGGACTTTCTGTCTTATTGAAAAGCACATTGATACTGTTTTTTTGTGAATAAGTGTTAAATGATTCCTTTGTAGCCATTCTGAGACAGTAACCATCTGTCTGCTTAAGATGTCTGAAGCCTGACAGGGAGTCTTTGGTGAAACATAAAACACTGTGTCATCAGCATACATCTGACATTCAGTGTCCGTACAGATGGTAGGCAAATCATTTATGTATAAACAAAAAAGAATAGGACCTAAAACTGATCCCTGGGGCAGACCAGTCTTACTGTTCAGAGGAGATGTTTTCACATTCTGTAGTTGAACACACTGCTGTCGAAATTCCAAATATGAGCAAAGCCAACTAACAGCAGGAGCAGAAAAATTAAACTGATGTCTTAATTTACTGAGAAGTATCTCATGGCTTACAGTGTCAAAGGCTTTCTTCAAGTCCAACCACATTTCCGTTGTCAATTGAACATTTTTTTCTCTCAATGAAATGACAGTGCCATCTCAGTTGAACAATTTTTGCAAAATCCAAATTGCTTAGAATGATAAAACTGATTATTTTCAAGACAGACCATTAATTGATTTGCACTGACCTTGTCAAGTACTTTTGACATTGTTGGGAGAATTGCTATCGGTCTGTAATTACTGGCATCAGTTAATGCACCAGATTTATATATTGGTATGATAATGGCCATTTTAAAGCTTTGTGGAAATTTCCCTTCTTTGATAGACAAATTTATTAAATGAAGGGCTTACCAAAATGGCACTGTGTTTTTTCAAAAATAAAGCATCAATTCCAAATATATCTTTTGCTTTTGAATTGTTTAACTGGACTATGATTATTTAGAATTTTGATGTGGTCAGTCTGTTCGATGTTAAAGTAGGAAGCCTGACCATTACTTATACCATTTACATTTTGTAATTGTTGAGAATCTAAGTAAATTTCATATGTGTTGAGAGGTTTTTGGAAGTTTGATGTAAGTTCGTCTATCGATTGAATGAAGTATGTATTTAAATTCATTAGCTATTTCATTGATGTTAGTAGAAATCATTCCTTTAATATTAAGTTCCTTTATTTCTCCATGGTGCTTTGACTTACGGTTTAAGAGTGTTAATATGTTTCCAAAGATATAAACTGTTCCCACCTGAATCATTTATTAGTTTCATGAAATAATTTGTCTTTGCCTTTCTTAGTTCAGTTACAACCCGGTTTCGTATCCCCTTGTAGATGAGGATGTCTGTATGTAATTTTGTGAACAGTAATTCTTTTAATGCATGATCCCGCTTCTTCATCAGCTGATAAATGTCATTATTTATCCATGGCAGGGTTGGTTTATGCCTAAAATTAAGAGGGCAGGTGAACTTTTGAATTACATTTGCCATAGGATTTGTCAAGATATCACAACATCTGTCTGTGCCACTAATTTGCAAAACATTGTCCCAATTTAGACGTTTTAATTCATTTTCAAATTGATTGATTCTCTGTCTAGGAATCCCTGTTGGCATATAATCATGATTCTGTTTGAAAAAAAGTCTCTCTAGGCGTTTTTTAGTAAGTTTCCTAGTTATCAGGATCATATTATGGTCTGATAAACCTGTTAACAAATTATATGTTTTTGACACCCTGTCAGGTTTATTTGTAAAGATTAGGTCTATAATAGTTTTGCTTGTCTTGGAGATTCTGGTTGGCTCCTTAATTATCTGGTGCAGTTTATGTTTGGATGTAACTGCTTTAAGTTTTCGCTTACAGTTTTTGTCCAGCCAGTTTATGTTCAGTACAATGTTTTCAGATCTATGGTTTAGTGCTTTAAGCAAATCATCAAAATTTTGATAAAATGTTACATTATGTTTAGGTGGATTGTACAAGATGATTGTGTTGAAATTAATTTTAGGTGACAGAACCACATTTAAAATTAGACATTCTAACCCATAAGTATCCATGTTAACCTGAGTGCATTTAAAAATGTTCTTTATGTAAACTAACACCCCGCCTCCCTTTCCAGACAGTCTATCTTTGCGAAAGCAGGTGTACCCAGACACATCAATCATGGTTGTTGGGGTGTGACTAGACAGCCAGGTTTCAGTCAAAGCTAAAAAGTCCAAGTTGGAGTCTACTAGCAGAAGCTGAATTTGATCTCTCTTTGGCATAATACTTTGTATGTTCAGATGACCACCAGTGATGCCTTTCAATTTAGTATGGGAATGGTATGCAGGTCATTCCAGAATTAAGGACATTTGGGCTTCAACATTTTTGAAAAACAAACTTTCTCTTCTACATTTTTCTGCTACACATTCATCAACAATAGGTAATAATCTATCAAAGGCTTCATTGGCTCAGCTTATACATCAATGGTAAAATTTTTATTCCTTGTTTTATTTGTTGTTTGCTAACCCTACTCTAATCACAGTAACAGGCTTGCTAATCCATGATAATGTTAGCTTCTTCTCAGGAGTAGAAGCTACATATTTAACTAGCTATTACTGCTGACTAAGAGGGCAAAATTACTAATGTAAAACAGTGAAGAAAAAAATGTAAAAATAATTAGTCTTATCCCGATAATATGCATAACACGGTTGCATGAGGTAGAGTGAGGCACTCAATCAAGTCTGACAATGTTATGAAAATATGAAAAATAGAAGAGAGGACATAGCTTTGCTCTACCTATTCTTTTGGAAAGCTGTTTGATGATGTTCATTCTCACGTATCATGTGATTCACTGTTTTCTTCTTCTACCAGCTAAAAAGGTCATGCTAACAGGGTTGTTGTGAGACACACATTCGATGCATAATAATTATTTAAAATATTTTGCTGATTAAATTGATTTTAAAAAAAAATTTCCCACAATTACAAGACATCAATGAAAAAAATAATACCAAAAAAAAGGTCTAAAATTCATTTTAACTGTTTTATTTGAGATATTTTTTTTAAATAGTTTTTTTTTTTTTTTTTTAGATTTGGTCTCAGTCCAAATATATTAACACTACAACTGAATGTTTTAGTATTTTGTACAAGGATTGTTTGAAATTTGATGAGTGGGATGTAAAATGTCCGCCAATTCTGGAATGACCCATGCATTAATTACAGGCCATTTATTGCATTCAAAATGAGTCACTCCAAAATCCATACTCATGGATGCACAAATTTGGAAGACATTATTAACTGAAACAGAATGCACACAATGGACAATAGTCCAAAGAAAAGTTAAGGTTTGAATGTGATCTCTGGGATCATTTAGCATTTGAAAAGTGACCTCAACCACCCCTACAGTTTGTTTCACATGTTATCAGAGACATTCTCTGTAGCCTGGTGTAAAGGGTGAAAATGGTCAGCTTTGTCAAAGTAGCAATGGGCCAATTTAATGTCCAGATAGAAAAGTTCACATCTTAATTGCAGCTGATTTGAATATGTGAATTATAAAGCTTTCCCCAGGTGAAGTGCCTTGTATGATTAATGACAGGGGGACGAACTAGTTCTCTCTGCCTCTCCCTCCTCCCTCCCCTATCAACGGCGAGCATGAACTAGCTCACTTTCATGTTTCATTAATCTTACTCAGGCTGCCGAGCACACCTTTTGGTAAAATCTCCTGTCTCATCACCGGTGTTACTTTAGAGTTGTGAAAAATGTCTCTACTCTCCATGGAAAAGAGAACAGTGCTTTTTCTTTCACTTTTGGTCAGCTTAGACAGCGGCGTTGACACCACATTACTCACCTGTGAGGCCAGTGAACTGCAGTGTTCACAGTTGGGGAACATTTGGCTTCCTCCGCTCTGCCTCAGGCATTCTGAATATCACATTGAATCATGTCTTGTAACATATTTACTTTGCCGCAGTGGACATTTTTAATAAAATCATTCTGAATAGAACTCACTACTGTTTTTTTTTTCAACTCTTTCCATGTTGGATGACTTCAACAAAGACAGGCATAGAAAAAAAAGACTTTACTAGTCATAGCAGTCTGTCGTGGCAGCAATGACTGTTTGATTTAGGTCTGATCAGATCCCTCCATGCAGTTCTGTCTTTAGCCTTCCACTGCCAGGAACTCCTGTCTATACCCAGCTTCTTCAAGTTACTCTTTACAGTGTCTTGAAATCTGAGCCTTGGTCTATTCTGATTGCGTTTGACCTCGCATAACTGAGTACAGTAACTGCCGAGGGAGACGCTGGTGGTCCATCCTCTCAACATGTCCAAGCCATCTCAGGTTCACCTGTATTAGCATGTCCTCCATTGATGGTAGACCAGCTCGCTTCAGCACTTCTATGTTGGTTATCTTGTCTCTCCATGAGATGTTCATTATGACTCGAAGTGGAAATTGGACAGTGAACTCAGTTCTTTATTTTAATTCAGTACAGTTAAAGCCCTAAGGCACAATGAGTTTCATGTGTGTTTATTATGAATAATAATCAAAAATTTTCTTTGAATTCGGCAGCTGCGCCAACATATAACTCTCTTCAACTAAACCAGACTCTTCCAAGGAACTAATTTACCAATTTTGGATGTTATCATCCCAATAAATAGCCACTATCAACATTGATCTTTTACATATTTTTTCACCTTACTCTTTTTCAAACTTTAATTCGTTATTCTTCACTTGGTGTTTACTTGCATTTTTGTTGGGCGTTAGGTTGATGAGGTTGGTTAGGTTGAGAAAAGGACCTTGGATTGGGTCAAAATACACCCCATTGCTGTGGTTACCACGTTCTAAAGCTCTATTTTGTACATTTCCAGGGTGACAAGTCCATGGACGATAACACATCTACTGAGCCTACTAGAAGGTAGAAGAGGTCCCCACTGGCCATATGTATGTGAATTATGTGCAGTGATAATTTAGGTTTAATGAGCTGAAGACGTCTGAATCAGATAAATTGTTAGCTACAGAGAAAAGAGAGAGACATATATAGACTGGGGTTTGTGCAGACCCTACAGGTATACATTTAGTCATATCTCACTGGTGCTTTATTCTATTACTCTAGTTTCCAATGGTGTCATCTTCTGATTTCCTGTTGCTTTTTTAGTTAGTGCTTCTTAAAAATACTGAAGTATTTGTGTACTGGGGGACCACAGTTGGTAGCACTCAGTTTCATCTGTGCAGTTTGAGTAGATGGAACTATATCTACCATGGGTCCAAACTTGGAGGTACTTGCTATATCCAAATGCAGCAAATAGACTATACTTGGAACAAAAGCTGCATCTTGTGTAAAAGGATGTATATTCACAAAATAACTGTAGCCTTAAATTAATTTTTTTTTTTTTTTCAGATGGCATTAGTTGCATAACTAATAATGATCTGAGGAGAAAATAGCAGTATTAAACCTCTGAATGCTAAGTAGGTTTTGGACATTTTGTTGCTCGTGTCACATTTTTACTCCCCACGGGTTCATTGTTCACTATAATATTAAGTCCTGCATAATTTTAAATGACCAACTATCCGGAAAGATTGTAATTTAACCACCTTACTTTGAATTCAATCACTTAGCCTGTGACATCAATGTTAGCACAACAATGAAAAACACAAATAAATGAAACTAAACACATAATTAAAGTTAATTAAGTACAAAGAAAGAAAGCAGGTAGAACGTGGAGGCGCACGGAGGGCAACCAGGGCCAAGCTGCCACACCATGCTAAGGTTCAGGTTCCTAGTAGATAGTGGACACCACACTGGCTTCTTTGCGCATCTAAAATTCATCAGAATAGGCTGCCAGGAGTGCATTGCTTAAGTGGTGGTGGGGGACACTGGGGTGTTTGTTTTTATACACCTTGAAGCCCATGTTGCAAGGGCAACTACCGGTCCCTGCCAAATCTATCCAAGAAGAGGCCCAGGCAGACTAGCATGCCTTGGAAGACTTGCGCCAATGACAGTACAGGTCTTCCTGGGTGTCTTGTTGAACAAACCCCAGCCTATTATACCTTGATAGTGGCACTGGTGCAGGTCTCCCAAGGCATGCTAGTCTACCTGGGCCTCTTGTTAAACAAACCTCAAGCCTATTATACCTTGGCAATGGCATTGGTGCAGGTCTCCCGAGGCATGCAAGTCTGTCTGGGCTTCTTGTTGCACCCTGGCAGACTAGCATGCCATTACCAAGGTATTATAGGCTTGTGGTTTGTTCATGCTAACCTCTGTGTTTTCTTGTGTTCTTTCATGTTGGTTTCCATCCAATGCATTGAAATAAAACTATTGTGTCTATTGCTGCTACACATCATTTCATAACAACTTTCTATGTTTCAATATTAAGCCTTTTTCTAAGCATTGTCTAACATACCTCTCACTGGAGACACAAAAATAACAAGATGGTGAATTTGGACAGAAAATACTTTCATTATTAAGTCTACATCTGTCTTTGTGGACTTAAAAGTGTGACACGCACATCCCTCCCTGCCTGTTTCTCACATCCGGTAGTGACTAAAAACAAGGTGCCATTTTTTTCATCCGAGTTCAGATTGGGCAGGAAGAGCTGACAACTGGATGTGTTATTACCATACAGCTGCTTCTTGTGCTTACCTCCTCCTCGTCCTCACCCTCCTCCTCCCTTCAGCTTTGCCTCTGTCTGCCCCCCTCCCCCTGTCTCTGCCTCTCACCCCTCCTCCCCCCTCTCCTCTGTCACGGAGTGGGAGCCAGGGAGTGACGCATCATCATTCGTTATTCCACTGAACACTCTGTCGATTCCCCCTCTGAGCTGCAGTTTCATATCTCATCAAGAAAAATGCCAGCCCTAACCGTGGCTGGCTCCAGATTAAAAAATCAGGTGCGTCGTGCCACAGGCAGACCTATTTGCAGCAAAAAGCCTTTAAAGTGAGAGGAGAGGAGTTAGCAAGAATACATCTATCGGATGCCTCAAATTTCCCTGTTAAATTAGGCCATAAATGTCCAAATGCTGCACGAGGACAATGTCATTATTGCTCACTTTTTGAATGATTTCTTTTTGTCCGCACTTTGGTTTTTATGTCATCCACAAACCGATTACAAATGTAAGGTTTTACTGTTACAATGTGAAATATGGTCCCTATACCTTTTTATTAAGGTTAAGGGTTAAACCATCAGTAATGGCAGATCTGCAGAATGATGAACATTTAATGCTATTGTAGGATAAATCACGTAACTCTACGCTTTGACTAAAACTGGGCTCTTAAATAACAGCTGAAGTATGTCTTTCATAATGTTGGCGACATGTGGCTGATTAGATCATTTTTTATGTTTTGGATTAGATATTGTCTAATTTAAGAAACAATTACATTGCATTAATTTAATACTTAATGTCTTCTAGTCATGTTCTTTCACAGCTGGCAAAACCTTGAGGCATGGCTGTTTTTTTGCTAATTAAGAAGAGAAAAACCTTCTACAATGCAAAGTAGGAACTCATGAGTGAATCATTTTGGTGAGTTTGGATGTTGTTTTTAGGTGTATGTAAAAAAATAATGAATAAAAGAGTGTTGCCCAGCTGTGGATTTTCACCATTGCAACACTGAATGTGAATTGGGTACAGAAAGTAGTCAAACCCCCTTAAATTTTACACTTTCTTATAATGCAGTAATTTTTATTTTTCCCTTATTTATATACACACAGCAAGTCATATTGACAGATTTCTTAAAAAAGAAAAATTGAAATATCACATGGTCATAAGTATTCAGACCCTCGTATATTTAACACAGGTGCTGTCGATTTCTTCTGATCATCCTTGAGATGGTTCTACACTTTCACTGGAGTCCAGCTGTGTTTAATTATATTGATTGGACTTGATTAGGAAAGGCACATATCTGTCTATATAAGACCTTGCAGCTCACAGTGCATGTCAGAGCAAACAAGAATCATGAGGTCGAAGGAACTGCCCAAAGAGCTCAGAGACAAAATTGTGGCAAAGCACAGATCTGGCCACGGTTACAAAAAAAAAATAAATAAATAAAAAATTCTGCTGCACAAGAGCAGAGCTAAGAGCAGAGTGGCCTCCATAATCCTTAAATGGAAGACATTTGGGATGACGAGAACCATTCCTAGTGCTGTCTGTCCAACCAAACTTAGCAATCAGGGGAGAAGAGTCCAGGTTAGAAGACCCCAAAGATCACTGTGGCTGAGCTCTAGAAATGCAGTGGGGAGATGGGAGAAAGTTCTAGAAAGTACAGAGCACCAGTCGGAGCTTTATGTAGAGCGGCCGAACGGAAGTCTCTCCTCAGTGCAAAACACATGAAAGCCTGCATAGAATTTGCCACAAAACACATGAAGGACTCCCAGACTATGAGAAATAATTATCTGGTCTGATGAGAATAATATAGAACTTTTAGGCCTGAATTCTAAGTGGTATGTGTGGAGAAGACCAGGTCCTGCTTATCACCGGACCAATACAATCGCAACAGTGACACATGGTGGTGGCAGCATCATGCCGTGGGGGTGCTTTTCAGCTGCAGGGACAGGATGACTGGTTGAAATTGAAGGAAAGATGAATGTGGTCAAGTACAGCGATATCCTGGACCAAAACCTTTTCCAGAGTGCTCATGACCTCAGACTGGGCCCAACGTTCAACTTCCAACAAGATAATGGCCCTAAGCACACGGCTAAAATAACAACGGAGTGGCTTCCGAACAACTCCATAACTGTTCCTGATTGGCCCAGCCAGAGCCCTTACTTAAACCCAATTGAGGATCTCTGGAGAGATCTGAAAATGGCCGTCCACCAACGTTCACCATCCAAACTGACAGAACTGGAGAAGATCTGCAAGGAGGAATGGCAGAGGATCCCCTAATCCAGGTGTGAAAAACTTGTTGCTACTCAATACTGAGCAAAGGGTCTGAATACTTAGGTTTTCTCGATTGATAAGACACCTAATTCCATTCACTGCACACAGCCACCAACTGACTGCACACATTTCTCAAAAACAGGACTCTGCTGTCAAAACTTTGAACACTATTCATGGTTTGCACAGTTTCCAAAACTCTTGCACTCTTTTTGCCAAAGACTGAACACGTTTTTTGCTCATTTGAACACACTTTTCACTCATAGCACACATTTTTCAAAAAGTGAACACTAGGAAGCAGAATTGGGACACTGTTCCAACACTGCTGTCACAATTAAGACACAACAGGTCAAAACTGAAAACACTTTTGCCAGTGAACTGCACACTATGAAACCTGCTGGGGAACAGAATTAGCTGTTCAGAATGCAATCTGTTGTTAAGGTCAGCGGATGGTAAGGATGGTGCATAAAGTAAATAGTTTCAGGTTTATTGTGGTTTACTTTACATGTATGTAAATGTTGTTTGTCACTTCAGTGACATGTCTATACTGTAACAATACAAGCAGTCAGAAACGTTCTGAAAATACTGTAAAAAATCTAATGCATATTTCTGGGTCACAAGTGCTAGTAAAATTACAGAAAATGTACCACGACTGACATTTTCTCTGTTTTGTGTGCGTTTGTTCCAGAGAGTTTTTCAGTTGGATTCTGATGATAGGCCACATGAATATATCTGTGACAATGTTAGTTTTCATAGAGGACTATTGATTGTTGGATGGAATGGTTCAATATGAACCTCAAGTTATTGTGGTTTTTCTGCCACCATATTCTCCCTTTCTGAATCCTATAGAAGAATTCTTCTCTACATGAAGGTGGAAGGTATATGAGCAACAGCCATACTTTGGGAAAATCTCTTGTAATCAATGGTCTTGGCATGTGTGATGTTTCTGTTGATGCATGTCAGGGCTGGATCAAACACACTAGGTCTTTCTTTCCACATTGCCTGGCCAGAGAAAACAGCTTGTGATGTTGATGAGGTCCTGTGGCCCCGGCTTGTAAATATTTGCATACTGTACTGTGTACAATACAGTGCTGTATTTTTTGTCTAACATTATTTTTATTTTGTAATGTACAGTCAGGCACTGCAATAGCCCCCTCTGATTCATTTATAGGATGCATTTGTGTTAAAGTTGTCATTTTTGAGGACTGTATCATTTTTTATTTTTATATTTTTTTTTTACACATCATGTGAAAACACAGTGAGAGAAGAGTGTTATGTATTTAGCAGTGCAGTGTCCTACTTTTGCTTTGTGTGTCTCAATTTTGAAAAGAAAGTTCAAATGTTGACAGTAAAGTGTGCTTTTGACACAAGTGTGTAGTGCTTTCCGAATTGTGTCCTAATAAAGAAAATAGTGTGCAATGTTTTGGGAAATGTGTGCTATTTTTCAGGAACAGTGTCTTATCAATCGAGAAAAACTGTAATATCAAATGCAAATAACTGCAGTATTACAAAGAGTGAAAAATTTAAGGCAGTCTGAATACTATACTTTACTGAATGCTACCCACTGTATGTTGAAGTGTGCAGAGCAGATCCATGTTTGATTCAGTCATTTTCTGCATACCGATGGTTGAATTTCAAAAGAATATAGACCTATTCCTGTGTGTAAAGGTCATGCACACCTTACGTAAAAATAGAAATAAAAGATTGGTCTATTTTTATGAATGCAGCGTGGCTCTTTCCAGAGCTTACAGTGCTGTGCAGTGGAGTAGAGAGATCTTTAGATAGCTGTGCAGTGTTAGTACAGCTCACTGTTTAAATTTCTTTGGGTAACTGGTAAAAAAAATAAAAGAAGCTGAGCCTAAAGGCATTTCTCTTGACCCACTAGTTAATCTTGAGTGTGTTCCAACTCTCATAAACTCTGATGTGAACCAAAGAGAATAAGTTCACGATAAAAAGAACTTTGCTTCAAGGCACGTGGACACACAGACTGTACAAAAGATTTGTCTGAAATTGAATACAAATCAGCAGGTTTGATTATGATAAGTAAATTCTCTCATAGCCACAACTTGTCACTGAAACAGCTGAGTCACGGTGAGGCACGATGACAACAGCAAAACTAATGTAAAGAGGCTTTTGCGGGAAATTATATTATTGCCTGAATGCAGAAAAAGTGAACACAAAACACCACCAATTGGCAGCCAGAGACAGATGGTGTGGATTTTTTTATTTCACTGACAACTGAAATAGATTTATTTTTTTTAAATTGAGCCATTGATGTTGCTGCATCAATCTGAGCAACTTCGCTTTTACTTCTACTGCATCACATTTCAAGATCAGATCATGATGTATTCAGAGATGAGTGTGGTTATTTGAGGCGGCCTGCTGCCCTTTATAAGGTGATTTAATAAAGACAAAAACAGATGGCATCGTATGTCAAATCAGGTGTCAGCATCCAGTTTGTGTCCTGCTGCTTTCAGGTGTTGCAGGAATTTATTGAACTGAAAGCTTGAAGCTGTATATGCAGTAAAACGCAGCTGATGTCAACAGATAACGTAAAAAAAAGATATCCCCACATTCATTTATAGATGAATAAACACTGCTTTAGGTCAAAGCTGCAATGATTAATAATAAAATAGCTGTCAACTACTGATTTAATCATCAGCTTTATTGATTTTTTTGTAGTATTTTAAGTTCTCTAAATTATCATATTCATCTTCTCAAATTGAATATTTCCTTGTTTATTTCCTCCTCTGTGATAGTAAACTGAAAATTGAAATCAACATTTTATAAAACAAACAACTAATAAATTAATCAAGGAAATAGTTGCCAATGAAAATATGTCAGTTGCAGAACTAATTTATGGGCATTCCAGCTGTAATGTCAAAAAACTGTTGTTCTGTTTCAGGTTTATTATAACACAACTGTTGGCTGAGGTTGGAGTCATTGAAATTGTTTATTTAAATTTAAAAGATTATTTCAATGTTGCTGCACATTTGTTCAGAGTATTTAACCAGAAACAGACATGTACCTTCAAAAATCATATTTGTGGTGAAATGTCAAATGATTCAAAATAGTATCACATCTCTAAAGTTGAATTATTTCTAAGTTGGACATTCACTCTACTGTAAAATTTAAAACTACCAAAATCTTTAACTTTTTATGTCCATTTTTTACATTTTTGATGGCAACCTCAGTCCTCCATGACATTGAGGATGCCGGTGTTGGACAGAGATGTTCTGTCATTCATTCTGAAGATTTTTTTCAGCAGCTTTTTACTGGAGGGGTTGTGTTACTTTCTCTTAAAATACTCCAAAAGTTGTTTTTTTTCAAGTCGAGTCAGCACACATTCTTTACCAGGTCATAGTTTTTCTTTTTTATAAACTGTCGTTATGGCAGCGTACTTTACTGGAATATTCTTCTGCCAGTATTTTAACACACTACTGTTCAAAAGTTTGGGGTCACCCACACAATTTCATGTTTTCCATGAAAACTCACACTTTTATTCATGTGCTAACATAATTGCACAAGGGTTTTCTAATCATCAGTTAGCCTTTTAACACCATTAGCTAACACAATGTACCATTGGAACATAGGAGTGATGGTTGCTGGAAATGGGCCTCTGCACTCCTATGTAGATATTCCATTAAAATTTAGCCATTTCCAGCTAGAATAGTCATTTATCACATTAATACTGTCTAGACTGTATTTCTGATAATGTTATTTTGATTAAAAAAAACTGCTTTTCTTTCAAAAATAAGGACATTTTTAAGTGACCCCAAACTTTGGAACGGTAGTGTATATCTACAGACATTCACAGTGTATCCATGACTGTAATCTTCCAACACTTTTTGCATACATGCAGTCCCAAGTCATCACATTCTCACCTTCGTGCTTCATTGTCAGGACTATGCATTCACTGTGGTAGTCTTGCTCAGATTCACGTCATATGTATCGAACACCATCTGAGCTGAACTTGGTCTCATCTGACAAAAGAAGGCGTTCACAATATTTACCATGTTTCTTTTCATGTTCTTTAGCAAGTTTTGTTTTTGTTACACCCTGCTGACCCAAGCGGTTGGGTTGTAACACATGTGAAACCATGATACAGACATGCAGAGAGATGCAACCCTTAGGTTCAAAACTGAGAAAGTTCTTTTCTTGGGAAGTTCTTGGTCTTTACGGGTCATTTTTAGAACCGTGGTCATGCAGTTTTCCTGATGTACTCAGTTTAGTTTCACTGATTACAGGTGTGTTCAGTTTCTACTTTGTATTATGTATTTTCAATAATCGACTACTGCAGGGGTGCAGCAAATGCTGTGTTGACAGATCTCCACGTTAGCTAAAATAACTACAGGTAACATTCATTGTTACCAAGCAGCCGTAGATTCATTGTACCAGCGTTTTTCATTCAGATGCAATAGAAAAGATTTTTGCTTCAACCTATCATTTCAACTTAAATGTTGATTGCACATTGTAACGGCTGGAGAATAATGACACCATTAGTGTATAGGTGCCCTATAATGCTAGCTTTCAGTATGCAATTCTGTCTGCCACCAAGCAGGAATATCCTGGACAATAAAGGCTCAATTTACAGCCAGAGTAATCAAGTATTTCAACAAGATCAGTAACAAACCTGAATAAGGTGTTTTAGTCTGCCTTTACCATTGCGCTGAGATCTGTGCTTCTGTTTCAAATTGGGAATTTGTAGCTATTTCTTGCTTTGGACGGTGGCCAACTTGCAAGTGGGAGCCATGTTGCTGATGATACTGCTAGAAGTCAGAGAACAAACCAAGAGCTTCTTCTCCTCTTTCTGATTTCTTAAGTGGTGTTGAGTGCTTCACATCCTTTGTTGGTATTTACGAGGTTCTGAGGAAAACAGAGCAATTCGTTCTTTGCAGCACCAATAGAAACACCACCTGGAAGCGTGAGGGATGGAAAAGTCACTTTAATATTGAACGCAATCAGTAATGCGGGTGAGCAGATGTTAATGAGAAATACTTGACATAAAAGTATCTTTTCATGTTAAAATCCAATTATTTTGCGTTTTTTAGAGTATTCGTGTTCCGAGGGCATGTTCCCAATTCAAGTTTTGCGCATGGCTGTCCTGAACAAAAGTGAATATAGAGGATGTGCTGGATGAAGGCAGTGCTTGCAAAAAGATATTTAAAAAAATCTATGGTCTGACAGACATAATAAAAAAAAAAATCAATTCACAAGCAAAAGTCCACTGAATCCTCACAGCACAAGCTGAACTGGGAAATATGTTCATCATCACACAAGTGTGCTCATGCAGGATGAATACCACTGGGTGCTTTCAGGTACTACATGGGCGCTGTTGTACAAAGGAGTAAAAGACGGCATTCTGCAATTGTGATGGGCAGGTCAGTGAGGTTTTGATGGCTTTTTTAACACAACAAGTTCATTCCCATCGACTGTTGTATTTGAGACAATCTGCTTCACCTCTTCCTACGCAACACAGGGGCGGCATGGCTCAGTGGGTAGAGTGGCCGTCTTGTAATCGGTTCGATCCCTGGCCCGGAGCGCTCATGTCGAGGTGTCCCTAAGCAAGACACCGAACCCCTAACTGCTCCTGATGGGTCGTGGTTAGCGCCTTGCATGGCAGCTTCCGCCATCAGTGTGTGAATGGGTGAATGTGATGTATAATGTAAAGCGCTTTGGGTATCGTTACAGGTATAGTAAAGCGCTATATAAGTACAGACCATTTACCATTTACAACAGGTGCTGCTCTGCATCCACATCAAAGAGCTCAGCATAAGAAGCAAACTACTGAAGGTCGGGGAAAAAAATATTTTCAGCTGTTTAGCTGTTATCTGTCAAGACTAAGGACACCTTCGTCTAGAGCAGGGATAACAAATTCATTTTATTTCAGGGGCCACATTCAGCCCACGTTGATCTGAAGTGGGCCGGACCAGTAAAATCAGAGCATAATAGCCTATGAAAACCACAACTCCAAATTTTTCCTTTGTTTTACTGCAAAAAAATCTGTTCTGAAAATGTTCACATTTAAAAAATTATCTTTTTTGCAAAACATTATGAACAAGAAAAATAAATTCAATTTCAACAACATTATGCCTCAGTTTCTCATTTACGCATTACAACTTACAGATCACAGAGCATCTACAAAATGGCACAAAACATTTAGTCACAGGTATCTGGAACTGAATAGACTATTTTACTTTATGATCACAACAAGAAGTCAGACAAAAACAGACAAAAAAACAAGACAAAATATTACAAAAATGAGACAAATGACATGAAACAAGCAAAGAGGCAAAAAGCAAGACAAAAAAGTTGCAAAGTGACAAAAAATAGACAAAATACAAGCGACACAAAAAGAAACACAAAACTACAAAAACAACACAAAACAATGAAGAAAGCAAAAGACAAAATGACAAAAATGAGACCAACGACATGAAACGAAACAAAAAGAGACAAAAAATGAACAAAAACGAGACAAAAAAATGATATAAATGACACAAGACAAAAAAACAAAATGACAAAAAAATAGAAAACACACAAGCAGGACAAAAAAGAAACACAAAATGACAAAAATAACAAACAAAACAATGAATAAAGCAAAACACTAAATGACAAAAATATGACAAAAAACCAATGAAACAAAACAACAAAAACAAGGCAATATTACAAAAACAAGACACAAAATGACAACAGAACAATGAGCAATATAGTATTTTACTTTATGCTCAAAACAACCTGTCATGGTCTAGAAACTATTTCAGATTTATATTTTTATACAGTCATGGAAAAAAATGATTAGACCACCCTTGTTTTCTTCAAATTCTTGTTCATTTTAAATGCCTGGTACAAGTAAAGGTATATTACCTGAAGAATACAATGAACATGACAAAAAATGCGGCTACTTTATGCCCTATTTGATATGCTTAAGCTTAATTGCATTCCCAGGGTATATATGAGGCCATTTCATGTCAAAAGCAGCACTGCACATGCAAAGGCCTGAGTGGTTTCCTGCTTAGATTCAAGCCGTAGCACAACTCAGAAATCAGCTCTCACATAATGCCTACAACAAAAGAATTACGTGAAGCCACAAAGGCAGACATCTTGGCACTGCTGGAAATTGTCATGAGTGAGAGACAGGAAGCGAAAAAAATGAAGATCTCCAAGACAGCCATTCATTACACCAAGAAAAAAACAAGCCGAACATGGTACTACCAAATTGCTAGCTGGTCATGGCAGGAAAGAGATGACCATGAATGCAGTCAGTCCTGTGTCAGGAATCATTGTCAGACCTCCAGGTACCTTAAAAATGAGTTGGCGTTGTCGAGAAATGTGACTTGTCTGGCAAAATAGTTCCAAACCAACTTCTTGAAGCTGGTCTGAAGTCACACGGGGCATGGAAGAAGCCCTTCATCAACGAAAGGCAAAGGAAAGCCCAGTTACTCTTTGCTGGGGATCAAAAGGATTAGACTGTTGATGACTGGGCTAAGGTATTTTTCAGTTGATGCCCACTACAGCCAAGTAATGAATTACTGGATTTTCCAACAAGACAATGCCTCAAATTTGTTTGAATTAGTGCAACAGGAATGGGCTGCTGTGACAGCAGAACAATGTCAGAAGCTGGTGGAGAGCAGCCAAGATGCAGGGCTGCAGTCATCAAAACCAATGGTTATGCAATCAAGTATTAACTCCTGTGTGTATCATGTGACTAAAACAAACAGAAACGAAAACAAGGACTGTCTTTGGCAGTACAATGCCACAGCTATTGATGTAAGAACTTAAGTGATATTGGTTATTAACAAGAAAACCACGGAAAATGGCTAGATATCAGCTTAAACTCTTATGAGCTATTTTCATTATCATTATATTTGTCCATACAAATGTACCGTTAGTGGTACCAGGGATTAAAATTAATACAAAATTGAAGAAAACAAGGTTGGTCTAATAATTTTACTTAATTAATAATTTTTGACTGGATTTTTTTTTAAAAAGATGGGAAAAAATGATATATTTTATAATTGTATATTTTACAAATTTAGAATTTGCATTTAATGTCTTCTCTGTAATTTTTACACTTCACAAAGTTGTCCTGTGGGCCGGATTGGACCCTCTGACGGGCCGGTTTTGGCCCGTGGGCTGCATGTTTGACACCCCTGGTCTCAAGTGTAGCATTGGTGGGAATGTGCATTTTTTTAGTTGCCGGTAGTCAAAGCTAACTCGTGACAAAAACCTAATGTTGAGCTGGTGTTATGCTTTCTGTACCCACAAGTACACGAGTAGGATCCAATATGTGGATATGAGCTACTGCTCATGGATGCAACAGAGTCTTCCAAGCTAACTAGAACCAACAACAAAGCATCCATGGTGTCTGTAGCTGTCTGTGCACATCCACAAAGGGAGTATAATCAAGGGTATAGCCTCTTCGTGTCTCTGCTGGAAAGTCTGGTGTAGCTTTGGCAGTCACAAGAGAACAATTATGACCCTTTTAGAAGGTCAGTGTGTGGGTAACTGTGTTTTAACTTGGCTATGTGTGAGTAATTGTCTTTGGACAGTGACAGTACAGAATCATGGCCATTTTGTTCATTGTGGTTAAGATAATGTGACTCTTCATCAGCTCCAAACACCCTGTTCTAAATAAGGTAGAGTTATCTACAGGCCCATGTGTGGCTTTTACTGCCACAGAAGAGGAGTAAATCGAATTTATGTATGTCATCTCTCGCTTGTTTCAGCTTGCTAATGCAATTCTAAAAACTGTATTGAGGCAAAAACACAGTCTGTGTGTGTGTTTTTTTATACAGTCTTTCCAGAAAGTATTCATACTTGTCCAATACTTTACTGGTTGTTAAAAATTCAGATTATGAATGACACAGTAACTTAATGTTTTTACAGTAGGTCCTCTTAAACCGAGGACCTACTGCCTTTGACCTACAGCGTTTTGTGGTTATGTCGCCAGTGACTCGCCATGTCCCATAAATTTATTAAAAAGTCTTGTTCCATCACTCCGACATACGGCGTTAAAACAAATTTCCCGCGGGTACTTGTTGAAGAATACGTCATCACACCGTGCTATACGAGAAACATGGCTTTGTTTACATTCGCTGGTTGTACACTACATTGGATTGTGCTACATTCACTTTCTTTTGTTTGTGTTATTTTTTGAGAAACTTTTTGCCCTTCATTATGGATCCCAAGTGTAAGTCAGACTCTTCTGAGTGTTTTTATGTCCTAGATTATGATTTTACCACTGTGTTAGTATAGGTGAGTGACATAGGTACTTATGTACATATGTGACCTCCAACTTACAGCGAAAATCGTGTTACATTGCACCGTAGGAACAAAATTCCAATGTAAGTCCTGCAGGAATACTGTTGTTAAGAATCCCATATTAATGGGGTACCCATGCAACATCATTAATAATCTGTGAAGCATCATTTTTGTCCAGGCGTGTTTCATCAGTTTAGTTTTTAAAATAATTCTGTTAAACCACAGTTCAAAAGCAATGTCTGATTTTCATTGTTTAATTTTCATAGAATTTTTATTTATTATTACTTTTGTCAGATTCATATTATTTCTGTGACCATTGTGGGTTTTTCTTTCATCAACCGAGGGGTACCAACAATTTTGTCCACGTGTGTATGTTTTTACTCTGGTCTTCAGTCTAATAACATTTGCCATAATTATATCATCTTTTACTTTTAGTATATCGTACCCAAAAAATATTACACTTCACATAATTCCAGGTCCTTCCACAAACACTATACTAAATTAAGAGTGAATAAAAAGGCATTGACAAGCAAGTCATTTGATAACATATTCAATTAACAATCTGTGTACTGAATAATAAACAACAGTAGATCTGTTCAAATTAGCATAAAACATTTTTTTTTACATGAGGTCTACAGAGTGAGTGTTTTGAAGAAAGTAGGTCAGCTCTCACACTGATATTTGGTTCTTTTAGTGAGATATTTGGCAGCTATTTTAGACTGACTCAATGCTGCGAAAGGCTTCCAGAGTGTCTGAAAATATATCTTAAACAGCCCATGAACCCTGAAAGCTCACCACTTTTGATCAAAGTGCTGCAGAAGAAGTGTACGTCTGTCAGTGCAGAGAGCAGCTGACATCCGATCCTGTCTGCATTACTGCAAATGGAACACATTAGCTGCAAATAAAGAGCCACTGACTGACATACACACAGTTAAATACAACCAGATATTGTGTGACATACTGTTGACATGTGCCTTCGCTGGCTGCTGCAGCCCTTGTTGATTTCACTGAAGATGCAGCTTTTATCTCTTGGATCTCATTTTTAATCCATGACATTCAGACGGTCTGTGCACTACGTACTAAGTCCCACATTTCAGAGAGCTAACAAGAAACAATTTGATATGCTACCATCAAAGGTCATTGGATGAAATAAATTTGCCAGTTCAGAAATGTAAAGAATCTATTCCAGTTTTCAGAGATGTATCACAAGAACGCCCAGAAAATTCAGTTCTAGAAACAATCTGTTATTATCTTCAAATTAATTTCTGACTTGTAAATCAGATATCGGGTCAGAATTGCTGCTGCTGGGCAAAAGCTTGGGGTGCCAGAGTGCTGTACAGTCAGGAGAAATGAATAAATCACAAAAGCAATGCAGATACTGAGAGACTACTTGATTATGTACACCTATAAAATCTAATGTAATCCAGAAAAACAGCATGTCGGCCATAAATTCACTGCATATCTATTTCATTGTAATTGCTTTATTCTAAAAATTTGCCAAAAAATATACTGATTCCTCTAACCAGATTCTGTAAAAGACAAAAAAAAATTGGCATTCCTCTGCGCAGCTAACAAGCTATTAGTGACTAGCCAGCACCCAAAAAAAAGCACATGATAAAAATCGAGGAAGTTTTGAGATGAATGGCAGTCTGTGAGGGGCTGAATACAAAAACAGTGAATAAAAATGTTCCCAGAGCAACAAAATGATACCTATAAACTGCTAAAGTTCAGAGAGTTAAGACAATTATCAGCAGAATAATGAAAATAATCATTTGTTGCAGCTTGACTGAAAAGTAATCAAAAGTAAAAATAACAGAAGCTGGATTGATTATCTTTCAAGAGATTATTCTCACTTGCCACTATGTGCTTCACTGCGAAGAAAAAAAATTCATTGGTAGCAGTGATTATATTGTTACGTGTGTGACAGGTGGAAGAATTAAAGAGTCAGAGAGACGTGAGCAGCGATAACTGCAGCTACATCTGAGGTATAATTTCGCTGGTGTAGCTGGCCAGGAGGTGGAGCTTGTACTTCATCTCATATTCTCACTCTGTGTGTTTTGAGTGCATTAAGCCGACTGGCACTAGTTGAAAAAAGCGATGACATTTGAAAAAACAGAATTGAATAAAAAGCACATTTGCCAATATTTTAGAGTGGCTCTATGAAAAAAACAAGTCAGAATTGGTTGATAATGAGCACACATGTGGTGTCTGGTGATGAACTGTGGCACTCCTGAGCCATCAGTCATGAGCCGTGTCACCACAGCAGAAGATATCGCTCATTTCTGACAGGTGCATATATGGTTTGACACAATCTTGGCTGCCGAACCATCACACGATGATCCTGTGATGACTGAGAAACTACAAGTTTTTTACATTTTGATTTTCAGTTTTGTTTTGCAAATTTGTATTTTGTAATGCTTATATTTCAACTACCAGCATATGTTTGTATGTCTGTTTGTCTGTCTATTTAGCAACATTACTTAAAAATGGACTAACGGATTTGGATGAAATTTTCAGGGACAGTCAGAAATGACACAAGGATCAAGTGATTAGATTTTAGCAGTGATGCAGCTTATAGTCTGGATCCATGGATTTTGATTCAGTTGTTGATTTTTGAATACACTTGGCATTTGTAATGTGCTAACACGAGGTGCAAAGATGACTGTAGCATATAGACTGATTCAGAAACAATATCTTTCTTAATCCTGGCTTGATTTCACACGTGTGTTGGCTGGAGGTCATTAAGCATCACAGAAGGCTTTGTCATGGTGCCCCTTTATGAGCTAAACCTGCTAATGTTTTCTGTTGCACATGCTCTATATGGTAAAACCTGAAGCTACCTTTCAAATGTGTGTAAATGTTGGTTTTTTTTTTTAAAATAATACAACTTAACCTGTCGGATTTCTGCGATGATGTTATTGATTGTTGCATTTAAAGGGCTTGCGGCAAAAACCAGTTAGATGAAAAAGTTAGGAGTTATTGTAGGCATCATTTTCCCTTAAGTAGAAAGGCTTAAAAACAGGAACTAAGGGTTTGGCTCTCCTTAAGCTGAGTGATTGTATGTGAGATGAGGTGAGGTGAGTCAGAATAGATGTAAAACCAGCAGCGACAGCTCTATGCACTGACCAAAACAAATGGAGAGGTGGCTTGACCTCAAACAAAAAGGTAAGCTGGCAACACAAACATCCTGACAATTACCAATCAGAGTTTGGATGAACATTTGTTTGATCAAATTCTGCAAGATGCTTGAGTTTCAATGAGCCAAAAACAAACTCATCTTTTGCGTTAGATTCAGAAATGAATGTTTTTTTTCATTATCTGATTTCAGATTCTCAATTGAACACAGAAAGATGAAAGACTTCATCTGTAATGTGAGGTTTTTACCTTCTCTGGAGAAGCAGGGGGGTTGAATCTGCTGGCACACACCAGGAAGGAGTCAGGCTGAGGTTTGGCATTCTTCACCTCAGGATCGTCGCCCAGAACAATGTGGTCGAAAATAGCAAACAGGTCTTTGTGTTGGCTCGTCTTCAACTGGAATGTCACACCAGCTGAGCTTGTTGCCACTGCAATGGGGATGTTGTGCTGCTGCAGATGATGCACAAGTTTCTTAACACCTGGTGGTGCACAAGTTGAAAATTAGACTTCAAGGTAGACTAATATATCTGTTTGACAAAGAAAAGACTAAGAGAACAGCTGCTGAATATGTTTTTTATTCTTATTGTTGGTGACAAGAGAGAAGAGCAGAGCTGTGGGAGGATTTTAATCTACAGCTTCAAGGATGATAGTCTGTAAAAGCTGTAATAAAAACTCCCTCAAGGAACACACTCCTTTAACTTGCTAGGTGACAAGAACGTGTACCCAATAAATGATGCATGGTAACACCTTATCATACTTTAGAGCTGCATCCTTATTTTGGATTTTATAAACTCCACATTTCCCAGCTAAATACAGTATAAAGAAGAACTTAGTAAACTCCAGTGCAAGATCACCTAAATGCCAAATAATTCAAAATTGCATCACCCATCAAGAACTGGAATTATTTCTAAGGTGAATAGTTTAGTATTTCCTCTTATGAACATTCAAAAACTGTAACTTTAGAAAAACTATATTGACAATACAGTGGCCAAAGTAGGAAATAAATGCTCCAAATGTGAATACATCTGTAATTACTGAAACAAAACAGAGTATATCTATGCTTTCCAATCAATCTAACTGCATGAACATGGTTAAACATGACCTCAGAACACCAGAACATGCTTGGTTTGTAATCTGTGGGCTCTCTGCATGTCTGCATCATGGCTCCACATGGAAAAGAATTGTCACAGGAAGTGGAAAATCTGACCGGGAAACTTTCTAATATCAGTAGAAACACAGCTGCAGGAGTGATAGGGGGTACAAATTGAACCACACAGTGCCGCTAATCAGGGCTTCAGTGGCTGTCCTCCTGAAATGAAGCAATGGATGGTGGCAGTGAACATTTATAGACGGAGTTTAAACTTTGCTGAAGACCAGGAAAAGAAGTCTGATGAATATTGAAAGCACATTCTTTAGTCAGATGAGCCCAAGATAAATTTGTTCAGCATGAACCTGGCCAGGACTGCCACAGTGAATGCATAGTCCTGACCAGAGGTGGGAGTGTGATGACATGAAGCTGAAGTCACAAAAGACTCATTTAATGACTGTTGAAAATCTTTGTGGTTTTACAGTGTCTGGCTCTGATAAATGCTTGAATTGTGTTGATTTTTTTTCTTTTTTACCATAACACTTAATTTAAATCCCAACAGCACGTTTTGGGGTCCAGAGTTGTAACAGCACCTCAGATTAGAACTCAAATCAGTGTTTCCAAGTAGATAGACACATCTCAAGATCAACTAACACTTCATACATCAGGATTTTAAACAGTTACATCATCAGGGTCTCCTGTTTAGTAATGAAGAATACAATTAATATAAATTCCAGCTTTATGGGTCATTCCAGAATTGGAGGACATTTTACGTCCCACCCATCAAATTTCAAATAATCCATGTACGAAATACTAAAACTTGCAGTTGTTGTGTAAATTTACTTGTCCTGAGACCAAACCAAAAAAAAAAAAAAACTGGGAGAAAAGAAAGTTTGAAAGCATTTTTATAAATATCAAATAAGTCTGGAGTTCCCTCTAAAATACCATTTTTCTCTTGTCCCACCCCCCTGGTGACCAAATTGAATCTCCATTCAAACAGTTGAAATTAAATTTAAATCTCCTTTTTTTTTATTTATTTTATTTTATTGATGTCTCTTTTAATTGTGGGAACATTTTCTTTAAATCAGCATAATATTTTAAATAATAATTACTATGCATGCAACATGTGACCACCAGCAACCATGTCAGCATAACCTTTTTAGCTGATAGAAGAAGAAGAAAACAGTGAATCACATGATATGGTGGAATTAACATCATCAAACTGTTTTCCAAAAGAATGGGTAAATCAAAGGTATATCCCCCGTATATTTTTCATATTTTTATAACACTGTCAGCCTTGATTGAATGTCTCATAAGACAAATTCTTTTTTTTTTTTTGTTACTTTTTTACATCAGTAAGTTTGTCCTTTTGGTCAGCAGAAACAGCTAGCTACATATCTAGCTTCTACTCCAGAGAAAAAGCTAACATTAGCATTGATTAGCAACCCCATTACTGTGATTAGAGAAGGGTTAGTAAACAACAAATAAAACATGCAATAAAAATGGTACAATTGATGTGTAAGCTGAGCCAATCAAGCCTTTCATAGTTTATTTCCTATTATTGACCGATATGTTGCAGAAACTGAAAAAAAGGAAGTTAATTTTTCAAAAATTTTGCAGCTCAAATGTCCTCCAATTCTGGAATGGCCCTTATAACACCTGACAGAACCAGGTGGAATCCAGTTCTGAATATAAATCAGAATCTGACAGGACCCCCATAAACCAACCACTAAGCTCCTGCGTGGGATGCAGCTAATACATTAACTTAAAACCTATTCTAATGTACACAATCCATTTAAACGACTTCTTTTCTGGCATAACAGCATTAACACATTCTGTTTTTCATAACGCCTGTTCACAACATGTGAGCTTCACAGTGCGTTCGCCTGGAGAGTGGGTGTGTCTACCTGCTGTCAGCCTCACACCTGCCCACTGAAAACCATGTTTTGTTTTACAAATGTGGGTTGCTAATGTCGAACAGCGACATGACAAAGACTTCTTCTGTGCATTTAGGAGGGAGCAGAGGCACAATTACTATCAGTGGAACGGTTCTGCAAGGCTGACAGTTAACAGTAAGCCGCCTTTGTCCAGAGCAAATGACACGCTGTCCGTATAGTGTAATGACGGCCATGACATTCTGTACGAAATCCAGGCAGCAGCTGATGAATTAACGGCTGTACCGGCTGAATCAACCTCCTCATGTAGATTTCTTTCTCATTTATTTCTATTCATATTGAGAGGAAGTTCTTCTCATGGCTTCTATGTGGGGAGATGGTTTCATGACAGTAGACTGAAGAGCAGCTCCAGACACACCTGTCTGTCATTTCAGATGATTAACCCACCCAGTTCTCCCCTCCAATCAGACTGCAGCGATCACCTGAACCAGGATATAAATCTGCGGCCAAACTCTCATGCTGGTTGGCTGTGATTTAACATGAGTAGCTTGCATTTGTGGCTCTTGTGTCTTTGGTGCTATGTGCAATAATGTAGCTCCCTTGTCACCAAGCTCCTTGTTGTTTTGTGTTTCTGTTGGCCCAAAAGTGGTTACAAGAATAATGACAAGTTGCATTACATTCCTCCATTGTTTAGTGACAGTCGCTCCACAAGGTCTCTGGTAAATCATCCATACCTGGCATGAGTTCTGCAGAGAGAAAGATCTTTTCTTGTTTCTGCCTGCTTTCGGCCAACAGTTCCTCAGCCGTCATGGGAAGCTCCAGTCGATCCCGAATAATTTGGGCAGCTTCCAGAGCCTTTTTACCCATCACTGACGCCTTCACATCCCACGAGTACTGTTTTCCAAACCGGTCACATATCTGCTGGAACGACACCGTGTAAAGTCGCTCTGTGTCTGAAGTGAGAAAACGCAGACAGAAAATTTACTTTTATAATAAGGATTAGGAGGAGGTCAAAAAGGATTCAATATGAAAGGAACATTTGGTGCGCTGCCACACACCTATTTAATGCTTTAAGCTCCAAACAATGCTTATTTTCATTAATGATCACTCTGCCGATTATTCTCCTAATTAATAAATTAGCTGTTTGGTCGATAAAATGGTGGAAAGCCTAAGATGAAATTTTTAAGATTAGATTTTAGTCAAAAAAAAGAAGAAAGAAATCAGAACATTTAAAAAAAATAACTGCAAATGGAGAATTTAGACTTCTTTTACTTATTTATTTTTTGGAACCTTGTTCAAACTGAATATCAAAACGGTCAATGATTAGTTTAATAGTTGGCACTTCATCAGTGAGTTAATTATTCTTGCATGCACGATGCAGGTTTTGCAAGAACTCACTAGACAATAAAATTACACCTAATGCACTTGAAAATAACACTATCAAGCTTAGTTGAACATTAAATGACACATACCCGAGTGTCTCTAATAGGGCTATTGTAGCAAGCCAAACATAGTTTAAAAATGTCATCATTTTTAGGTTCCTGGTGGAGCGTAAATCAAACATTATGTAAACTACTTAAAGGTGGACAGTAAATGCTCGTCTTTAATTCGGCATATGTCTGGTTAATAAGGAAGTCCCACTTTCCTAAAATCTCAGCGTCTATAAGTAGGTTACCGTTTAATGTGTAACTTTGATACAGTTAGCTGAAAACCATGAACTTCACGTTGATTTTTGAGAGTGCATAGCGCAGATCATATTGAGACGTTTGCCGAATTCATCTCCACATCGTGATATATAAAAGTTCTGGAGAAGGATGTTCGACATGATCTAGATTTTTAGTTTTGTACAAGAAATCATAATCATGTATTTTCTCAATAGAGTCCGGTATGCAAGCTCTTCACACTGTACGATGGAGTGAATGAGTTTCTGAATCAACAGAGCTGTAACTGTGTTCAAAATAAACAAAACATCGAGATAGTGAACACCAAATACCTAATAATAATCCATCCATGTCGAAAATGACATGACTCACAGGTTTGTAGCAGCTGCTTGACATGTTTCACTTATGAGTTTACTTCCGCGTTGGCTATGACGGAAGAAGGTCAACTAAAAACTAACACGGATGTTCATGTTGTTATTTAAAACAGATGCTCGTAACGTTTAGCCTCTTCTGTTAGCACCCTAGCAGCTTTTATACATGTTCTTACAAAAACTGGATTGTTAAAATTAAGAATAATTAAACTAATACAGTTTAAAATGGGGTTTAATCTGTTCAGGGTTACTTTCGGTCGGTCCAGTGCAGTGGCTGCTGGGAAATGAGGTTCACACTGACGACCTATTGAATTGTTTTATCAACAGTTCAATGGGTTGCAAAACAAAGTTGCTTTGTTTGTCTGTTTAATGAATATCAGTCTTTTAAACTGTCATAACAAAGGAAAGACGATTTTATTTTTAAACAAAACTTTTTAATGTCATAAACAGCGGGATTTAAAACTACAAAAACTTTTATCATGATGCTCTCTTCCTCCATTATATATCTACATCATCTTTGACTTAATTGTAATAATAATTCTGATTTCTTAAGAGTTAAATTTCAAGTCTTTTTGATCAAGTTAAGACATTTTAAAAAGCTAACAATGCCTTTTCTGTCTGGCTTTCAATAGATTTTCGTCTTCTTCTTCTTCATGGTGGTGGTGGTAGTAGTGGTAGTAGTAACAGTGGCAGTATGAATTTTATTACATTACTGTTATTTTATTGTATTCATCTGTACATTACATTTTATCAGTCTTTTATCACATCTTAATTTTGAATTTTCCTGCTTCTCAAGACAGTGAAACAAATATCAGGTTCTTCATTTGTAACAACATGTTTATGGGCGTTTCAGTGAAGCTTTTTGTGTTTGTTTGTTCTTTATATTTTTAAGAAATTAATTTCCTTCTTGATAGCACTTAGTGCTAGATTCTGTTTGTAGTCTGTTAAATGTTTACACAGCTGATATCAAGCTCCTTCTTCTAACGCAGAATACTGACGTAAGAGTTTAATTAATCTACAATATAATGAAAAATATATTTGAGATATGACGAAGCAACAAGACAAGTAGCATTTAGCAATCTTGGTCACACTAACCCTAATAACAGGCCATTTAATGGGTTGATAATATCCAAATGGACTTGCAAAAAAAGCAAATTTAGAACAGGTTGTCCAGTAATTGCAGGGTTGGCAGTTTGACTTCCATCACCTCCCTGTGTCCTTGGGGAGACACTGAACCCCAAGTTGCTCCCTATGATATGAAAATGTTCCTGTTTTTTTTTTTGGTTTTTTTTAATGAAACAGGGAACTTGATGTTCAATAGCAAGTGATGAATTAAAACATTTTTATGTGTCAAACAGTTCAGTCAGATCTGAGGTGCAGCTTTACAAGAAGCCCAGTGATGAACTACTGTCTGTTAGTGTAAAAGCCCCTTTATATTAGGTGCTAATTCCTTATTAGCTTTTTATAATGAACATTTTTAAAAGAATTGTCAGAAACTAAAGAAGTCAGATCAAGACTTTTAGTGTTTAAAATGGATCATGCTGCTAAACACTTGATTCTATGTTTCCCACAGTGCAAATTAATTGCATTTTTTTTCATTTGACATTAGAGTGTGTTATACTATCTAGTTTCGAAAAGAACTTACTATTTCCCAATATATGTTAAGTGAAATGCTAAGAATACCAGGATGTCCTACTCCATTAACATGCTTTTCTGTCCATTCTGACCCCTTTATATTTAAGGTGCAATACTATGATGAAGTAATATGTATTAATTGTATGTATAGTACACACAACTGTACATACTTTGTAAGTATAGCTGCATTATGGATGCCAAGTACCTCTTTTCAAACTCCATGGTTACAGGTGGTATATTCAAAAAAGTACATTCTGTATCTGTCCTGAACACTTTCCTTGACGTCAATGGAAAATATGATGACACCAACGGATGAGGATTTGAACTGTGCTCTTGGGTCTGTCATGGATGGAGCAGAACTTCGATTGTTGCATTTTTTATTACTCCACCTAGGAATGTGGCAGAGTCATGTGAGAATCAGTGTACGTTTGTCTGTTTATCCGTCTGTCTGTATGTATGTCTGTTAGCAACATTTCTCAAAAACAGACCAGTGGATTTGGATGAAATTCTCAGGGAATGTCAGAAATGACACCAAGACCAAGTGATTAGATTTTGGCAGTGATGTGGGTTATAGTCTATATCCACGGATTTGTTAAGGATTTCTGTATCATTGTGAGATAGCAGCACGGCGTCACTGTAACAATGACAAGTGAACACTATGTCAGCTGCCTGCTGATGATCACATGATTGCAATGCTACTACATATCAACTGCTGTAGACTTGTCTGGACTTATCCGTCAGAAATGATGCAAGGAACATTTCATTGAATTGTGGGGGTGTTTCCGAAGTCCCATCAATTCCCGCTCCCCCGCTACATATTTAGGTCACACGATTCGATATCCATACTTAACATGCATAACACGCCTGTGCTCAGAGCACTGTCATTTTTTTATTACAAATTCCCTCCACTGGAAATGATACGACTGAGCAACCTTGGTGGAGTACTGCGCTCTCAGAGTGCTTTTCTTATTTCCTTTTGTAAAGGATGGACCAGTGGATGCTGCACCTTTCCTTTGCATTCAGAGCTTCACTGACTTACATTATGGCTGTCACTTCAAGAAATCCTCCAAAGCAAAATAAAAGACCACAGTTCATCACTTCCTGTTGCAAATTCCTACTGTTCAAGGCCAAGCTGAGATAATCTCAATGGCATCCTATGAAATTATCAGATCTTCAGAGCCTCAGAAGACATTCAACAATTGTCTCCGGTAAAACTGACTTTGCATGTAAAATTTCTTTGGGGATCCACAACTTCTTCACTTACAAAAGACATGCTGCTCTTTAACACCCTGAATGACAAATGTTTTTATTAATCCAAAACTCTGTCTTACATCTTCATTCTCAGCAGGATGTCACAGAATAGGGCCGCTGTGAATTACTGCCAAAAGGCTGCTCACTGCATTGTTACCGGCGCTGCCACATCTTTCTGAATAATTGGAAGCTCCACGTTAACAGAGTTTGTCTTGTTAGTGTGAAAGAGATGTCAGGGGAATGAGAGAACCCTATAACCTGGACGATCTAATGAGCCTTTGGATTTCAAGTCTAATTGGGTGACGGTGAAATGGAAATTTTCGGGTCCCGTTGAGCGCACTCTGTGCCAAATTGCGCAGTTTAGGGAATTGCTCAGACTGACCGAGAGCTCGGGAAACACTAAGCAGGAGCAGGAACCATGTGTCTTCTTGGAGGAGCACTGGAGAAAAATGCAATTTCCTGATGAAACATGTTTCCTTCTCACAAATAAAACAACTCTGACAAGACAGAGAAAGTATTTTTACATCTGTTCCAGCAGGATCATGAGTGCAGCGTTTAAAGAAAAAAAAGAGAAGAGAGGGGAAAAAAAGCACAGGAAGGGAGGATAAGCCTGATGATGCTTCCAATCCCGCAAATCAACAACAAAAAGATGACAGTCTGGAAGAAGTAGCGGGAGATTGCTATGAAGCTAGCCTGGAGCGACACTTTGCTGTCTGACTGAAACCGTGTGACTGTAGATATAAATAGTGGAGTGGTATAATCACAGCCAGAAACACAGTTAGTTAGCTTCCACATCTCCCTCTGGAGTGGGACTGCTGCAGAGACACTGCTACAATTAGACTGGGAAGCTTCATTGTTTCATGTTTGCTACCTAATTATTATAAAGAGATCCATATATAACCACCAATCTGGCTATAACAGTCAGTGCGATCCAGCTTTGATATGACTGATGATTTGCTTGGATAAACATGAAATTCACCATGACTCATTCTAACCTATAAAGCCTTAAATCCTCCTTTATTCACTGCCTGTCCAAAAAAAAGTCGCCATTTGGATTTAACTAAGTAAATAGGTAAGATCCTTCCATTGATTAATTACTGCAGTGATGAATATGTTTCAGGTGGCAACAACTTATTTAACCCTAGCTGATGCAGTGAGAAGCTTCTCATTCCTTAACCCTTGTATGGTGTTCGGGTCTGTGGGACCTGTTTTCATTTTTGGATCAAAGAAAAGCAATACGATAATTTTTTATTTCAAACTCAGATTCATTGGCCTTGGCTCATTTCCTGTGAAGAACATATATCACAACAGATTTTCAATGACCACACCCCCGAACCAGAACAAGCCCATCAGCAGCTAGCAAGTGAAGAAATATGGATGTCAGTAAATAATAAAATTGAATGGTTTTCTTGACCAAGAAATGAGCCACCCTGCAGGGCTGCCAAGGTGATAAGGATGCAACCAGGGCCAGTATGCATGGCAGTTACTCATGTGGAGGACATCAAGTCTTCTTTTGAGCTTTTCATCACAGATTCCATCCATAAAATTATTCTGGCTTGCACTAATTCAGAAGGAAGACATGTTTTTGGAGAGAGGTGGAAGGAGACAGACCAAACCCATTTACATGCTTATTTTGGGGTTCTTATCCTTGCTTGAGTTTTCGGGTCCAATGAGGAATCTACAGAATGCCTGTGGGATGCAGAAACTGGCAGAGAACCTTTCTGTGCAACAATGTGTCTGGAAAACTTCCACATAATTTCCAGGATCTTCCGGTTTGATAACCAAGATGACAGACCAGCTTGACGGCAGAGACAAGCTAGATGCCATCAGGACAGTGTGGGACAAGTGGGTGCACCGCCTTCCCTTGTTTTACAACCCTGGGCCTAATGTCACTATGAGGAGCAGCTGATGCCATTTTGGGGCCGCTTCCCTCTTCAGACAGTATATACCACCTAAACCTGCAAAATATGGTATAAAGATCTGGGCTGTCTGTGATGCCATTTGCATCAAGCACAAGAAGTACATATGCAGCACACACACAGTATAACTCTGCCCCTCATGTGTTGTATTGGCTGTATGAAAAGACAATGTGTTCAATGGGGCTGATGTGTTGTCTTGACTGGCAGGTTACTGTATGTGTCCAGCTTGTGCTGCATAAATTGACCTGAATGGGTTAAATTTCTAATGAAGTTCAAAAAAACAAAAGTCAGTAGTTATGAAAAACCTTCCTTCATTTGTAAATGTGTTTATTTTTTCTACTCTTACCGTGATTAGAATTGATTTTCTTTTTTTAATAACATTTTATCAATGAAACAAACAAAAAACGAGTAGCACTTTAATTCATAAATGTGATCTAACAAAGGTAAAGAGCAAATATTTACCATTTATGTTGTTTATATTGCTTGTAATTGGAATGAGGAAAACATCTATTGAGTATTTTAACATAAAATTATTTGATTGTGTTGAACTGAAAACCCCAAAATGCAACGGGTCCACCAGACCCATGAACACTGGCTGTGTAACAAAAATATGAACACCACACAAGGGTTAAACAACCATGTCGGAAGACATATCCTGTGGTCGTGGAAAAGATGTTAATCTGTTTTAGAAGGAGAAGGGTCAGATTATTGGCCTGCACAAAGCAAAGAAAACAACTGAGGAGGTGAAACTTCTAAAATCAGGTTAAGAACTGTCCAACACATTGTTAAAACCTGAAGGATAGTGGTAAACCATCATCTTCAGGGAACAAATGTGGTCGCAACAAACTCTGAGATGATTGTAGGAAATCAACAGGAAAGCTCACAGCTATGTTTAATAGTGAAAGTAAGAACATTTCCACATGCACAATGTGAAGGGAACTCAAGGGATTGGGATGAAACTGCTGTGTAGCTTTAAGAAAACTACTGATCAGGGAGGCTAATCAGAAAAAAAAGCCTTCAGTTTGCTAGGTAGCATAAAGATTGGACTCTGGAGAATTGAAAGGTCATGTGGTCTGATGAGTCCAGATTTACCCAGTTCCAAAGCGATGGGCATATCAGGGTAAATAACACAAGGGAGGTCTGGAGAGACCTGAGATCCATCTCTGGTTCCAGCAGAGGCCATGAGAGGGGAGCTGCAGCAGGAGGCCAGGAGTGGACCAATGAGATGAATCTGTTCTTTAACAGATTTGACTCTGCTCCCACTGCTCCCCCCTCTCATCATCAAAGCACCGACCAGCCAGCTCCTTCTTCACACCTCAGCTCTCTACCACCAACACCACCAACAGCACCCCTCCTCCGATCCCCGTCTTCTACCACCTCCGGACTCCACATACAGCCCCATCACCCCTCCTCGTCTCACCCCCCACCACCACCATCACCCCTCCCCCTGCCACCCTCCCCCTGCCTCTCCATAACAGCTGATCAGGTGAGAAGTGAGCTTAAAAAGATCAAGACCAGGAAAGCTGCAGGTCCTGATGGAATCAGCTCCAGACTCCTTAGAGACTGTGCAGACCAGCTCTGTCAGGTGCTGCTGCACATCTTTAACCTGAGCCTGAGTCTGGAGAGGGTTCCTCTGTTACAGAAGACTTCCTGCCTGGTTCCTGTCTCTAAGACCAGGAACCCCAGGGAGCCTAACCACTTCAGACCTGTGGCCCTCACTTCTCACCTGATGAAGACCATGGAGAGGATCATCCTCAGGAACCTCCGTCCCCAGGTGAGCCAGTATCTGGATCCACTGCAGTTCGCCTACCAACCGAACATTGGAGTGGATGATGCAGTGGTCTACCTGCTGCACAGATCACTGACTCATCTGGAGAAACCCAACAGCACTGTGAGGGTCATGTTCTTTGACTTCTCCAGTGCTTTCAACACAATCCAGCCTTCTCTGCTCAGGGTGAAGCTTGAGGGAGCGGGAGTAGACTGTCACCTGGCTGCTTGGACCATCGACTACCTCACCAACAGACCACAGTACGTGAGGCTTCAGGACTGTGTGTCTGATGTGGTAGTCAGCAGCATGGGGGCCCCACAGGGGACAGTGCTCTCCCCCTTTCTCTTCACCCTGTACACATCGGACTTCCACTACAACTCTGGGAGCTGTCCCCTCCAGACGTTCTCCGATGATACAGCCATTGTCAGGTGTGTATCTGAAGGAGACGAGCGGGAGTACAGGATGGTCATCTCTGACTTTGTTGACTGGTGTGAGCGAAACCATCTGCAGCTCAATGCCAGTAAGACGAAGGAGATGATCGTGGACTTCAGCAGGAGGAGGACACCCCAGACTGCACCGGTGAACATCCAGGGTTTGGACATTGACATGGTGGACACATACAAATACCTGGGTGTTCACCTCAACAATAAACTGGACTGGACACACAATACAGAGGCTCTGTACAAGAAGGGCCAAAGTCGTCTCCATCTGCTGAGGAGACTGAGGTCCTTTGGAGTGTGCAGGACTCTGCTCAGGACATTCTACGACTCTGTGGTAGCGTCTGCTATTTTCTATGCAGTGGTCTGCTGGGGAGCAGGGAGCACTGAAAGGGACAGAAAGAGACTGAACAGACTGGTCAGGAGGGCCGGTTCCGTCCTGGACTGTTCCCTGGACTCCATAGAGGAGGTGGGTGAGAGGAGGATGTTGGCAAAGCTCACATCCATCATGGACAATCCCTCTCACCCACTGCATGACACTGTGGAGTCTTTAAGCAGCTCCTTCAGCAGCAGACTGAGACATCCACCCTGCAAGAAGGAGCGCTATCACAGGTCCTTCATCCCATCTGCTATAAGACTTTACAACATCAGCATCACTAGCTGATGTTAACATAAACTGACTCATATCATTATCACCCCAAACCATAGCATTTGCACAGACATTATTGCACTGCACATCTTTGCACTTTTAAACTTTATTTTAATTTTAATTTTTTCTGTTTAAGCCACTTTATCCTCATCTCTCACCCTTGTATATATTGTAAATATTATTACTACTGTTCTATTGTTGTGTTCATATCACTACGTCTACTGTTGCATGGGCTGCTGTGACAATGTAAATTTCCCCTGGCGTGGGGAGAAATAAAGGACTTACCTTATCTTATCTTATCTTAAAGCTTGTTTTATGTTTGCCGTGTCCATGAGGTCTGTGCAGCTATGTGAAGACAAATTACGTCATTTTAGCAGCCAGGCCCCCTCACACAGCCCTTCTCAAGCGGAAAATTTTTGTGTCACGCACCTCCAAATTTTTCTAACTACGCGGATGGAGACACAGGGAAAGCTGGTGGAAGAACAGGAGCTCCTAGCAGCAGAAGTTCAGAAATACAGACATTTATATGATTCATCACACAGAGATCACCGTGACAACTGGGTTATGAACAATTGATGGTGTGAAATTAAAACTAACTGCTGAAATGCAACTATTCCTCTGGACATCAGAACATCCCACAGCTCACAAACTATCAGTAGTTGGAACACTTTACGAAAGGACCAGCATCATAACCGACCATAAAGACAGACAGGAGGAGGAAAAACACATCAAGAACGCACTCATGCACTGCCAATACCCGATATGGGCCATCAACAAAGGAAAACAACAAGCTAAAAACAAAGTAAAAAGACAAAAGGAAACACGAACAAAACGCACACAACAACCGGACAACAAAAGCAAAAACATAATCACCATCCCATATATCCGTGGGATAACAGAACCCATACAGCACATAATGAAAAAACACATTAACACAGCAGTAAAACCACATACAAAACTCTAAAATGCAAAATAGAACGGGACAAGAAATGCAGTATCATTTATGAAATTCCCTGCAAAACATACATTGGAAAAACAAATGGTCTCTCGAGTGGACTTCCAAGCGTCTCATTCATGTGGAAAGCATGACCCAGCCTTAAGAAGAGAGGTGGATGAAGTGATGCACTCATCATGCCTAGTGCCTACAAATCTGTTGGGGGTTAGGGTTTGTTTTTTTTATTTAACCTTTATTTATACAGGTAATCTCATTGAGACACTGGGTCTCATTCTCAAGAAAGACCTGTCCTCAAATAACATAAATTATGATCTGGGGTTGGTCAGGTTCAGCAATGTTATTTCCCCAAAGAATGCGGTTACTTGACTACCTGAATATACTGAATGACCAGCAATGGAGTTTTTCTTCCCTGCTGATGGCATGGACATGTTCCAAGATGACGATGCCAGGATTCATGGGGCTCATTGTGAATGACTGGTTCAGGGAGCATGACACATTATTTTCACACATGGATTGGCCTCCACAGAGTCCAGATCTCAGCCCCACTGAGAATCTTTGGGATGTGCTGGAGAAGACATTGCGATATATATAAGATCTTGGTAGAAAATTAATGCAACTCTGGACAGAAATAAATGCCGTGACATTGCAAAAGCTTATTGAAACAATGCCACAGCAAATGTGTGTCGTTCTTACAGCTAAAGGCGGTCCAATGAAATAGTAGAGTGTGCAACTTTTTTTTGGATAAGCAGTGTATGTCCCTTTGTTCACAGTGTTGTTCACCATTATCACATACAGTTTAGGTCGAAATAAATATTTTAACAGGCAGCCCTTCTTCAAAACTGGGTTTCAACATCAGATAATGAAGAAGGATCCATCTTAACCCTATGAATTCTGAGGTTTTTACTCACTGTGGGCTCATTTTTCACTCCTACACCTCTATGGAAACAGCACAACCATGTCTGGAAATAAAGGGATCTCCAGTATTATTAATTATTTTAAAAAATGTTGTGTTGGTTTTTATGTAACAAAAATGGAAAAAGCCTGGATTTATCATGTATTAGAATTTTTCCAGCTGTCCACTGCTGTTATCAACACTTGCCAAAATAGCAATATAACACATTCTAGATATTTCGCTAGCAACATTTTAAATAAGTTTCCTTTCTTCTCCTTTGCAGAAGAGTTGCTGAATTCTAGTCTTGGTTGCAGCTGAGTCACTTCACTGTTGCACCAAAACTTTTTTTTACAGAATAAATCAGTTTTGATGAAATTCTACAGCTTTAAGTTTAGATTTGGTTAATTTAATTTTCCTCACCTGAACTGCACATCACAGATGAGCAGATCGAGGAAAGTTGAAAATCTACTCTGTTGTGGTTCTGAAAATTGACATTAGTGTCATTTTAGAGATTTTTTTTTTTCAAATATTTGCGGTTCAGAGGATCAACAGTCAGTCAGTTTGTGTGCTTCAGTGCTACATATTAAACAAATAAAGCATTACAAAGCAGCTGGCACCCAACCCTGTTGGCACAGAAAGCTATTATACACTGCAGCAATATGATGTACACCAAAGATTAAAAATTCAGCTTTGAAGTTAGACATTTGCTTACAGAATGGGAAAATTAATATATTTTGTATAGTGGAATAACTTTTGGTAAATTCATAAGGTGGTTAAAAGGCATTTAATGTTGTTGGAAATCATCCTAAAACTAAATATTATTTGGTTTTACCCATAAAAAGTGGGACTATTGAATGTGGAGCACCCGCTTCTGATTCCCAGATATCTGAGGAAACTGTCACATTGTTCTGAAGCACATACTAGAAAATTACCAACCACTGGCAGAATGTGATTGTTTTGAATGTGTGGGTGAGTTTTTTTCACCACACATCCCACTGCAAGCCAAAACATGACAGTTACTTACCAGCTGTTTTAGAAGAAAAGATGAGGACTTGAATTCTTGGAAAGTATTTTTCATTTTAATTTTCATCATGCGTTAATGATCTTTATCTCCATCCAAAGTACTTATTTTTTCTCGTATAGCCCATAATTCCATGCATTATTAGCATTCCCTGTCATGCAGGATCTTTCCTTTCTCTTGACAAATTAAGCACAATACTCCCAAGCAGAGAGGACACAGTTCATTCATTTTGCAGGTGGCAAAGGCAGATTCTTTGTAATAAAACCAACTCTGAGGGGCTCAGGTGCTTCCACTGAAACAAGTTGAACCTCTGCTATACACACTGTAATTATAATAAAGCCAAATCCAACACTGTACAATTAGTAAAATGTTAACTATCCAATTAAAAATATCATCTCTAAGGTCACTATTTTTCTTAAACATGGCAAAGGCACAGACATATGTCTAAATTCCTGGAGGGCAGAATATGAGGTCATGACCAACAACTTTTGCAGTTGCAGTTTTGTCTTTCCCATCTTCTATCTGCATGTTATCATTTCCAAAATACTACGGAAAACAAAAACTGCAACCTCCAAGCAGCACTCTATATGTTGAACATGTCAGTTTTGATGAAGGTTTATGTCGTGCAATGAGGCTGATCTGTTAGTTTCTGAATAATGAGGAACTTTAGCTTGTACAAAAAAAATGTAGTGACCACAAATTAGGTACAAATAGGGAGGAGGACATATGACCTCATTATTAAAAATAAATATGTAGATGACTAAGATAAATTATTGTGTATAAATGAAAATAGTTCCTTTTTATACAAACTCAGTGGGACAACAAGTGGACTCTAGTCATTAGATGGTATTAAAGTAGGTGGCCAACCGATAACAAATTTAAGATATGCTGACAACACCACCCTCGTCTGTAATAGTCGTAAGGAACAGATGGACCTGCAAAGAACAGTGAAAACAGCAAGCGAAGAAAGGAGACTGCTGTTGAACACGAAAAAGACCAAATTCATCGTTGTTGATGATAGCCACAGCGATGCAGATAGAATCTTTTTTCTGGACTGTGATGTAATAGAGGAGGTGGCAAGCTTTGAGTTTGTGGGTTCGGTCATCAACACAAAATGTCACGGTGAGTGGGGGGTGAACCCAGAGCGAGAACACACAGACAGGCAGAGACAGAGCTCAATAAACCAGGTTTATTAAAGTAATAACAGCTCAACAACCACAACTGGGGAGCGCAAAAACAAACTAAGGTGGGACTCACAAAAACAGGAAGGGAGGGGGCTGGCAGGCTCCTGGATACCGGCAAGCAGCCGAGTTAGGCGCTGCAGGCGAGGGGGTGTCCAGGTCCTTTACAGGCGGCAAGAGTGGGTCATGTCGGCAGCTTCCACAGAGCAGGGCAGAACTGCAAGGTGCAGTTAGCAGCATGCTGAAGCAGAGTTTAGGATCTGGCCCTGAGTTGAGTGGAGAGCCAGGCTTTATGCTGCTGGTGATGGGTGGTGATGCGTTGCAGGCGTGCTGGAAAAGCAGCTGGCCTCCATCAGCGCTGATCACCAGTCGGCAGACACATAGCAATAGGGGGGGAGGTACTGACAGCCCGAGGAGCAGAGCAGAGAGAAGGAGGAGAGACAGAGGGGCAGAGGAGGTCACGGGAGGTCAGGCAGGGGCAGGTGCAGGGACCAGGGAGGGGGCCGGGACACAAAACGGAACTGCACCCAAGAGATCACTGTCGCCTTAGGGCTTGCTCTGGGGGTTCAGGCATATGGGTTCTGTAAAGCGTCTTGAGACAATTTGACCTGTAATTGACGCTATATAAATAAAATTGAATTGAATTGAATTGAAAAGATGACTAGCAATGGCCTGAAGCGTAGTGCAAAAGATGGCAAAGCTATGGAAAAGTAAACTTCCTTCATCCCTCAAGGTCAGACTACTGAGATCAACAGCCTTTGCAGGGGCATCATATGGCTCCAAATCCTGAACTATGAAATCAGCAGATAAAAGAGATTGGATTCTTTGGAATGTGGTGCTACCGCAGGATCCCAAGGATACCATGGACAGACAAGAGAACAAATGCATATGTACTCGAGGAGCTAGGAATTGAAAAAATGCTGTGGGCTAACATCACTGCAATGAAAACTCAGCTGCTTTTGTGATGCTACCAGACATCGCTGCCTGGAGAAAACAATCATTCAACGGATGGTTAATGGAAAGAGATCGAGAGGTAAACCTGCAGCAAGTTGACTTGATGACATCACAAAGATCACAGGAACTGGAATTGTGGAGGCTACCAAAGCTGCTGCTGACCGTAAACAATGGCAGTCTGTCATTTGAACCACACCAGTATTTATTTACTTACGCTACGTGACTTTAGAGAGAGGTAAAACCTTGGTGGGACAAACTATATATATATATATATATATATATATATATATATATATATTATATATATATATATATATATATATATATATATATATATATATATATTATATATATATATATATATATATATATATATATATTCCTCAGGTAGGCCGGCTTGCTTCTGTCTGGCGTTTTTATGCGCTTTTGTTGGGCTGCGCATGAAATATGATTCTGGTTTCTGATTGCTCTTGGCAGTTATCAGGCTGCATTCTTTCGCGGCTGCCTCCCCTGTTGCCTGGGAAGCTGCGCCTTCACTTCCGGGTGGCTCCATCCCTGAAGCGGGCCGCTGTGCTACTGCTGTTCTGTCTGTGGGTTCAGCCCTCTGCTCGTCTGCAATTGTTTTACTGCTGTTGTTTTTTTCCAACCCTTGTGTGTGCACGTGCCTGTTGCCTGGCACATCTGGAGTAAATTCCTCTGGATGAGATTTGAGTGTAGGTTGCACCGCATGTGATGCTGTCTCTTTAAAGGAAATTAAGGCAGTGTAGGATTTGAAGCTGCATCAGGCAGACTGATCCTCATCAGCTAACCTGTTAATATTTAGTTAATTATTGCTCTTTTTTGTATTATAATTAGATATTATTATTATTATTATTATTATTATTATTATTATTATTATTATTATTATTATTATTATTATTATTATTATTATTATTATTATTATTATTATTCACAGATCTTGGGATCATTTATTATTTTCATTCATCATTTATTGTCATTTTCTAGCGACCTTGTGTTTTGTTATCCAGTTATTTCTTTTTGGTTTTGTAGATTTTGTCTTTTTTTCTGGTTTATTGGGATGACTGGGTGAGTCTGAGTGTAAGTGGCAAATGAACGCATAATCAGCCTCGGGGGGTGACCTCCTGGGCCCAGCATAGTGTGGTGTTGCGGGGCAGTTTTTTCAGATATCTATATATTTTTGCCCCTTTGCTGTGACTAACAGTTTGCCTCTTCTCTCTGGACAGGAGCTGTTGGGCCAGTGTGGCGAGTAGCTGACTGATTCCCTGTGGTGGTGGTCCCTTCACTCCCTGTACAGTAGTGCACTTGGGTGTCCGTCAATGGTGTTTTGTTTCTTCACGTGTGGTGTGTAGCATCAGGACCCTTCCCCTTCCCCTTCAGTTAGTCATCTCTGCCTGGTAAACCCTCGGCCCTGTGCCTAGCGTCTGTATTTTGGTAGCAAACTTAATTAAGCCTTGAAGGGGCCCTGGAGGATTGTGCAATATTGTGCCACCTACCACTGGATTTTTTTATTGGCATCGCCACTAAGAGATTTTAATTGAAAGATTGTAAATTTTAAGTGTTGTTAATAAATTCTATTTTGTATACTTTGGAATCACGTCAGTCTCTGGTGTTCTTACCTGTGTGACCTTTTTGTCAGTGTTAGAGCGGTGGTCCCCTCTAATAGATTTCCTGGGGGTGAAATCCCCCTAGGTGGCATTGTTGGACACTTGTTAACTAACAAAAGTAAATCTAACTCTCGTAGCCTTACCACACTGTCTTCCATGCTAAACATCCCCAGCATGACAAGACAGTTTTCTGCAGGCTTTATTCACTGCTCAGCACAACAAACACGGACCACGCTCTTACCGGCTCTCCCACTGTATCACAAACGGAGTTATGTGATGATCAGCTACATTTCTCTGTGAATCTGCCTGTCCTGTGCAACATTACTCAAAAACAGACTAACGGATTTGGATGAAATTTTCAGGGAACGTCAGAAATGACACAAGGGCCAAGTGATTAGATTTTGGCAGTGATGCAGCTTATTGTTTGGATCCACGGATTTGTTAAGGATTTCCCATTGCAAGATATAGTGGCCGGCACGGCGTCACTGTAACCATGACAACAAGTGAACGCTGCATCAGCTCCATGCTGACGATCATATGATCCTACTACAAATCCACCGGTGCAGACTTATCAGAATTGATACAAGGAACAATTGATTGATTGATTGATTAAATTGCGGGGGTGTTTCCGAGTCCCATCAATTCCCGCCGTCCGCTACATATTTAGGTCAAGTGATTTACGCACACATGCATAACACACGCCTGTATTCAGCGCAAGGTCAGAGAATGAACAGTCTTGGTGGAGTATTGCTCTCTGAGTGCTTTTCTTGTTGATATATATGTTAAGGCTTTATTAATCCTCCCCACACACTACACATCACCGCAGAGCAACACTATGCAGCGATCAGATGTCTGTGTGAAACGGACAAGGCCAGATACTGAATGCCACTATACCATATGCGCTATACTCAAGGAGACAGAGGAGACTGTTGCTACAGTCCCTGAGCCAATCAGAGCCCAGTACTGGACGCTACGCGATGGCAGCGCTGGTCGCTATGACTGAACTGTTGTGCTGCAATGCACCATGGGAGTTCGGGGTGTTGGGGGTTTAAATGTCATTATTGTGGTTTATGTTAGTGCTCCTGTGTTAGTAGTATTTGTGTTTTATTGTGTTTTTGTGGATTAGTCAGCCTAGTTAGTTTGCTTGAGTGTTATGTTGTCAGGATTGTGAAGTGTAGTGTGTTTGATGACTTCCTGCTACATTTATATCATTGTCTGTGTCAAATTAAAAGTGTCTATCAGTTATAAGAAGTGCAAGGAGCGTAAGAAGTAGGTATACATTTCCTAGGGTTAGTTTTCAATGCAACTCACCATAATAACAATTACAGAAAATACATCTGTACTGCAAAACTCTGCGATATAGCAAAACATCCGTGGAACCAAACCCAATCCAAAAATAAACCGCGATATCGTGAGGGACCACTGTATTTCCTTAAAAGTTTAAAAAATCTTTTAGTGTAAATATCTCATGTTACAACATGGACACCTGCGGCTTATAGACAAGTGCAACCTATATATGTACTTTTTTTTTCTTTTTAAATGTAGTGTGTGCGGCTTATATTCAGTGTGCTCAATAGTGCGGAAATTATGGTAGTTTACTCACGATAGCGACACTGAGTTTATTTATTTATTTAAGATGGGACAGTGCATATTAATCAACATGAGTCCATTACTAGTCCACATGTAAATATGCCAGAGTTAGCCACAATGGCTAGTTTTCATCTGTAGTCCCAGGGCAGGTTGATGTTACATGAACAGAGCAAGGCCACACAACAAGAAATAAAAGGTAAAAAGTCGCAGACAGAGTAGAAAAAAAAAAAGAAAAAAAACATACAGACATACAGGAGATAATAGACAGAAGATAATCAGACAATACATGGACTTAAACAAAACAAAAGGTGTTAGTAAAATGAATAAAACTACAAGTCTACACTATGGCTGCAGGTCTGATTGAGTTGGCACCGGGCCCAATTAACTTCAGCTACCAATATGCTATGTAACATCAGCTGGTCATCAATATTTTGTGAATGTCTATTTAACTTGTAAAATATACTATGAATTATCTAAAGCTAATAACTTTTCTCCGGTAAGTTGCTGCCCTATTTTCCAAGACCACTGTCCTCTGACTATCTGACTTGCTGTCTGGGTGCTTGACACGATGTCACTTTCAAGGCTGCGCTCTCGCGAGTAATTAAGGTAGTATTAACACCCCACAGAGTAGATACTGAGCAAGTTAGTTATCTGTAGTTTACCTTGGTACCTGACACAGTGCAGGACTCTGATGTGAAGGTGGAGACATGCACCGGTGGTGTATTTGTGACAATGAAAAAAAAGAAACAAATTTGAAGGAGTTGCGGCTAGGATTTAGGAATGGTGGCCCACCACTCCTAAATGAATGTAGAGGAAACACTGCACTGTTTCCCTTCAAAAAATGCATTTAAAGTTATTTTATTAAGCTGCTTTATTTTAGAGGCTTCGTGGCGGCGGGTCATTTTTGACCCTTAGGACAAGAGGAGTGTACAGGATGTTAAAAACACAAGAGGGTTAAATGTATGCATGCAACTTTATTTTACAGCACTTCAGCTAGCCTTTTCAGTTTTGTCAAAATTAGAATGAGGTCCCATCCATGTTTCTGAAGTGCTGTTATAATATTTACATGTGTAAAAACAACAATGGGGTACATAAATATAATACCTGGAATACTCATGTATTCTACCATTGAACAGTTTGTGGTCACTTGGAAATGTCCTTATTTTTGAAAGAAAAGCATTTTTTTCAATGAAGATAACCATCAGAAATACAGTCTAGACATTGTTAATGTGGTAAATGACTATTCTAGCTGGAAAGGGCTGATTTTAATGGAATATCTACATAGGGGTGCAAAGGCCCATTTCCAGGAACCATCACTCCTGTGTTCTAATGCTACATTGTGTTAGCTAATGGTGTTGAAAGGCTTATTGATGATTAGAAAACCCCTGTGCAATTATGTTAGCACATGAATAAAAGTGTGCATTTTCATGGAAAACATGAAATTGTCTGGGTGACCCCCAACTTTTGAATGGTAGTGTACATGCTTTCCATGTGTAGCTCTATGGTAAATGTGTGTAGAATGGGACTGTATCAGCATAATATATCACATCATCAGAAACCTCCTCCCTATTGGTTGACTATTATCAGTTATAGTCATTTATGAAGCTTTCATGTTTCTTCCCATCCTCTGTTACAGAGTAGATAGGCTCATTGACCAGCAGAGCTGCTCACTAAATGAATTCACTTTGATTTGGTGGACAGGAATCAATAGGTGCATTCTGTTCTATCACAACTCCAGTGGAGAGCCACTTTATGAAGCTGGTCTTCTTACAGTGTGACAGACAGCCAAGGATGATCATCGTTTAGAGATGACACTGTCACATCCACAGATGATACGGTCATTAATAATTCTCCTCCATTTTATCCTTTGATTACTAAGCATGACACTTCCACAGGAGGGTACGGGGCCTAAAGCAATCAACACTTGCACACACACGGCTATTTACATTGTGATGATAAGCTCGTTAACTCTCTGTGGCTGATCGGTATCGCCCTCAGCTGCAATTCCCCAGCCAACCATTTGTCCTGGGTGAGATATCAGCAATCACCATTTTAAATGAGGAAAGGTGATATGAAATGCTAATTCAGCAGCTAAGATCAATACTGTGAGCCCAGGGGAATAAAGTAAAGCAGAGTACTTGGTACAAACCGCTGTCCTTGAGCACTCAGTGAAAGACATGACATTTCTCTGCAAAGCACAAAGACATCAACTCTGATTGAGCATGTAAATCAGTGTGTAGCATTTGTCAAGTAACCATAGCAATTATACGTTTTGTGATAGTTACTCCAAATAGACTTTCATGGTGTTTGGATACTAGTTACTGGGTGTACAAACAAGAAGATACTGCATATTGAAACTTAATTTTTTTCCTTCCAGCAATAGGTATTGTGCATGCTACAACACTTGTGTATGTGTTGAAAGTTGTAGATTCAAAATAGTTCTGTTAATTTGCATCTTGTATTAGCAGTAATTGTATTCTTCCAGCACTAAGGGTCTTTAATTATGTAGCAGGATGAGTGAGTGCTACATCTTTGCTTTGTGTTGGCTGGTCTTTTGCTCACATTATCAAGTGGGCGGGGTTTTGAACCCAGAGTGCAAACCACAGTCAGGCACAGGTTCGAACAAAGGGGGTTCATTATTGCAAGGCAAAAGGGTTGATAAAGCAAACAACTCCCTCAACTAAATAAACAGAGCCCAGATTATACTTATTAACAAATGATCTACTGAGGGAGAGGGGGCTGGCAGGCTCGGGCCCGAGGATGCACACCGGCGTTGCTGGACGTGCCGCGGAGAAAGCCAGCAAGAGAACTGGCACGGAGGCAGGCAAGAGGATTGGCCGAGCAGACAGACTGGCAGGGGACCGGTCGGTCCAGCGGGAGGCTAAAGGACAGGACAGGGAATCTGAAAACAATTGACCATTAAGTTATAAATGCTACTCACGGCACGGCGTAGCGGACGCTACGATCTGGCAGGGAGATGAAGGACTAGCCCAGCTTTATCCACAGCTGATGACTCATCGGGCACAGCTGCGTTCTCTCTGCAGCTGTGTCTAATCAGCCGGGATCGTCCGCAGGCCCGGGGCGTCGCACCGGGAAGGGAGGAACCATGACACACATGACATAATAGCAGTGACTTGTCTTAGCCAATCACAGCAGGAGGACACCGTATAAAGCTGGGTCACTCACTGTCCTCTTGCTTTGCATCAATGGCACGCCCCGCTCCCCGTTCGCTTCACTTCCTGTTTACCTTGTCGGCCGGTATGGTTGCAGTTGCTGCATTGTTTGCCTTTCGTTTAAGGTTGTTTTTCTTCGTTGTTGTGGTTATAGTAGCCATTCATCATTCCTGTAGAGTCACCGCTGTGTGTCCATAGCCTGAGAGGTGAGCCTGCTCGCAGGTTGTTGTGCATAGGGTTGCCACCTTTCAGAAATGAAAATAAAGGACGGCCACCATGGCTCCTTGGGGCCACGGTTCAGTAAAGTTGTAAAGATATTCACAGATTCGGACTTCCAGCATCAATAACTCATTAAATATACTTTGTCAAAACATAAACAATGCCTCTTTCCCATCGTTGTAAGGTGGACAATGTGCTACAAGCCCAGTTTTATCAACACTGTCTTTGAAGTTGCAGGAATAACATTGGTGTCAACAGGAGCCAGCTGAAGGCTGCAGTGATTTTGGTGACACTACAGTGTATAAGAGTTAAGTTATTGAATATTTGTGTCTCTCTTCGCTGTATCAGCAGTTTTGCAATTTGCAGACGGTCCCTGTTCACTGGGTTGCACAGCCGGCTGCTCATAGACACCAATGTTATTTCTGCAGCTTGAAAGACAGCTACTTTTGATCAAACTGGACTTGTAGCACATTGTCTACCTTACAACAATGGGAAAGAGGCATCGTTTGTTTTGACAGCCTATATCTAATGTGTTATTGATGCCGGAAGTCTGAATCTGTGAATATCTTTCCAACTTTACCGAATCCGGGGCCACTACCACCCAAGGAGTGGTATGTTTAATTTTGAAAAAGGCACTTAGCCATGCTTAATGCTTCAAGTGCTTTATTAACATGAAACTAAGAATTTTGTATTGTTTTATTATCACATATTCTGTCTGAAAAGAAGTGGCCTTATTTTAAACAGTGAAACTATACTAATAAAATGTAATGAGCAACCAGTATGCAATACTGGATGACGCAAAAACATAAACAACTGAATGCAGAACATTGGACAAACAAATTCTCTACAGATATTTTTTCCCATCTAAATCTTATCTTAACACAATGAATGTATTAACTTATTTATGTGTGTATGCATGTATTGATTGATTTATTTAGTACTGTTAACATATCGGAATTCTGAGTGAGTTTTTCTTTAGATAGGCAAAGTCCATTTATTGATTACATATAGGCTATTAAATGAATGTTTATCAATAACTAAAAAGCGTTTAAAATAATAATGAACAACTTAGGCCACATCAGCATGATTATAAGCATCCTCTGGTAAATTTACAACCATATAGTGTAGGAAATCTAGCTGATGACATCATGATGTCCCTTACCACATCTACTTCAGGAGATGATTGGGGGATGAAAAACTGTGACCTGCTGGTTGGGTCCTCTCTGTTCTCATGTTTCTTACATGTTGATGCTGCCTTACTCCAGCCAGTCCATGAGCAACAGAAAACACAGTTTGTACCCATTGCCAGGGGTTCGAGTCTTCCCACTCATGTCTGTACATTTGCAGACGTTTTTCCTTCTTTGGACGTGGTGGAATTTCGGGTGTAAAGGTTTTTAAAAGCGCACGTGCATCTCTCTGGCAGTTGTCGTCCCAGTAGAAGAATGTATCCTTCCTCGTGAGAGCATGAAGAGGTTCAGCATGACGGGCATAATCCTGAATGAAGCGGCGATAATAACCAATCAGGCCGAGGAACTGTCGGACCTTTTTCACTGAGGTGGGGACAATAAACTCCTTCACCGCCTTAACTTTGTCTGGATCCGGCGAAATGCCTGATGATGTGATGCGATAGCTGAGGAAAGTGAAGTCCTTGAGGCAAAACTGGCACTTTTTGAGTTACAGTGACAGGCCAGCAGTTTGGAGTCTTTCCAACACTTCCTCAAGATCCACTAGGTTCTGTTCAAAGGTAGGTAAGGTGACAATGATGTCGTCAAGGTATACTGCACAAGTTTTGTAAATGAGACCAGCAAGTACAGAGTTCATGAGTCTTTGAAAAGTTGCGGGCGCATTGCAGAGCCCAAAGGGTAGCACCTGAAACTGGAAGAGACCGCAGTGTGAAATGAAGGCAGTTTTTGGTCTCGAGTCCTCTGCTACTGCAACTTGCCAATAGCCTCGTGCTAAGTCCAGTGTAGAGACAAACTTACCCCTTGCCAAAAAGTCTAAAGACTCATCTACTCGTGGTAAGGGATAGGAGTCTTTTTGAGTTACTTGGCTGAGACCCCGAAAGTCTACACAGAACCTTGGGTCACTGGCTGCTCTGTTGACGATGACTACAGGAGCAGCCCAAGGGCTTGCAGAAGGTTCAATGATATTGTCCTTCAACATTTGCTGCACTTGTTCTTCAATCACATGCTTCTTAGCAGGAGACGTGCGATAGGGTGGGAGATTCACAGGTTTTGCATCACCAGTCTCTATGACATGTTCAGTGAGAGCTGCTCGACCGAGATGACCATCAAACATGGGGCCAAACTGGGTGAGCAGATTGAGCAAAGCGTCTTTATTGTTCTCAGAAAGACTTGCCTCTGACACTTTTGCTGTAAGGTTGAGTGAATCCATTGACATAATTGTCTCAGTTGCATGTAATGAGTAGTCGTTTTGAAAATTTTCTTCCTCATCTGCGAGGGGACAGGGGATGTCATCCATGTAGACTGTCCTTGTGGGAATATGAATAGACACAGAAGCTCTTGTCATAAAATCCATCCCCAGGATGAAAGGAGAAGACAACCTTGGTATCACCGCGAAGCGCTGGTAAAACTTCTTGTTCATGAATCCTATATTGACCCAAGCGACACCTTCAGGGATAAGGAGCGTTGTTGGCAAGATTAACTGCTGGGCCGATCCACTCACTTGTTTTGTTTGGGTAGGTGCCATCAACTTCGATGAGATCTGCTCGTACAGCTGAGAGGGAAGCACCCGTGTCAAGAGTAGCATCCACAGATGTAGAATTGAAGTTTATTTTGGTTCTCAGAGGAGTGTTCCAGTGGACTTGGGGAAAACTGTCCTCTAAGTGTCCAAGAATTGGTCCATCTTGTAGTGGAGGTGAGTGAGGCTCAGTTAGCGACTAGGGGGAGGGTGGCCTCTGCGAAGTGTCCTACCCCCTCTCTAGTTTACTGACTGCTTGTTCTGCAGTGGGGCTTCAGTCCTGTTATTATCAGTCTTTTGTTGGCCTGAGTCGTGGGGAGCCAGCGCTGAAGTTGGTTGTGTCGAAGCAGGTGTGCCGTTACAGTTTGGGCAGGAGCGTGAGGTGAATCCTGGTAGAGAGCATTTGAAGCAGTAAGGTTCGGGCCTATGCTGCTCTTTGTAACGCGAAGAAGTCTGAGGTCTGCTTGGTCCAAGCACTGAGTGAAGCTCATGAGCACGAAGTAAAAGTTCCATTACAGAAGTGAAGTTGGCACCATAAGGTGCAACTCTGTATTTTTCAAGAGAGTGCTTACTGATAAGTTCAATTTGCTCTTTCTCAGGTGGTGGACTCTTTAATTTGTTAAACTCACTCAGCATGTGAGCTACAAAGGTTGGAAGTGGTTCATCATGAGCTTGAACACGATCCAAAAGTCCTCTCAGAATGCGTTCTCGATTGTCAGAAGGCAGAAAAACTGTCTTGAATAGCTGACAGAACTGACTGCATGATGTGATGTGAGAACGCTGGGCTTTGAACCATTTACTGGGCTCTTTTGCGAGAAAGTGTGGAAGTTCGTTTAATAATTGTCCATCAGTCAGGAGCATTGAGGATTTGTATCGGCTAACAGCTTGCAACCAGTCCTCAGGCTGTACCTTATTGTCACCAGCAAACACAGGAGGTTCCAGTTTGGCGTGATGCAAAGCTGCTGCGATTACTCTGGAAGTGTTGCTGAGCTCCAGCGACTGTGATGAAACAAATGGATTTGTTGGCAGGAACGGATTTGCAGGCAGAAATGGATTGGTAATGTTGGTATTGACTGCAGGTTCAGCTCCGTTCATTGCAGGAACGTGAGGCGTGGACGTAGCAACAGGAAGAACAGGAGACTGTAGGACAGCGGGAGGAATAGGGTTTTCCTTATTGAGGCGATTCCACTCTTTGAACAAACTCTTCTGCATGTTCAGAGAGTCACGTAAACAGTCACTAAGTCATTCTACATCTGCTCTCAAGTCCACTACTTATTGGCTAAGATCAGGATTGTTCTTTTCAGCAATATTGTACATTGGTATTGAGGTAAGCTCCATGTCCGAGTTAAAGTCAAAGTCACCTGGGTAACGTGCCATTGTGCTTTCCAAAAATAAATCACACTTTAACACAGCACAGGCATTTACAGTAAAAGGATGAGTCAGTCAGTCCAAGCTATGCCGACAAAAAATGTAAAAAACGCGCAAAAATGCTGGTTAAGGCTAAACACTGGAAAAGCTAGCAAGAAAAACATCACCCAAAGCTACAATAAGAATATCACATTAATAATCACATTATTACAAACATGCATGGCAGCTTAAACTATCGCTGAACGTACGCATATACTGCCACTGACGTTTAATAACCGTAGAAAATGGCTAGCGCGAATATTTGCAGTCATCTAAGTCATAACTCACAGTCAAGGGTCCGTCTATTTTCAGCAGAGGGGAAAATGTCATTGTATTTTAATGAGGGTGAACAGATTCCCGCGTAGCTCCAAATCGACATGAAAAGTTCAGCTTTAAGCTTTATGTGGCAGAAGACCACAGTAGAAAGCAAATCCAATTTTGTTCTGGTTCATAGAAGGTCCGTGCTTTACTTTTGCGTGGCGGAGTTAGCTAATTCATCCAAGGAAAGTGCGCTGCACTCACAATTGTTTCCAGGAAGTAGACGGTTCCCACTCGATGCGACGCTGCTGCGATGACTGGGGAAAGTTGTCTGGGTGCCCACAGAGGCACACTTACTTGAGGCAGAAAAATCGTTGGAGGGATCCAAAAACTTGACCGAGGTATAGAGAAAAAGTTCGGGCACCAGTTGTAACGTGTGGTAGTATGAGCTGAAGAGTGGTTAGCCATGGACATGTGCTAGTGGATAGCAAAAAGAGCGAAGACTTGTAGATTTCCACAGGTTTCCATTTATTTTAGAAATAAAAACATAAATGTCAGCTTTACCACATGTTACTTTAGTGAGCACAGCGCTCAGCGTACACACGGCCGAGTCCATGACACAAGCAACAGGAAACTAGGAACCATAAAAAAAGGGAAGAGGAGTGACCTATTGACCATACCAAATTAGCAAGGCGCCACTGTGTGTCGAGATAGCGTAATACCATAGTAATGACAATAGTAATGACTGTCACAATAGGCATCACCCCACAGGGGTCAATCTCTTTCATTTCGAAAGGATGGGAAGGGCGTGTAAGCGACCAGTACTTGACTAAGCAGTGTGGCATCCTCAATAAACTGTTACCTGGAGATTTGGTTTCGGCAGACCGTGGGTTTAACATTGGGGATGAAGTTGGACTAATGAGTGCTGAGGTGAAAACCCCAGGCTTCACAAGAGGACGTGCTCAAATGAACCCAAAATCTGTGGAGGATACGAGGCAGATAGCTCACCTAAGGGTCCATGCGGAAAGAGTTATAGGTTTGGTACGCAACAAGTACAACATACTTCAGCGCACCATACCGGTGAGCCAACTGGATCCACTTGAGGGCGAGGAATTTTCCTTCATAGACAAGATTGTGACTGTGTGCTGTGCTTTAACCAGTATGTCTCCAAGTATTGTCATGAAACAAGTCCTTGCAAAACCAGATAGCAATGGACAAAGTGAGTGAACTGGAAAAAAAAAAAAAAGACCATACACTTCTTTGTTGTGTATATTCATATCACAGCTGCTTGCTGTTTTATCTTGATTATATGTGATCAATTTATTTTTTTCTGTAAATAAAACTGATGGCTAACAATCTTCCACTGCTTAATTCTAATATTTATCCTTAACATTTCATTATGTCCAGGACAGGCAAATCTCCTCACCTGTTACTTGCTCATATGGCGACAAACACCAGGCCTCTACTTTAATGAGTTAATTCAGATTCAGATTCAGATTCACTTTATTGTCATTGCAACAAGTGCAACGAAAGGTAAGGTGCAGGCCATACAGTGCAAAGTACAATATATATATATATAATTTATATATATTATATATATATATTATATATATATATTATATATATATATATATATAGTATATAAAAGCTTTGTAATAATAAAAAACAAAAACACAAAATGACAAGATGGATTTGAATTAAGAGAGAGACTGTAGTTCGTATATACAGGATGAATATTGGATATTGCACATGAGGTAGTGGCAGTTGCATATATTGCACCAGTGTTGTTTAGGGCTCTTACAGCTGTTGGAAAAAAGCTGTTTTTAAGTCTATTTGTCCGGGTTTTGATGGCCCTGTACCGTCTGCCCGATGGCAGTAGCTCAAACAGGAAGTGGCCCGGGTGGTAGGAGTCCTTCAGGATGGTGTTGGCTCTTCTGAGGCAGTAGGAGCCATGAAGGTCCTCCAGTGTGGGCAGAGGGCACCCAATGACCTTCTCAGCCATTTTGGTGACCCTCTGGAGTTCTTTCCTGTTTGCCACTGTGCAGCTGGCATACCACGTATAGAGGCAGTAGGTGAGGATGCTCTCCATGGTGGAGTGGTAAAAGGACACAAGCAGTCTCTGGCTGATGTTGTTCTTCCTGAGGATTCTCGGGAAGTGGAGTCTTTTTTGTGCCTTCTTTACCAGCTGTGTAGTGTTCTTATTCCAGGTCAGCTTCTCCTCGATTTGGACTCCCAGGAAGCTGAAGTCACTGACCCTTTCTACACAGGTTAATAAGACTATGGTGAAAATAAGTATTGTAGTTCAGTAGCTATTTATGAAACTTCATTTTAATGAGAAGTCCTCTGTGAGACTGTGCCATTTAACCATGCAATAATGTCAGACCACTTCTTGTTTCAAAGTCTTTTCTGTTTATTACAAAAAATCTTGTGCAGTACAATGACACTGTTAAAGTTCCAGTAACAGTTCAAATAAGGTGCAAAAGTCTTTGTGCACACAAATATCACTGCAACTTAGGTAAAGTACAAGTACTTTGTGCTGCCAGCACGAGTCCGCATCCCTGGCGCTCCTCCCTGTCCAGTAATGAGCTTGTCCAAGTCCACCTTTCTGGTGGCAGCAGTGGAGTAGTCAATGGCGTGTACAGGTGTCGGTTGGACTTTCCTCAAGCCTCGAGTCAACATCCAGTATGCTGCCTCATCAGTGCATGTCTTGGAACTCCTCAACCTCACAGCTGCCTCAATCTTGAAGAGCACTGCAGCAACATGCGAGGAGGATTCAGCAACACCAGCCATGCAGGTACAATGAGCAGACTCCACCTTGCCATTTGCATGCAGAATAACCCAGGGCTTGAGTGGAGCCTCCCTTAGCCACTGGGAGTGCAGAACCTGGACATAAATAAATTTGCAATTAGTACAGAATGAAAGAAATAGACAACTACCATATAACATTAATTTGTTCACCAACACAGCATAGTCCTGCTATCAATTTTGAGTAATGTAAAATACGTAAAAGAATAATGTTAAAGTTACTTACAATGTTAATCTAAAGTTAATGCTCATGCCTAAGAAAAACATTTCGTTTCATTACTTTCTTTTATCTGCATTTGTAAATTTGTTCTGAATTTTGGTTAACAAACAAAACTTATTAAAATAAGATAAAAATAAATTACACCTTTAGTCCAAGAAATAAGAGATATTACGGATTGTGAAAATGCCCCAATTCATAGATAACATAGAAGCTAAATATTTCCCACATAAATGCAGAGTGGATTCCAGGCTTAAAATATATTTTGTTTGAAACAAATTTGTCCAGCAGAAACCAACATATGTTAGCCAAAAGCAAGCAAACAAGCAGCACCACAACGATGTGGGACACAGTGGGTCAAGGCGTGTTGTTTCCATACCTCTGCAATGACGACGGTCTTCTCTTTGATCCGAACAATTCGGAGGTGTTGCACCCACCCAAAGTTGGTTTGTCCGTGACTTGGCATTCCTAAATTCTTCGCCAGTGTGGTAACTTACTCCATTGACGAGCTAGAAGACAAGCTCAACTTCAGACAATGGTGGCAAGTCATTCAGATCGGATGTCCAGCCAATGCACTCATATTGATCAATTCCACCGATTTGACTTATTTTTTCGAGGTACCGACACTTTGGAACAGGGTCCAGCTTGTCTCGGTACGGTCCATCACCTTTCTCTTTGCTTCGGTCCATTTTTCCACATGTTTAAGTCTCTCTTGCAGCACGGTACGTGAACATACGCTGTAAACGGTGTAAACAAAAACTCTGGCCCGCAAAGCCCACAATGCATTGCGAGATCTCAAGTGACCTTTCGAGCCCTATAGTGTTACGAATCCCAGAGACTCAGCCGCAGGAAATAAGCAGGCAGACAGATTCAATGGTCAAGATAGATTTATTCACAAGAATACTAACATACCTACAAATCACGACCGGAAAGCTACAACCAGAAATACTCAGAGGCAGGAACAGAATTAGGAACCAGAAGCCCTTCTGGTTCCTAATTCTGTTCGTCAAGATGACGTCAAGACGACGACTAGAGGCTAGGAGAAGTAATTTCACTAATTCTTTTTTTTTTTTTTTTCACTAATTCAAAATGCTGACTCACGGTGGGTATAACCCAGGCAAGAAAGACTACAAATTACTCGTAATACAAGACTCCAAAAACTAAACTTAAAGCGAAACTCACTAGGAAACTCTACTTCTACTAGAATAAATCAAATGCAATAATAAACTAGGATGATGCCCCAAGGTACTACTCAGAAATACGGGCAGTATTAACAAACGAGACTAGGAAACAATAAACAAGTAACTAGACGAAATACGGAAGACTGGAAGCTCAGACTGGTGTTTAGCTGTGGCGTTTGGGCTACGGCTTGGAGTCCAGGACAGGGATCGGTGAGTTGCAACAGCAGGTAGGATATGGAGAGACGCCAGGTGGAGGAACGGCTCAGGTGAGGATTCCAAGGCTCTGATCTGAACATGGAACGTGAGGCGGTGTGGGAGCTGGGAAGCACGAAGCAGGAGCGTATAGATCCAGAACTGGAACAGAGGAGGACAACTAGAGTTACCAGAGGTACGAGAAAACAGAGGCTGGAGTAACATGCAGTGAGAAGTATACTGGCTGTGTCACAATCCGGCACTGAGAGGTGAGTGGCGTCTGGTTATATTGTGGCGAATGTGAAACTTGATTGGCTGCATTCCACCTGCTCCTGCACCAGCTGATGATAATTACAGATGAAGAACACCTGCCGCTGCAACTTCTCAGCCGAACACACCTAGATAGAGAGAGAGAGTGGTGGAGGGAGAGGAAGAGAGCACTGTCTGGGCCCAGCAGCTGCTGGCCTGACAAATAGGTAACAAAATACTACCTTACATGACATATTTGCACTAGTATGTTACCAAGTTGTGTTTTTTGTCTTTCTTTTCTTTTCTTTTTATTCTTATTCTTATAGTACTTGCTCTAGGTTGTATATATATTTATCCCTACTTCTTTATTACGTCATTGTTGCACTGCCTGCTCTATGTGCCTTTTTAATTGCCCCCCTGGGGACAAATAAAGTTTTCTGAATAAAGTTTTCTAAATCTGAATAACGAAGGTCATGGGTGCATGTACAGAATATGCAGATACGGCGTACTGTGCATGTATGGAACAGATTCCTCCAAGATGACACCCACGGATAAGAACAGTAGTTGAGTAACTGGCCAGGTGCCTGTTCACAAGGGCGTATGATCAACGCTTTTTAGTTCCTGGTCCATGTGACATAAAAGTCATCTTCTGAAGTCCACGAAAGTCCACATGGACTCTGCAAACATCTTTGTGCAAATTAGTGTGTGTACGAAATGTGTAGATACAAGATTCTGTGCATGTATGAAGTACTCCAAGTCGTTCAGCCTTGGAGGTGTCCTGAGAAGGAAGCTAATGGTTGCCTTGCAAGGGGTTTGTTCACTGCCTCTACATTAGTGTGTATGTGTGTCTATGGTATTAATAGCATGGTAACAACTTTATAAGCTAACTAACCAAACTCTGAAAACTTTTCTGAACTTCTGAAACAAACACATCCCTACAATACCAATTGTAGCACTATGAATTTCATCCAGACTTTCTCTGTAGTTACACAAGAATGTGATCAGCACTGGAGCAGACTGTTGTATTAACATGATATGTCTGATGCCCCACCTTGTCTCTTCCTCCCCCTTCTTCCCCGTTCCCCTAGAGGTATTTGCTTCAAAGACAGGAGGGTTTCGTTCAACACCTATTTTGGAATGCTTTTGAAGATTCTGAAGCATCGTTTGATGGGAATGTGAAATAAGGTGTTGGTTTTGTTCTAAACAGGCTAGGATTGGAAACCGGGAATAACTTAACAAGAGAACACCAGCATAGCAAATATATAAAGGATGATATGATGATGAGAGGATTTATGATGAGGATGATGTTAATCATGGTCATCTTTATAAATATAACCTTCAGTAACCCCCCGTTCCCTTTTACTATGATGAATTGCTCAGAGGGAGGGTGTAAGCACTTGAGACTGAAGTGTTTAGGAAGTGGCTTCCCCTCACTGATGATAACGGTAATTATGGCGCTCATTTAGAGGCATCTCCATTTTCAATTACAGGGTTGATTAAAGGGAGAGTGGTTTAATGTGAAGGAGTTTAGTATTTTGATCTTTGTAAGTACGTGTACAGGACTAGACAGATTGAAATTCACAAGTTGGGTTGAACTTTTATATACTTTATATTTTATTTTTGCCTATGCCATGTTCGGCTAAAATGAACATAAGTGCTCATTTGTTTCCTTTTATAAGGCACTACATCACATGTTACGCCATTATTTGTCCCAGAGATGGCACTCTATACTCAAAGTAGATGTTTTCGTTCAAGTTTTGGTTAAAAGGCCCCTCCAACAGAATGCGACAATGCACTGAAACTCAGTGGTTTACCCCATGTCATAACAGTTTGGTGCTGCTGTCCAGCGAGCCTGTGCACGTGTAACATCAAAGTTCTAATTAGACATCCACTGCTTGTTGTGATGGATGCTTGCACGACCAAAGAAACCATGCATCCAGCCATTTCGCCAAAAGTCCTGCTCTCGTAGCATCATACCTGCTCAGCAGAAGATACAAAGACAACCACACATGCTTTTACTTGGATTCCTTCCTTGTGCATCAGTAGCCCCCATCAGCAGGCATCCAAAGCTAGTTGCACACCTTTTCCCAATTCATCAACTACGAATAATACTGCACTGTATATGGAATAATTGCACTTTGAATATCTACTGTGTTCAAGGATTCAGGTGTTTGTTTGGCTGACTTTTATCTGCAGGTTAAAACCCCTATGGGTACCTTGGTATCTGCAGCAAATGATCATTGTGCAAAGAAATCTGCAGGTTGGGTTTCCTTCCTCTTCCAAGTAGTCGTCATCACACACACCCACACACACACCTACACACGCACGCGCGCATGCGTGCGCAAACCCAGAGAGTCGGGGAATGGTCAGAAGGACATGAAAATACGAATTTCAATCATATACAGACAGTGTCAAACTTGTGAACAACTATTTATCACATTTCTGTTACGATTTCTAAAGGCTCAGGCGCAGGAAATGAGATGTCAGACAGTTAGACAATCAAGAATGAGTTTGTTTTACAAGAATTCAAAAACTGAACTACAAACTTTGACTGGAAAACTACAACCGGAAGAACTCAGAATAAACCGGAACTAAAACTTCAGAAAACTCGAGAGGACTCCTGAAGACAGGGAGGTGTAATAACACAAACACCAAAAACTCTAACTCACGGAAGGTATAACCTAGGCAAGACAGAGTTACAAAATAACACTAGGAACGTCTATGGACGTACTAACTCAGAACTCGAGAGTTCAATAAATCCAAAACTGACACTAGAGTTAACATGAAACTAGGAATGAACTCAGACGATAATAACTATGATACTCGAAACAGACAACTCAAAACACTACTCAGACTGAGAAGCGAGGGACAAGAGAACTAGCAAGGAACTAATCAGAATAACGAATCGCTTAGTTAGCGCAGAACTACTAGGACTAACAGATGCTCGAACTGAGGTCTTAGCTGAAAGCGGTGAACAACAGATTCTCCGTGGGGGAAGCAGGCCTGGATTTTGGACGTGAGGGCTGATGGTGCGGAAAACCCAGGGTGTGGAACGGAGGGGCTGCAGCGGCAGGTTGGTAATGGGGAGAAGCCAGAGGTGGGAGACGGCACTGGTGAGTAGATCCGAGGTGGCGGATGGAACAGCTGGAGGTACGACTCTGCTGAGGACTGGAGCAGACCACCGGAGGAACCAGGAGAAACGAAGCAGGAGCAGATGGTCCAGATGCTAGAACAAAGGAAAAACAGCCAGGATTACCAGAAGTTCGAGTGAACGGTTACAGAGGCTGGAGTGAACATGCAACGAGCTGATTACTGGCTTGTGTCACGATCCGGCACTGAGAGGTGAATAGCGTCAGGTTATATTGTGATGAAGGTGGAGCTTGACTGGCTGCATTCCACCTGCTCCTGCACTAGCTGATGATGATTGCGGATTGAAGACACCTGCCGCTGCAGCTCTCAGCCGAACACACCTAGAGAGGGAGAAAGGGGCGAGGGGAAGGGGAGAGAATACTATCTGGGCCCAGCAGCCGCAGGCCGGACAATTTCTAACATTGTCAAACTCATGCAAGCAGATATGGTTTGCTTTATACAATTAGCTGTTGCAGTGTCTTTCTGGAATTCCATTCTTTTATTGTTGGGGCTTTAATTAAAACATTGATTCATTGCTGCCTTGAGAATACTAAACATGCTGTGAGACACTAAACTGCACAAAAGTCCCCTTCTGTCTGTTTCTCCAGTAAATCTTCAGCACATAGATCATTTTAGACACGCCAGTGAAAACCATGTGTTGTTAAGCTGAGTTTTTCATATGCTAGAAGATGCATCATGAGTGAATTTCACGTGTAACAAACCAGAGACATCTTCTTCATAATTAGTTTTCAGATCTACCATGCACTATCTCATTCCAATATCACAACATTTTGCAGTGTTTAGTAGTTTTACAGTGTTTCAGAGTCGAAGGTGAGTTAGGACTGACATAGAAAACTCTTGTAAATATATAACTTTGATACACAGTGGTGAGTTGTTTGAGGTTTAATCAATGACCCGAAAGACTTTAAACTTTCTTTGAGCTTCAGCAAGTAGCTCACCATCACCTGCTGTTATTACCACTACATTTCATAATTAGGCTTCTGTGAAATTGCCTCTTAACGTGAGCTAAATTATATCGTGATTCTGTTTGAGTACTAAACAAATGTAACCCGAGAAGACCTGGTTTCCAGCATCCACAAGTCTGGATGCAGAGATCCATTTAGAGACATACAGTATGCACAAAGGCTTGGTGTGTTTACTGTGGATGCTTTGAAGCTGAGCCTTGACAGGTTTGTTGTTCCTCTCTTGAGCAGTTAAAAGGAAAATATATCAGTGTTTTCGGTTCACTTCCTCTCACTACAATATGACTTTTTTTTTTTTTTTTTTTGTCTGTGGATGCCCTGCTTTAAAGCAGGAATATTCATTCCTTAAATTCTTCATTGTAATTCATGGTGCTGCCTTGTTTGTTGCTGCATGGTGTCCATAGTGGAGGTAAGTAAGGTGAGAACAGACAGTGCCTCTTGCATTAAAGCATCTTTGTGTCACCACAGACCAAAACTACCACTGCTGCTTTGTCTGGTTTTAAACTTTTATGGATTTGTACTCATTTTATGATTTACTGCTGTCAGTTTTTTTTTTCAAATAAATGCCCCTTTGAGCGTTTATATCCATTCACTATTGGGTTTTAAGGGTATAGTTTTGTTTGGAAGCAATATCAGCAAGGTACCAATAGCTTAAATAAAGAAGACTACAGCCATTTTGGTCCTTGGCTACAGTAAAATAAGTGGTTTTACTTATTCACCCCCTGCACGTCTCAGTTTGAAATGTGTTTTTTATTATTATAGTTGTTTGCCGTGTGTGTAATTGCCACTTTTTGAAAGTGACTGCTATTTCTAAAATTGGCAGTTGTAAGGGGGGTTTATAGTCTCTGTATTTCGAAAGATTTTAGTTTTGTTCTGTCATAGCTATTTGTGGTTATTTTGCATTCTTGGCAGTGTGTTTTAAATTGAGGTTTTTAATTGGAGTTTAGGTTGCATTCCATGTCTTAGTTATCTCTTTTCAATTTTAAAATAAGTTCTAATTAACTCCTAAGTGTTTCAGTAGAATGCAACTGGACTTCTTTTGGTTTTTGGAGACACTTCATCTCTTATCTGAGAGGATTCTTCAATCCTAATTCAAATAATTACCCACAAATGATGTGGCTCACATGACTCAAGGTGTAAATGTTGGTGAAACTTTCTGGGGAAGGGTCTTGGAACCACATTATAAGCACCTGATAAGTGGTGTCCTCTATTTAGAGATGTCTGCTCCTCTTCCATCCTCTGTCAAACCATCTGTCTTCTTTGTCAAGCATGACTTTTTTTCTTTAAATAAGTGTCCTTTATCATTTTGTCCTAAAGAAGAAAATCTACATCATTTAATGGTACTCAAGTCTTGCCAGGGTGGTGTTTTCAGAGCCTACAGACAGGTCCAGAGTCATGTTTTGTCTTCATTTGTGAGTATACACAGAAGAAAACTGTAGTTGAAGAAGCTTGCTGATTTGCGTCAAAGCAAAACAGTCCACTGACTTCCAAGACTACACCACAAAAAGGATAAGGAGCACACTCAAACCTGGCAAATGGCGCCTTTAGTCTCTGATCTCATAAACCAGGCTACACATGGAAGACGCCATCCCCTGAAAATTGCATTTCCCATCACGAGGCTCTAACTTCACTGCAGTCACCTTTGATTCATGTCTTCATCACTTTAATGTTGCAGCTGGTAAAGACGAAGCTCATTTTAATATTTACAGCTGAGCAGTTTGTAAATGTTCTCCTGCGTGGGGATCAATAAAGTTTCATATTAATCTAATAATAAGGTGTCACTGCAGGACTTTCTAGCAGTAATAGACTTAAATATATCTGAATCTCAGTCATTGATCACTCAGGACTGTAAAACAGTTTAAACAGAGGTATGCTATGAAAGACCATACCATCCTGTCTGTAATAGGACTGTTTAAGTAACACCTATTTCATTCTAGCTGATCATCATTAACTAGTGGAAAGGTCAAGGCACATTAGCGGTTCAGATTCATATCCATCACACATTATCATAAGAAAGCCATCTAATTGGTTCCAAATTCATGTATAAACATATCCAAAGTTATAAAGAATTATCTTCAGCCACAATAAGAACAAGGAGTTCTGCAGCAGATGGCGTGGCCCCCACAGAGCCCTGATCTGAATACCATGGAGTCAGTATGAGATTACATGAAAAGAGAACACACATGCAGCATGCTATCAGTCCTCAAAGTGTCATTTTTGAATTCTAAAAAGTTTTTTTTGAAAGAACTGGTGATGCTGGATCACATTCATCAAAACTGTGCAATGAATGTGATGCCTATTGGTCCATAATGGTGTCACTCAGCGATTTGTGAACTAGTGATACAGCGGCAATTTTTCAACCCCGATTATACTCCAGATGACACCATAATTTACTAAATGAAGAATATGTTGTGTTAAGAAAGACTAGAAACCAGTGGTTGGGACTATGAACTAATTAGGAAAATGTTTACTGAAGTAACAAATCAAGTGGGAAGTCGGCTCATTTTGTTCAGAGCTGACCTTTCTTGCAATGAGACGCATCACTCCCTGCTGGCTGATAGAAAGAATGCACTTCCACCTTTGCTTTACTTTTCAGACTCAGAGGAAGAAGAAGAAGAAGATGATGATGGATATTTGTCTTTTTTTTTCTGTTGCCCACTGACATCATGCTTGCATTTCTTCTGTCAACAGAAAGACAACCTATCTAAGATGCGGTAAGTCTGGCTTTTTGTGCAGTAAGATTCTGGCAGAGCTGTCTGTGCTGCACTTGAATGAGAATTTGGATCTGCACTGCAGGAAACAGAATCAAAAGGAGCTGAGATTATGCTCTGTGGGACTAACAAACCAGCTCTAAAATGTTTGGAGCTCTAATCAGTTGAACACATCTCTCATTTCAACCAAATCAACCCCAGTCTTCAGGTCATTAAAATGTAATCCTGGTGCTAACAGCTCTGCTGAGGAGGTTGTGCTTCTGTATGCCTTGAAAATCTGGTGTTTTCACCACTGGAACTTTCCTATTTTCAGTTTCTGTTGGTGTTAATATTTTAATTCCAGGTTTACACAAATTGAAGGTTGTAAACTATATCACGAAATTGTCAAATCACCGGGTACCACAGGCTGATATGTTTTTTCCTACAAGGTCCACCAGAGCATAGGTCCATGCTATTTGAACCAGGTAATAACAAGTGATCTGTATCTGTCTGTGTAATATCTGATCCATTAGAGATGGCATTTACACAGGTTCGGTTTTGGAAGGCTTTTTGTTATCTTGATTGTGCTTGCAGTTTGATCTGATCAAAATATTGAAGCTACGTATGGAGCTTCCTGAACTGTCAACAAACATGGCGTTTCAAGGAGTCAAGAAGTCAAGGAGAGAAATGCAGCTTTACAGACTCTGTTGAGGATATACTCCATCATATGCAAGAAAAATGTCTTGTTACAGCCACAGGTGATTGTGTGCCGTCTTGCTTCTGGGGTGGATTTCTTTTGGGCGTTTGTATGGGGAGGTTGCATGTGTGGGCCCAGCTATGGCTGGTTTGAGAACCCCAGCTGCCAGTCATCTTAGCTACTGAGTCTGGAGTTGAAGACCTGCACTCCAGCCTTTGTTCTCCACACCTCCCGACCTGTCCTGATGGGACCACCACCCAGTTCCCTCTACCTTTAGCCAACCGGTCACAACCATCACCACATCTGGAGAGGATAAATCCTGTAACCAAACTCTCAGTCAAGGTGGCTGGGACTTAGTGTGACCAGTTCACCTTGGTGCCTCTTAAGTTGTTGTGTTCTGTGTGGTCAGTAGGCTCCGTAGCCATTGAGGGGTGGCTAAATGGAAATTAGAGCTTCTGTTAGCGGCTGTTCGCCTTGCAGCGAGAAGATCCCTGGTTCGCGTCCCGGCTTTTCCCGGGATCTTTCTGCATGGAGTTTGCATGTTCTCCCTGTGCATGCGTGGGTTTTCTCCGGGTACTCCGGCTTCCTCCCACAGTCCAAAAATATGCTGAGGTTAATTGATCATTCTAAATTGCCCGTAGGTGTGAATGTGAGAGTGATTGTTTGTCTATATATGTAGCCCTGCGACAGACTGGCGACCTGTCTAGGGTGTCCCCTGCCTTCGCCCGAGTCAGCTGGGATAGGCTCCAGCCCCCCCGCGACCCTAATGAGGATTAAGCGGTGTATAGATAATGGATGGATGGATGTTAGCGGCTGCTATTTCGGTGAGGAGCTACCAGTCTTGGTGAAGACTGTAGCTTCTGTTAGCAGCCCGCTAATTTGGTGAGAAGCCACTTGTGACTTGTGTCTTTGCATGTTGTGTCCTGTTAGGAAATGTGTGTTTTGAGACACCATTTTTTTTTAGTTCAGCTAATTATGTGCACTAGTCACTAGTTTGTATTAGTTTCTGACGTTTGTGGTGGGTGTTGCTATTGTGATTAGGTTTGGCTAAGGAGTTGTTTATTTTTTGTTTAGCTAGTTTGAAAACCCTGTTAGCCTTTATTTGGTTTTATTTGGTTCTTTGATTCAGCAACATCCACCAGTCTTGTTTTTCTTTGTTTGGTCACTTATATATTAAATTTGTCACTCAGCAATAAATTGCTTTACCTAAACCAAAGACAACTGGTTGTTTTTGTTATACCCAGCTGACCCTAGCGGTTGGGTCATAACAAACTGCTATGTCTCAAAACATTGCATGCCAGTGTAGTAAAACATTCAAGGGTGTTCTGCTCCATCTTGTAGCATTTTGCAGTATGCAAACCAGCATGCTTTGTTGGCCATTTTAGCCCACAATCATCTGCGTACTGGGAAATAATTCATATACATCACCGTGTCTTGCTCGACTATAAAGAATCTCAAGCTGCCAAGAGAGTGCACAGATGACAGATCATTTTGCATTAGAAACTGCAACAGATGTATGAGCAACATGGTCAAAGTTTAGAGTGCAATATTATGACAAGATAGTACATCCCAATTGTATGCATATTGCATGCAACAATACATACTTTATAAGGGCAGCTGCAGGACGTACTGGAAGAGAAAGATTGCGATTTGAAATGCAGGGTATTTTTTTACATTGCTTAGCTGACATTGCTGCTACTTGTAGCATTTGCCAGGCTTACTTTAGTTAGAAGGAGGAAGTGGAGTCAGGTAACCACACAAACTTTTTTCAGTGAGGTCACACCCCGATGATTACACTCTCGGATTGTCTCTGTGAATTCAGAGATCTGATAACACTGTAATATATGATCTGTCTGATCCCAATGTGTTCTGTGTAAAGTTCTACCTGCATTAGCGTGTTTTCACATTTCCAACTTCATAAGGATACAGATCAAATGTCAATGTTAGGCGTAAATGGCAGAACTTTGTACCAAATCAGTCGAGGCAATTGTTTCATTACTGGCAGGTGTTCTACACTATTCCAGTTGATCCCGGCTTGATGCACCATGTGTTTACTGACTGGAGGTCATTAAGTGTCACAGAAGACTTTATCATGGTGCCACTTTGTTAGCTAGATGCCCACAATGCTTGCTACTTGGCAACTGCCTGCCTCCCCTGGTTGCTACAGTGTTAACACGAGTGCTGGCCAGAGGTCATTCAATGTCAAGGAAGACCTTGTCATGGTGCCCTTTCAATACTTTCTGCCTCTGGTTGCTACAGTATTAAACAGTCGGAGGTAAGAGAAACCAGATACTACTGGTGTAGTAGAGTGTGTAATATGTAGGAAAGTGGTATAGGTATTATACACTACCACTCAAAAGTTTGGGGTCACTTAAAATTGTCCTTATTTTTGAAAGAAAAGCACTTTTTTCAATGAAGATAACATTAATAAGAAATCCAGTCAAGACATTGTTAATGTGGTAAATGACTATTCTAGCTGGAAATGGCTGATTTTTAAAGGAATATCTACATAGAAGTACAGAGGCCCATTTCCAGCAACCATCACTACTGTGTTCTAATGGTACATTGTGGTAGCTAATTGTGTTGAAAGGCTCATTGATGATGAGAAAACCCTTGTGCAATTATATTAGCACATGAATAAAAATTTGCGTTTTCATGGAAAACATGAAATTGCTTGGGTGACTCTAAACTTTTGACCAATAGTGTATATCATCTTAGCAGCAGCAACACTGCTAGTAAAATCTGTAATAGCAGGCAGCAGCTGTCATTAGAACTGAAAGTATCAGCACTTGGCTACTATTTACCACTTAATAAATGTAATAGTACTTGTTGCTGAAACATTGATCAAAAGAGAAAAAAATCTGGCAGAGAAGGTAGCAAACACAGAAAAAGACTTTGCTGGTTGATGCCGCAAAGTGAGTTAAGATAAAAGAGATTTATTTAGGAAGTCTGCAGGTTGATGATGAGGACGATGGTGAAGAGGAGTGAGCAGCTGCTTTATCATGATGCTCTGTCATGTGAGCCAGCTGAATGAACGAAACTTAACGCTGCAGGTTTAACTCAAAATCAGGGTACAAACATTTAATCTGGCAGTTAAAAAGTTAATTTTGACTGTAAATAGGTTAAATATACACAAAAATCTGATACTTTTCTATCTTCTACACCACCCATTGTTTCTATTTTGCATTGCAGCCCATAAGACATGTAATACTCATCAGCAAAGCAGCGATAAAAGTGAACTGCAGGCAGTGTTAAAATAGAGCAATGGTAAATGGTCTGTTTTTATATAGTGCTTTACTATACCGGAAACGATACCCAAAGCGCTTTACATTATACATCACATTCACCCATTCATTCACACACTGATGGCGGAAGCTGCCATGCAAGGCACTAACCACGACCCATCAGGAGCAATTAAGGGTTCGGTGTCTTGCTCAGGGACACCTCGACATGAGCTCACCAGGCGACGATCGAACCGGCAACCCTCCAGTTACAAGACGACCACTCTACCCACTGAGCCATGCCGCCCCCTAGAGCAGAGTGAAGATGACAAGGGAAATAAAACCTACTTGATCAATAAAATAAATGCAGCATGCCTCAGAAATGGAACATAGAGGAACAAGTTGTTATCAAGCTGGTAGAAGATACATTCAGCATAGTGAAATATCTTTCTAGAGACGATGATATGGCATATTATGAAACAGTTCAGCTATCTCTACTTCTAATCATGGTTCCATAGAGCTATAGGGCTTAATATTGCAGAGCACACAGAAAAGAGTAAAAATGGAACAGGAGCATAAAAACATCTGAGAACTGAACGTTATTTCAAGTTTAAATTTTTGCTTTCTGTACACACAAACATCTGCAGGGAAACCTTGAAAACTTAGCTTCATCATATTGCATTTTAGGCTGACACAAACAATACAAAGGAACAGAAAGCTTGAGCCTTTTTTTTCCCTTTATTTAAGGATTTCTTGATTGTCAAACATGTTCAGATTTGGTGTATCAAAACGGTTTGACAGCAAATTTAAGGCAGCTTTTTGCTGCCAGAAGGCATTTATGATGACAAGTAGTATATCTTAGGTGTATCTTTCAAAAGCTAAATATATATAAATGTTGTAATATTAGCAGGCAATGCAAAATTATTAAATGATTGTTGAACATAAGATTCAGAACCTTCTTAGATGAAAAAAAAATTCTCTGGGGCTGATATTCTGAGGTAGAATTTGACTTCAAGACTAAAATGTGGCATGAAATGCTCAAAATTAAATGCAAACAACCACAAAACTATCAAAGTGAAACATGAAATGACCAAAATGTGATTCAAAATTACCTAGAAATAGACTAAATGTCTCAAATGTGGCATGTGTTTTCTTGTTTTCTTGTTTATGTTTTTAAATGTTGTACAGCACTTTGTGTTGCATTTTTAACTGTATGAAAAGTGCTCTATAAACAAAGTTTGATTTGATTTAAAACAGATGCAAAATATCCAAAATGAGACACAAAATGATCTCAAATAGACAAAAAATGGCTAATAAGAGATGCAAAAAGATTAAAATGTGGCACAAAATAGCCAAAATTAAATGCAAATGACCACAAAGGGATGAAAAACTGTCAAAATTACAAACAAAATGATCATCATAAAGAAAAAATATCACCCTAATAAAATGCAAAATGACCAGGAATAGACAAAATGTCCCAAATGTCCCAGATACAAAATATCGAAAGATAAAAAATGACCTGAAACAGACACAAAATGACCTTAAATGCACACAAAATGGCTAGTAAGAGATGCAAAAAGACCAAAATGTGGCACAAAATTACCAAAGTTAGATGCAAAAAAACACAAACAGATGCAAACTATCGAAATCACGCATACAATGACCATATCATCATGCAAAATGATCAGAAATAAACAAAATATTCAAAATGTGACACAAAACACATGCAAAAACCAAAATGAGACACAAAATGACCAAAATGGTTTGTCTTCTTTCTTGTGATTGTTAGTAAAGTGAAAATCTTTGGGTTTTTCATGATAAAAGTTCAAATTTAAAAAAAATAAATAAATAAATTTAAAAAAAAAATAAAAAAAAACACTTAGTTGCAGCCTTGCATGTCAGAATTCCGGGCCAAACGAGGATAACAGGTAGAGTCACAGAATCTCCCGTTGGCCTCGGCATGTAATGTTAATTGTGCATTCTATTGGCATGGCAAAGAGCCACTGATGATAATAAAAAGCATCCCAGAGTTGCTCCTTCAACACATTATAAGATTCATTCATCTTTTATCTGCCAACACAATCACGTTTACAACAAATTCTGTTCATAATAAGAATTATTAAAGCCCACAGTTTAAGCTGGTAAAAACAAACAAGAATCTCTTTATCATCTCCTCCATTTTTTTTGAGTTTCTCCTTCATTTTTACTTTAATATAAATGTTTTTTATATTTAGAGTGTGATTAAATGGTGGTCTGTTTGGTCGCCCTTCATGTCCTTGTTGAATTTATGAGGAGCAGAAGCACCTTGTCCTCAGAAAGCAAGGCCTGATGGGAATTATGGTCACGACTGTGAAAATAGGACCCTGATTGTTAAAAGGAAATACTCATTTTGCTTTAAAACAAATTTCTTTAGTGGTTTTTAATGATGTATTGACCTGGAGTCGATAGTTTCAGCTCCACGCCAAGGCTTCCCGATTGGGTTGCTGTGGTTTGTTTTAGTTCATTTATTTTATGCAGAAATAAACCCACAAATGTCTTGATGAATGAGCACCATTATCTGCATTCCTGTTGTGTGTTTGTGTGTCAAATAGAAAAAGGGTCACCGTTGCCCTGCATCAACAGTCGGCTGCACCTCAGTAACGTCGTCCTGCTTGATATGGCTCTTGATTTATGTGGCTGTCATGGCTGACATACAGTGACCCCTGAGCAGCCCAATAAAATATTCATATCTGTGCGGGACATGCCGCAGCCCTTCACATCCTCATTGTTATTTACACAGAACAGTGGCTTCAAAGTAAACACAAAGTGGCATCCTGTAAATTGCTGCAGACTAACGTGTTTGGAAATTATTACAGTCTAAAGGTTTTGGACAAACTATGGCGTTTATGTAAATTGAACCCTGAGGAAAGTTGGAAATAATATACGACTAATTGAGCGTGACTAACAAGGCCTCGAGGCAGCGCCGTGCATTGTGTTTCCAGCAAGAAAATCAGAGGAACCTCTTTAAAGTCAAGAGGTTCCAGCGGGGAGGAAGAAAAACTGTTGATACTGTTGTATTTGTAAGAGCGTGTATGTCAGGTCAGGTCGTGTTACCTGCTACTGGTACAATGTAACCCAGTACAACCTGCCGCATTGAAAATGGGTAGATGGTTTACCCAGGACTCAGTCTCCAAAGGGCGTATGAACTCAACAGTCACTGGCCAACCATCAGACATGGAGTGGGGCCCCATGTATATGTTAGGCGTAAAGCTGACATTTCAACTTAACGGCAGCTCCTGCACCTGCAGGACATCGCAGATGTATTGGCCATGCCTCTCCTCTGATTAAGATCTACTGCAGGCAAGAGAAGCACTTGATAAGTATGAGGACATCTCAAGTTGCTTTAAACGTCCTGGCTTGAAGATCAGCTGTCTGGGCACGTACACAGAATGCCTAAGTCCCACCTGCCTCAACAGATCCTTCACAGTGTTCTGAAAGAGGGTATGAGGCACGTTGGCAGACATCTCAGGTACAGTGACATTCTGAAGAGGGACCTTAAAGGCTTCAACATGTTGCCTTCATTATGGACATCCACTTGCACTGACCAAGAAGTTTGATGCTCCAAACTACACAAGGGAGTCAAAAATGACAAAGCAGCAAATCTAGAGAAACTGAAGAGACGGTGGAGACGCCTGTCTACCACTATCTATATAACCTAGCTGATCTTCTTCCACATAGTCAGCAACAACTGAAGCTGGCCTGAACTGAACTATAAGAGGATGCTCCACTGTAGCCACCATTCTGTGGCGTCTTTACCAAGACGCCACAGAAATCTGTGGCGTCTTGGTAAAGTAGAATGCAGTAAACAAAGGCTAGAAAAACAGTCGAACCCTCTTCGAAAGAGACGTATCCGTCTTCTGTTAGGATGTGGTTACCTTTGGAGAGTACTAAAATACAGTGACAGACAGACAGACAGACAGATACTTTTTTTAGCAGCTTATGTTACACACATGAAGATAGAGGCATGGATGTATGTGCGATGGGTTGACTTTATTCTGTAAATACAGAAAGGACAGCTTTTCAAGTAATGGCTTCACTGTGTTGATTCACTGCAGCTTCTGCTCAAACTGAGCAGTTTTTTCCTTTATACAATGCAGACTAATTTTTTAGTAATAACACAGCTATTTGTACAGCCACTGTTACATATTATATGCAAAAAGGAAAACATATTTATCTCCCTGAGAATAACAAGGACTTGGGCTTTTACAAACAATGAGCTTGGCTTATACAAATACAAATGTACATCTCCAGGCATATACTTATTATTTGTACCCATGGACAAGTGCTTGAATAAATCTAAACATATTGGACCATGTAATAACACATCTATGAACAGTAAAAGAAACTAACATCTTTACACTGCACCATCAATAGGAGAAGCTAACGGTTTTAGCATTTATGCTAGCAGCAATTAGCAGCAACTTCTAATGGGCGGAACAATCACAAAGTGCAAACTAGCTGAATAAAACATTATTGTGAACTTGCAAAGTATCCTTATAATGTACCCTCTATTCTGCTTGTGCACTTAAGCCACCTGTAAATACAGAAAGGACAGCTTTTCAAGTAATGGCTTCACTGTGTTGACTCACTGTACACCGCTTCCGCTCGAACGGAGCTGTTTTGACAAGTCAGTCTCTTTTTTGTCTTCTTTTTATAGTCAAATACTCCTGGGTACCACACTTACATACAACAAAAAAGGCAGGTTACTAACAAGATTAACATTAAAGCTTAGTATTCTAAAAGGCATGCTCTACAAAACTAGAAACTTTAAAACAGTACTATGAACTTAAAACTTCAAAACTGTTAAAACTTCAAATTTGTAATATATCGGAAGACTAATTGTGATCCCAAAAGTCGATACAGTAGGTCGTCGCTTCGCTATGTCCTTGACCTACAACATTTCGTGATTACATTGCCATCTCCATGAATTTATTAAAAAAGACTTGTTTCATCATTCCAACGCATGGCGTTTGCGACGTTAAAAGTAATTCCGTGCGGGAACTAGTTGGGAGGCGAAAAGGACATATACATCTGTCATCTATACAAGGAAGACAGCTTTATTTACATTTGCCGGTTGTACACCACATTGAATTGTGCTACATTTGCTTTTTTCATTTGTGTTGTTCTTTTGGAAACTTTTTGCCCTTCATTGTGGCTACCACGAGTAAGTCAGACTCTTGTCTAGTCAGATTATGATTTTTACCACTGTGTTAGCGTAGGTGAGTGACTGTCATAGCTAACTTTAGCTCTGGTGCTAAGAGCAACATGTTTTGCATTGAAGTGTTTCTCTGTCTGTATGTCTGCATGTCTGTTAGCAACATTACTCAAAAATGGACTAACAGATTTGAATGAAATTTTCAGGGAAGGTCAGATATGACACTGTTACAGTAAGTGGAAATTTTGGGAACCCAAGTGAGAGATACACAGAGCGGCAGACAGGTGGGTATGATCAGATTTCTTTATTTTGAAACAGTAAATAATCAATAATTTGCCACTATGGCCAGAAACTCACTAACGGAGGTAAGAGGGGAGGAAGGCAGGCTCTGTTGAGGCTCGGCAGTCAAAGAGGCACATGTCGGCACTGACGGCATCCAAGGATGAGTGGCTGCTGGCGTTCAGCGCCGGCAGCAGGGCAGAGCAGGTCGGTGCAGTCCGTGGGGGGTACGTCCTCTGTCCAGAGGCCACGTGCTATTCCTCAACCGGAGGCAACTCAGGCGAGGGTCCAGGATTTCTATCTGGAGGTCCAACTGGAAAGGCAGGCAGCTCCGTATATCCGTCTGGCAGAACGCTCTGAGACACTAACCATGCAATTAGAGTGCAAACAGTGCTCACTCAGGGCAAGCAGTGCAAACAGTATAATCCCACCCTGCATGCAGTGTGGGGCTCAATCTTATAGCCACGGTAATGATGATCAGCCACAGGATAGCCACAGCTGCTCTCCGTCTGCACTGATCACCACCGAGCAGAGGGAGAGGGGCAAAAGCCGATGAGCCAACCGGAAGGAGGGGTCAAACGCTGTCCATGACAGACACCAAGACCAAGTGATAAGAGGGCAGTGATGCAACTTACTGTCTGGATCCACAGATTTGTCAAAGATTTCTGTATCATTGCAAGATAGCAGCACGGCATCACTGTAACTGTGACAACAAGAAATTAATGCATTAAAGTTCCAGCCCTGGTTCATATTTATGCAATAATGGAAATACTTTGAAATACTGTCCACATGGACATAATTTTCACTAATACGTCACTTTCATAGGTCTGATTTTGTCCAAAAAAAACCAACAAGGTTTGAGTTTATTAGAGAGCCAAACCAGCTGCTGCTTCCAGTCTTAATAATAATCCAAAATTAACCACATCCTCACACACATGACCTTTATTCTATGTGAACATGTCACCATGGGCCTGAAAGCAAATGAATACACTTCCCATAGTGCCGCTTATTCCTTTAATTGGTGTTGCTACCAATAGTCCCTGTCTGGAGCAGCTTCACTGTAACAAATGTGGAGCTTAGCTGTAAACTGAGTATTTGTGTGAGTTATAACATCCAAATGAGCTTCATTTCATTGTAGTTGTGAGGCAGAAAATGTGCACATATCCCAGAAAATCACCTTGGATACCAAGGGTGCCAGCTCATTCTACTGCGATGGAACGGCTCCAGGAAGTGTTGCTTGGTGGCAGCGTTCAGTCTTGGCTCTGTTGATTTTTTGCCTTGGAGGAGACTTGTTGATATGTGCAAATTACATTTTCCTGCATTTTAATTCCATTTGAGTGATAACAGAGTATTATGCAAAGCAATCTATTCACTCGTTGCCAGACAAAGAGAACATTTTGGGCCAACGACTCTCCGGTTGCCAGTTTACTGATCAGAAAAGGATACTGTTTATCTTCAGGCATGTTGATGTCATTGTTTTTGATTCCCACAGCTTACCAGGATACTACAGAGTGATTAACAGTCAAAGTCAGCCTGATGTACATCTGCCTCATTAGGCTTCCCAGAGAGAAATGGATCAGACTTGTAACATTACTTCACATATTTACACTCCAGTAATTAGAAATTACAAAGTCAGATCCTCATCGCTGCATCTTTTATCAGTAAGATTAATTGTCTTGTCACAAGTATATAATTCTACTGGCTAAGTGGGGAGGGCCACAGGGATGGAAAGTAAGAGGCAAAAAAGGCAATTAAATTACAGTATTCTAGACATGTAACACAAGCTTCATTGCAATCAATCAGATCATTCTCCAAATGGGACAAATTCATGGGTAAAATATGTCAAAAAAAAGACAACTGCACTGTGTAGTCAATAATAACTTCATAATAATAACTTTATTTATATAGGACCCTAAAGAACAGTGTTCACAATGTGCTTTGACAGTTAAAACATGCAACACAGACAATCAAGTAAGACATAAGGGGACATAAGGTAGAGCAGCCAATTAAAAATAAATCGTAAAAACGATAATAAGTTAAATGAATAATTAGCCAGATTAACAAGCACATCAAACAAGGGAACTCGGCAGTTTAAAAATTAAAGAAAAAGATGGAGGGTTAAAAGTTAGAAATTAGAAAGCCAAAAATTTGAGAAATTAAAAATTGGAGATGACATCACACCAAGGAATCAGGCAGGTAAAATTAAAATAAACAAAAGAGAACATATAAAATGAACAGGATATAATACAGAAAAAAACACAAATGAATTAATGGTGGAAGTAAACCTCACATAAAAGCAAGTCTATGAAAATGGTTTTTTAGAAGTGATTATAACAAAGTTAGTGACTCTGCAAGCCTTATCTCCTCAGGCAAGTAGCAACAAACAAGGTAGTTTATTGCAACAAAATCTATGAGATAACTTCACGGTGTCCCAGAAATGTCCACATTCCAACGTTTGAAACAGTTCTCCAAATTAAAAGAGGTCTGATTTCATGTTACATGCACTTTACAGAATCTCTACCAAACAACCAGAGAACATTAATAGGATTACACAATCATTGTCACACAGAAACAGCATTTGTTGATGTTTGTGACTCTATTTGTGTGTTGACTCATTATCCTGCTGCAGAATGAATTTGAAATCAATCAGACACCTTCCTGGTGCTCTGATGGTTTTTTATATTGTCACGACTCCAAACAGCTATATTTTTTTGCTTGTCTGGACGTTGAAAACAGAACATACAAATGTTTGGGGTCACCCAGGCAATCGCATGTTTTCCATGAAAACTCGAACTTTTATTCATGTGCTAACATAATCGCACATGTGGTTTCTAATCATCATTTAGTCTTTCAACACAATTAGCTAACACAATGTAGCATTAGAACACAGGAGTGATGGATGCTGGAAATGTTCCTCTGTACCCTTATGGAGATATTCCATTAAAAATCAGTCGTTTCCAGCTAGAATAATCATTTACCACATTAACAACGTCTAAACTGGATTTCTAATTAATGTTATCTTCAGTGAAAAAGTGCTTTTCTTTCAAGGACAAGGACATTTCTAAGTGATCCCAAACTTTTGAATGGTAGTGTATATTTTTATTACACATGATCCTCCAAGGTCACTTGATTTGACTGTGTTTTCCTGTAAATCACAGATGGACATCTGTGATCTACATGAAGCCTGAGAAATGTCCACCCGAAGGCCTGATCACCACACCTTCACAGACTTAACTGTTGCCTAGAAAGTGACTGAGTATGACAGACTGTAACAGCTTAAAATGGCCTAAGAATTAATTGGACAGCACTTTGCAACATACCTATAACATTACTTTAATGCCAAAACATGTTTTACACGATTATAAGCTATGATTTTCCACTCACATGTAGGTTTCTTTTCTCTTGTAAGTTTTGTAACTTTGGGGTTGGTTGCGGGGCTGCACAGTGGTGTAGTGGTTAGCACTTTCGCCTTGCAGCGAGAAGATCCCTGGTTCATGTCCCGGCTTTCCCGGGACCTTTCTGCATGGAGTTTCCATGTTCTCCCTGTGCATGCGTGGGTTTTCTCCGGGTACTCCGGCTTCCTCCCACAGTCCAAAAATATGCTGAGGTTAATTGATTATTCTAAATTGCCCGTAGGTGTGAATGTGAGAGTGATTGTTTGTCTCTATATGTAGCCCTGCGACAGACTGGCGACCTGTCTAGGGTGTCCCCTGCCTTCGCCCGAGTCAGCTGGGATGCAGATAAATATAAATGAAACAAACAATTTTGTTGTTTAAGTTATTATATTGTCGAGGTTCCGCCTCCTTGGAGGAGGAATAACTGAAACAACAAAAATATCTGTCTATTAATAACTTAATTGTAAACTTTTTGTTTATAAAAAATTACATAAATAAAAATTTATATTCCTAAAAAAAAGAACCATCAAAATGACACCATGTATCAGACCCAGAAACAATGAAAACAGAATGAATCTCTGGATTTTCAACTTTCTGAAGCTCCTTGAACTACTTAGGCTTTTGTTATGTGCCACACAGTGGAAAAAAACAACTGAATCCAGGCTTTAAATCATCAAAATCACTTTTTTTCTATCTGTTCCATTTATTTATTTATTTTTATAAATTTCAAATTATAAACATGTATATGTCTATTAATTGATTCAACTGTCAACCACAATTTTATTTGAATTGAACAACTTCACTTATTGTGTCAAATATTGCTATTTGACAACAGTGTGATTAATTAATTACAAAACCTGTAATTAATTAGATTTTTCTTTTAATCACATCCCACCACTAGTTTTAACAGAATTTAGAGTTTCTGTGACCCCTCAGACAGTGTGAAGGAATGCCATAATGTCAACTTTGGGACACGGTATTTGTGTCCTTGCTTGCTCTTGAACTTTTCTATTTATCCATCCATTATCTACACACCTCTTAATCCTCACTAGGGCCACAGAGGGGCTGGAGTCTATCCCAGCTGACTTGCTGTGAAGGCAGGGGACACCCTGGACAGGTCACCAGTTTATCACAGGACTGCACAGAGACAATCACACTACTGCGGACAATTTACAGTTACCAATTAATCTCAGTATATTTTTGGACTGTGGAAGGAAGCCAGAGTACCTGGATGCACAGGGAGAACATGCAAACTCCATGCAGAAAGATTCTGGGAAGGCCGGGATGCAAACCGGGGATCTTCTAGCTGCAAGACAAAAATGCTAACCACCAATCCACTGTGCAGCTGAACTCTGCTAAAGAACATCAAAAGAAGCCTGGTGGCACATAAGATTACACAAAGAAAAAAATGAATATGTCCAGTGAGTTTGGTGTGAACCTGGTCGAAACTATTACATTGAATGCATAGTCCCGACAGTGAAGCACGGAGGTATGAATGTGATGAATCAGGGCTGGTAGCGTGACATTTTCAGACCTCTGTACTTAAGGTTGTGCTTATTTAGGGGTTAAAGGGACAGTTCCAGTTGAGTATCTGTCACCAGCTAAAAGTCTGGTGTTCAGAAATTTCCAGAGTGGTACTGTTGAACAACAAAAATGATCTGAAGCACTTGGAGCCACAAAACAAAAGCCAATACAGTACAAAAACTCCATTTTCTTTTCTTGTACACACTGGATGAAACAAATCATGGTTGCTGCAACAACAATCTGCAGTGTAATACACAACTCTGTAGCTTAAAGTTACACTTTCAATCAAACACAGTTAAAAACATACCTAAATATTTTCCATCTTGTGTGGGTAACTTAAATTTTATTCTGCCATTGAAGCAGCATATTTTTCTTCCCACAGTGCATGAAGGTTATGTGCAACAAAAGCACAGAAACAGTAAAGTGTTCTATGCACCTCCGCAATACCAACATTTGCATAATATAACGCGATTAAATAATAAATCCTTAATGCTTTGCTCTAAATGTGACCCTGGATGCTCTGGTACAATGTGAGGTCAGTAAATGCAAAGATTTAGTGTTGCTCTAATTGTACAACAGGTACAGAGAGCTCTGTGGTGGATGTGTTGATGCAGATTGTATTAAAATAAATATAACATCAGAAAATATTGCCTCATCAAGGTATACAAGATGTAGTATAGGATTAATTCTATCTATTGAGTACTGCTTTAGGTAGTTCTGTATGTTTGTGCAATTAGGAAGCAAAAAACAGCAATTAAACCATTAAACTGCCAACAGCAACAAACAAGGAGTCCACTAGGAAAGTTTCCTGATTGATCTTGTCTACACATGTTTTAAACATAGCTTTTACTGTGTTTTGGCCTTTTGTTCAAAGAAGAAATTCAGTTTCACTTCACTGAAGACTGACCTTTTAGAAGACATTCAGAATCATCTAATCGGTTTACTTTTTATTCAGGAGAGTTTTAAGTTTAGCCTGGTTTAAGTAAAATCCCCTCAGTTCTGATTGGAGTTTGGTTTGGTTAGCCTACTCAGTCCTGTTTGCATCCTTGGTTGTCTGTAATTAAACTTCTTGTTAAATTGATCTGCCTCTGCCTGCTGTCTGTGTGCTTGCAGTCTGGGTTCCAACCCTCCCTGCCCTGTGACAGCATTTGTATCATACTTCCTTCTAGCCATTTTTCCAGGCCCTTCCACTAATGTGCAGTAAGTCGGCATGTACATATTTTGTGTATTTTGCCCACATTTATAGCCCACAAATTTTGCATTTCAAATGAACGTCTGCTTATGGGTCCATGCTGACTCCTGCAGACTCAGATGAATGAATGATGATGAATCAGAGGACATTTAGGCTTCAACATTTTTCTGGTACATATTCATTAGTAATACGTAATAATCTATCAAAAGCTTGACTGGCTCAACTTACACATCATTGGTACCATTTTTATTCCATGTTTTATTTCTTGTTTGCTAACCCTACTCTAATCACAGTAATGGGGTTGCTAATCCATGCTAATGCTAGCTTTCTCTCAGGAGTAGAAACTAGATATTTAGATGGCTGTTACTGCTGCCCAAGAGGACAAACTGACTGATGGAAAAAAGAAAAAAGAATTTATCCTGATAATATGCATAACAGGGTTGCATGAGGCAGAGTGAGACATTCAATCAAGGCTGACAATGTTATAATAAATATAAAAAACAGAAGAGAGGACATAGCTTTGCTCTACCCATTCCTTTGGAACACTGCTTGATGATGTCAATTCCAGTGTATCATGTGATTCAATATTTTCTTCTTCTTCTTTCACCAGCTAAAAAGGTTTTGCTAACAGGGTTGTTGTGGGACACACATTCCATACATAATAATTATTATTTAAAACATTATGTTGATTTAAAAAAAATTCTCACAATTACAACAGACATCAATGAAAAAAATAATACCAAAAAAGGAGGTTTAAGTTTCATTTTAACTGTTTTATTTGAGATTCAATTTGGTCATTGGGGGTGTGGGACAAGAGAAAAATGGCATTTTAGGGGGAACTCCAGTCTTATTTGGTAGTTTCAGAAATATTTTCAAACATTATTTTCTCCTAGTTTTTTTTTTTTTTTTAGATTTGGTCTCAGGGCAAGTAAATTTACACAACAACTGCATGTTTTAGTATTTTGTGCATGGATTATTTGAAATCTGATGTGTGGCACATGAATCAATCAATCAATCAATCAAAAATTTATTTGTAGAGCACTTTCCAACAACATAGAAGAAGACCAAAGTGCTTTCCAGACAGAATAATAAAAAAAACAATGCAGTTTTTGATTACTATAAAACCATAAAACCCATAAAAACACAAAACTAAGAAAAGCATAAAACCATAAAAACCATAAAACAGTCCTAAGATACGAAAGCACGTCTAAATAAATAGGTTTTCAATCTAGACTTAAAAAGCTGCAGGTTGGTAATAACGCGGAGCTCGAGTGGGAGTGCGTTCCAGAGTCTTGGGGCGGCTACAGTAAAGCATCGATCACCCCACTGCTTATACTGGGACCTGGGCACATCCAGCACCATCTGCGTGGACGACTGGAGGGCTCTACTGGGGCGGTGGATGGTTAAAAGCTCCGATATGTATAAAGGAGCTGCGCCATGAAGGGCTTTAAAAACAAATGTTAAAATTTTAAACTCAATACGATGATGGACCGGGAGCCAATGGAGGGCGGAGAGGATGGGGGTGATGTGAGTGTGTCTGGATGTGCGGGTTAACAGATGGGCAGCTGCATTCTGAACCAGTTGTAGTCGACGGAGTGACGATTGTGTGACACCAAAATAGAGAGCATTACAATAATCGATACGAGAACTGATAAAAGCGTGAATGGCCTTCTCCAGGTCGCGCTTAGAAAGGAAGGACTTGACCTTGGTGAGGAGACGTAGCTGGAAGAAGCTAGCCTTGACAACGGAAGCAATCTGTCTGTCAAATCTCAACTCGCTATCGCTAAAATGTCCTCCAATTCTGGAATGACCCATATTTCGCCACCTGTAGGTTTCACATGCTCTTGACAGAGTTTAAATTGTGTTTTTTAAGGTGCGCTGAGATTTAAATGAGAAAAGGGAGGAAAGACTTTGTTGAAAAACCACCTCTGTGCACGTGGACTAACCCAATATCTCAGTGGTTAGCAATTCACAAAGCAGCAGCTTGGGTCAAGGGTTAACAGGTTAAGGTGCCTCACGGCGTTTCACACATAACCCGGCCCCTGTTAGTGTGGAGTCTGCATGTTCTCTCAGTGTCTGGGTGGGTTCCCTCTCACAGTCCATAAACATGCAGGTTAAGTGATATGGAAACACCAGTGTGTCACGTCTACATGCTGTGGACAGGGTGCACATTTAATCTGGAGCTGACCTTTTGACACTTTGAAAAGCTGATTCCGCTTAGAGCATGTCTACTATGGCTGTGTGTAAAATGAAAGAAAATCTTTTAAAAACAAGGTAGAAAGGGACAAACTGCACACAGCAGTGGGCTAAATGTCTCATTTCTTACACTAGGTCACCAAGACTCATAAATTTTAAGATGTGTTCTTGCATAGAAGATGAGCCACACCACGTGTTTCATCTTGTTTCTGCACGTACAGAACCTCTGTCCATGTTAAAACAAAACAGCTGACTTTCCTCCAACTGCCTTAAATTCTGACATCATAACATCATCATCAATGTTTCCATGGAAATAAACCGAAATTTCAGATTCCGTTACCCATTTATGTACGCTACCATTCAAAAGCTTTTTTTTTTTTTAAAAAAAAAGCAGTTTCTTTCATTGAATATAACATTACATTAATCAGAAATATAGTCTAGACATTGTTAATGTGGTAAATGACTATTCTAGCTGGAAATGGCTGTTTTTTTAATGGAATATCTACAGAAGGGTACAGAGGTCCATTTCCAGCAACCATCGCTCCTGTGTTCTAATGGTACGTTGTGATAGCTAATGGTGTTAAAAGGCTAAGTGATGATTAAATACCTTTGTGCAGTTATGTTCGCACATGAATAAAAGTCTGAGTTTCCATGGAAAACATGAAATTGCCTGGGTGACCCCAAACTTTTGAACGGTAGAGTGTATATCCTAAACAGCTCTTAGTGTAATTGATATTACCAACTTATGCAGGATATTTGCAAGCCCGTGTTCCTTGTGAAGTCAGAAAACTACATGTTTCTGGAGATGTCAGAAAAGTGGTGACTTCTCATGTCTCTGCACAGCTGTTAGTATTCCATACCATACAGTACAGTAAATGCCAGGCTGTAGAAATTACTTTCCATACAGTACCACTGTACAGGTCTCTGTTCTGCTGAAAACCTTCCTTAGGCTTAATGTAGCACAATAACACCTGGAATATTTTAAGTCTGTCATGAAAGTTGACTGTGAATTCACAGGAACAGACTGTTGGTGAGCGGTGCATATGAGGCTGATTGCCATAGGAACAATAGCTGCTACTGTGTTCAAGAGCCAGGAAGGTGGGGAGCAGCGATGGTGCTCCCGACTAAGAGCACATATGAAACATGATGAGTACTTTACGTGGCAACGTCACATAACTTTTTTGAAAAATCTGACACTGTAATTTTGTCCCTTGATTGTAAAGTGGCATTTATCCCAGAATGTCACCTCTTCTGTGTTGGAAGGGAACCAGAAGGTCACAATCATGAGATTTAAACAAACTCCGGCAGCACCACCAGCAACAAGCAGCTGTTTCACAATCACTGTGGACAATTTCTTTGGCTGCAGAGCTGCAGATGTATAGAAAATGTCGAGAAAAAGCACCTTTTTCCCAGTAAATGTCATGGCAAAGTAGTACTGGTAAACCGGTAGATACAATGTGCTAATGTCTTACTTTATAATGCACGGTCTCAGCAGCTGACTGATAAATATGTGTTTGAAATGAGCCTTCAGGGAAATTCTTTCTCTTTTTCAGAGAAGACACCAATATAGTTACCATTTATCACATGACTGAATTATGGCCGCAACAACTCAATGTGTTGAAAATTCCTATGAGAAGTAGTTGAAATTTTTTTTTGCTTGGAGACAGTCTGAGCATGTAACCCAATCAGCAGTCCTTTCCTTCATCTTCATCTCAACTTAAGGATAATTTAAAGACACAATGTCTTTATTTTTTTCTAGATTTTCTATTATATAATAATAAAATAAATAAGCAACCCTCCACTTGAAGCAGTTACTTTGCAGATTCTGGCCTAGAAACAGTGCATTTGTCCTACCCTCCGCCTCCTCAGTTGGTCTGTTCCCAGCCCAGTAGCTGTCAGGCACGTTGATGAGCTGTCTGACAGCCTGTGGCTGAGGTAAGGACCACTGCAGGCCCCAGGACTAGGACACTAAAAAAATGCTTGCAAATTTATTAAAAATGAAATATGGAAATTTCTCACTTCCTGAAGTAGTCAGACATAGCTGGTAGAATTCAGCACGTTGTAGATGCCCCCCTTTGGGTGCTACAGCTTGACTCTAAGTAAGTCTCTACAGGATTTGCACCCCTGGATTTCAGTATTTTTTCACTCTTTTCCTGACAGATTTTGTCAGGCTTTGTCAGACTGGATGAGAAGCATCGCTGAACTGGGACAGTCCGTGTCATTTCAGATAGCAGTGTTGCTCCACTGTCTCAGATTGTGTTCAGAGTTTACTTATTTGTTATGTGGGATCCAAAACTAAGTTCTGTCAGATATTTTGCCTGAATTTTGAGATTTTTATATGTTTTCAGACCTGGGGATTTGAGTTTTTTCATCCTCAACAAATACCTGGGAAGCCGTTTTAGGGGTTCAGTATTTCCAAAAATATAACTCCCACAGCCATGAAACTTGGCGAGGATACAGAGTAAAAATATTTCTAGGAGAACAGGAGGGCCACAATTCAACTTACTTCCCACTGAATATGGAAAAAAGTGGAAACAATTTTCATGAGATTGGAATAAAAGTCCCTTTAAGTGTATATGTATATGGATGTATTTCACATTAAAATACAGTCGCTGGTTGACATTTCAGCAACTTTTGAAGCTACTGATGTCAATAGAATTGGACATGTGGCAAAATTTGTAAGCCGAGGTTACATTTTTTCTTTTTTGCTATTTTGACATGCCAAGGGGTTTGTGTATTGAGAGAAACTGTTACGGGATGCTACAGAGACTCAATTGCAGGCAAGGAGACGTGGCAGAACGAGCTTGCAGTTATCGTGTTTATTTAACAGCAATGATTTACAGGAAGCTTAATGCTGAAAATGCAAAATCATCAGACTACGTCAACGCTACAGTAGCTCAACGAGAGGCAGGGAACTTTGCTGTTCGTGGACTGGGAAAGAGCAGACGGAGGGCTGAAGAGGTGGCGTGAAGGCAGGGAAAACATCCTGGAGCGGACAGGAGCTGCAGCGATGGCGTGCTGGTTGTAGTGTGAGGCAGACGGTGAAGCGGGGATTCCAGGGGAGGCTGAGCTGTAGGTGAGCAGGTGGGAGTCCAAGGATGATGGTTGACGATCCAGCAAAGTGTAGTGGCAGCGTCTGGTCTTTATGGAAGAACGGTGTAGATTGAGAGACGCTCCCACCTGCTTGCTACTGATTGTGATTGATGGCACCTGTCCGCACTTTCTTCCATTTTCAAGGGTCAATAGTTAAACATTTGATCTCTGTTGGTGCTAACCAATTACATGGATCTACTGGAACCCATAAAGTCTGTGTTGATGAGTGTGAGAGTTAACATTATGGAGATACTGCAATGGAAACATTTAAATTGTTTTTGAAAGGCAAAAATACAAAAATCCCCAAGTCTGAAAACACATGAAACACTCTAAATTTAGCTAAAGCATTTTACAGAACTTAGTTTTTAGTCTGAAATAACAAAAAAAAAAAAAAAACCTGAGATGATGGAAAACCATATTTTCCTAACTCTGCCTGAACTGACAGATTGCTGTCTTCAGGTCTTTCCACATATTCTATGACACGAATACTCACCTTATTCCCCACAAAAGGCTGTAAGATGGGCAAATGTTAAACATCATCCAGCAGAAACTAGTGGGAAACCAGAGAAATATGAAGACATCTTGTATGTTATCATGCAGCTGATTTTCATAAATTAGGTCGCTCTTTTCCTGGTCAATAGTAAAGCTTCTGTTACAGATTCTCAAGGAGGCTCAGGTGGAGGGAATGAGAGACAACACACTAAAAGAACAGTTTACAGTTTTTATTTAAAATATAAACAAAGTGGACTACAAATCTAAACTGAGGACTAAAAAAGGAAGTGACGGTTGCCACACAGAATACAACTAAAGTGATCAGGAGAACGAAACCCTCTAACAGGCAGGCGGTATAATTACACCAATACAAATTTACGGAAATGACAAGTTGCCACACAGAGACACAGACAGACTAATCCCTCTAATATACAGGCAGAATTAATTACACTAATTCAGATTTTACAAGAACGACAGGGATAACTCACGGAAGGTACTACCTAGGCAGGAGAGTGGAAGTACAAGAGTACTACAGGAAAATACTATGGCAGGGAATCTACGCTATGTAGAAAAAGCAAGAATCTGAGGTGCTCTGCTAAACAGGGCGGCTAAACAACACTAGACATATCCTAACAAGGCGAGACAACCACTGATAGTACTCAGCTAGGAATACAGAACAAAACAGGAGCCATACCAAGCGGTGTAACATGACTGTACAAAGTATACAGAGCAAATACAATAACCCGAATTAAGCAATGCACAAAACAACTACAAGCCTGGCTCAGGATTGGGGACATTGCTGACAGGGAACTGAGTGGGGAACTGGGGAAGTCGTCGGCAGGTGCAGAGGTAGGCGGTGGTGTAGCGTGGAGTGCAGCAGGAGATGGCATGAGGTGGCACACAGTGGCCAGAACCAGATGAAGTGTGGATGGTCCTAGATGGGGAAGGATCCAGGGGGACGGAGTGCCAATGGATGGCTGAGGCTTGAGGTAGGTGGACGGAGAGTGGCTCGAGCTGTTAAGAGTCCAGACTAGAAGAGGAGCACAGAACGAGAGCTAGCTGAAGCACAAATCTCAAGGCCCTGAATTGAACAGAGAGCAGAACTAACAGTTGCTTATTCACAGTCCGGCATCAAGTGATGAATGAGGTCTGCTTTTATGGCCCAGGGAGTGGATGATTGAACCACTCCCACCTGCTCACTCCAGGTCAGCTGATTCTTGATGTTGAACACCTGCTGCCTCCTGCTCCAGCTACACCTGCCAATTAAGACTCAGGAAGGGAGGAGAAGAGTACTGTCACTATCAGGAGCCTGCAGCTGCGGCATGACAGCTTTAAGATAAAATCTACTGAGAGGATACAAAATCTAACCTCGTAGATGTGTTGAGGTCAGCAGAAGTTGGCAGAAATAATCTTGGTTCTGATAATTAATTCCAGTTTGTCTTAAAGAAAAATGAACAACATGCATGTAGAAGCTTTGACCTGTTTAAATGACTGAGCAAAGCAATAAAAGAATGTAATGCTGATGTGTACAGGGGTTCTTCAAGCAGCTGCATGTGGAAAGTAGTTCTCAGGGGGGAAAAAGGGCTCTGATTAGCTCTGTCAGGGTCTGATTCTGATGCCAGATGATCAAAGAAGTACTGGAGGCAGCAGTCATAATCTGTGAATCACAGATTTGAAGAGCAAAGTCAGAATAGCCTTCGTGGTGGGGAGGACTGCGGGCAAACACGGGCCTCGTCACATCCCATCTTCAGCCCTTCCCATTAACTTTTAATCTGGAGTGGTGTGAAAATTCATCGCACTGTAATACTGCATGTTCTGAGCTCTGCTTCCCCTCTGATCTCCTCATAAAAATGTATAATTTCCACTGTCACCATGGGAGAACCAGAGGACAGTATTAATGCATTCTGGAGAAATTGGAATGCATGAAGTGCTCGGAGCGTTGCCCACTAGAGCAAGTGCCACAAGCGCTGTGATTACAGTGCTTATCCCTTCAGGAATAATTTAGCACAATACAAGCTTTCTGTGCTACATTTAGTTCTGATGAATCATATTTACAAAAAAGCTTCATCTTTACAAACAATCCATCGACACTCAGAAAGATGAGCGTCTACAGGGAACTGTGCATACGGAGCAGTGCTTTGGGTAAATGATGGTCTATCTAAATCAACCAGAAAATCACAACCTGTGATTCAGGAGAGTTACTGAAGGTTAAGGGATAGATGTTGAGGTTCGCCAAAACTCTAAGACATCTAAACCCAAACTAGGGACACTTGGTGGACAAATTAGAGAGCAGGTACACTTCTTTTTTTTTTTACTTCAACCTACTAAATTATCTCTAACACAAAACACTTAATGCTGCAACTGAGATTAAAAACTACACAAAAGCTAGTATAGACACCTAATTAAGAGAACATATAAATGGTTTCATGGTTTGTAGATGTGTTTGAACTTGAATAATGTGATAGATAAATGGCTGAAGCGATAATCTATAACATAGTCGGTTTAATTTGGATAAAATAGGTTAATAATTGATAAATATAGGGTCAAATAGTCCATATAGCAGCCAACACAGGTAATGGATAAGCAGATGATATAGTCAGCTATAAAGCCATGGATGGATTTAAAATTTGTTGAAATAGTTACCTAAAAGTTTTAAACAAGTGATCCATCCATTTTCCTTCAGTCATTTGGGATCAGGTCATTCCAAACATTTGTCTTCCCTGCATGGTTGCTCCTCTTGGGGGTTCCCAAGGCGTTCCCAGACCAGAAGAGACATGTAATCATTCCAGTGAGTTCTGGCTCTGGCTCCTCTCTGTTGGATGTAATTATAAAACCTCCAAGGGAAGGCAGCCAGGTGGACATCCGAATGTTCAATGTTCAAGCCACATCTGACCCAAAGGAGCAGCGACTCCATTCTGAACTCCGTCCAGATGTTCGAGCTCCAAAGCAGAGCCCAGCCACCCTGCAGAGGAAGCTCATTTTGGCTGTTTTTACCTGCAATTTCATTTCCTCAGTGACTACACAGAGCTCATCACCACAGGTGAGGGCTGAAATATAGACCGATAGACCATCTGGTAAACTGAGAGCTCATCCTAAAGGCTCAGCTTTGTCTTCAACAAAACAGTGCATTACAACATCACCATTATTGGTGACCGATGCATCTGACCACTGCAAGAAAGATCCCAAGATACTTGAACTCCTTCACTTGGTGCAACAACTCACCCCCAACCCAGAGGGTGAAATTCATTGTTACAGTTTCTTTGAGGCTCAAGTGCAGGAAAGGAGATGGAGGACGGGCAGTGTAAAACAAGGGCTTTCATTTTACAAAACAGAAGGTCAAAGTACAAAGAACTACAAATGATAACCAGAAAACTACAATCAGAAATAGTTAACAGGAACAGATACCGCCGAAACAAAATAACTCAGGTGAGCCCCTAGCAGGCTGGCGGAGAACAATGCTACAGGTATATTTACAGGAATAAACAAACCCACTCATGAATTAATCGTGAACAAATACTAACCTTGGAATAAAACTACAAGATCAAAATTCACTAGAACAAGAATCCAGAACACTAAACAGCAAGAGAGCTACACTAGTCTGGTTTTTGAGGACTGGGACTTAGCTGAAGAGAATCGAAAGGCAGTGGGTGTCAGGAAAACCAGAGACTCTCCTAGCCAAGATGGAGTGTAGGATGGTGCAAGCTGGAGCAGCAGGAGAGGACTCGGTGTGCAGCAGGTGGTAAGGAGAACGGTGGCTGGAGACTGCAGCGACAGGCTTCGTATGAGGCGTCGGGGAAGTGTGGAAGAGGTGGCTGAAGACCAGGTGAGTGATATCCAGGAGGGCAGGAGCATGTGGAGAGGTGGCTGGCTGGTGGTGGTGCAGGGGAGCTGACAACTGCCGTGAAACAGATGATCCAGAGTAGACGAGGGACAGGCTGAACACGAGCAGGTGGGCAATCCAGACTAGGATAAAGCAAGCACAAGTCACTAGGAGTTGAGGAACCAGAGGGCTAGACAGAACAGTGCTCAGAAGCAACGGGGGATCGTTCACGGTCCGGCGACAAGTAGTGAGTGGAGTCCGTCTTTACTGTGGCAGAAGTGAGTCTGATTGGCCCAGTCCTATCTGCTTGTGCTTCTGCTAATGCTGATTACAGATGATTGTCACCTGCTGCCACAGCCTCTGTGCCAAGCACACCTAGGAGAAACAGAAAGGGCGGGGGGAGGTGAGAGCACTATCTGGAGCCTGCAGTTTCAGGCCCGACATTCATTGGTTTCTGCCAGACAACCATGACTTCAGATTTTGAACAGAAGCATGTCATCTGCAACTTCGAGATTCTGGAGATCCTACTTATCCTGGCTGCACCTTAAGATCCTGTCGATGAATGTCATTTTTAGGATCAAGACAAGTGCAACCTTGGAGTTCATCTTCCACTGGAAATATGTTTGACTGGCTCTCATTTTGGTTTCACATGGGATGAATGGTGGATAAGTGGTGAAAACTAAGTAAGTTTAAATGTCCCGCTTCTGTCAATGTGTGTGATTGCAAATTTGGTCAAACTGACAAAGTTTGACCAAATACTGAAAGTTCGACTGGATAAAAATCCCTGTCAGTTGAAATCTGCTATGGTAGTGCCACAAAGAACGCTGGGAGAGCCTGTCCTAGAGCCTAACTTTTTGTCCTACCAGTGTACTTGCAGTGTTTCTTTTTTTATTATTGTATTTGAAACTAAGATAATGTCTTATTTAAAACTAATCTGCCATCATTAAGTATTCAGATTTTTTTTCCCTTTTCCTAATTTTCCCACTTTAAAAAAAGCAATCAAACACTTATTAACCTCTGTGATTCATCACTTCTTGCAGCTGCATGTTGCAAAGATTCAAGACATTTATGGAGATAAAGATTGAGTTTGCATAAGGAGCAAATAAAAGAAAAAGAAATGACCATGACGAGATGAGACAACTGCATCACCGCGACTTTAAAAATGTCCCACATTCCATCCACGGGCAAGAAAATGTTATTTTTTAAAAAATAGATTTTTAATCTTCCAATTCCAACAAATATGTCAGTTATTTCAAAGTCTTCTCTTGGTATATCATCCAGTATGTGTTTGTTTTCTTTGTTTTTAAGTGACCTAAAATTAGTCAAGTCTAAAAAGAAAGTCTGCAGGTTAGTATAATATCCTGGTTGTTTTTAATTGCACTGTAACTATAAACCAGTCTCTGGAGCATTGAAGGTGTTGGTGGAGGGATTTTTCATTGTGACTTGTTCATGTGAGTTGATAATGTGTATGCATGTAATTCATGCAATTAATTCCTTCCAGTAGTGCACTAGCACACCAGATACAAAACAGTAGCAGTTATAAAATGTTGCCACTGAATACAATCTGAGTTTCTGCAATTAAATCAGATTACACAGTCATCTCAGGGCACTTCACATTTTAAGTTCCTACAATATTTTGTTATAGAGGGAAACCAAACAAATCCACCAATTTTCTTTGAGCGAACCCTTTGCCATAGTGAGGAACAGCATAATCCAGAGGCAACAGTCTGTCTGGTGAATGGGTTGAAAGAAATAAGTATCAGTTTTACTGAATTATTACACAGCCAGTTTCATATTCAGCAAAACCTTTTCTTTAAAGAACAAAGACAAAGAAATTTCACAGTAGAAAAAGATAAATTAAGTCCCTCAAGATTTTTCCATTTTCTCTTGAATATCTCATGTCTACATTTTCTTGCAAACTTCTTAGCGCATATCTGCCAGCTGTCTTCAGTAACTTTATTAGTGAAGGCAGAAGCCCCCCCTGACAATTCTAATGCCTGCATTTAAGCTACTGCTAAATTCAGGCCTATTTCCGCATGCACTTTCAATATCTTTTTATGTGTGCAGTATCAGTTTTCCTTTGTTTCCTGGAGAGTGAAAGACATTGTTGAATCTAAGTGCACATGAGAATCAACACATCAAATATGCACATATGAAGGAGGTTAGGTTGGGGATGGCTACAGAGTATAGAGCGAAGTGTCAGGTATTATGTTCACATTATACGCCTGGTTCAATACAACTGGATGTTCCCACTCAGCAGATATCCAGACAGCTGATGAATGCAAGAGTACTTGGCTGCAGACAAGATGGTGGACCATGGAACTATCTCAGCAGCTAACAGGACTTTAGAGTCAAAGGATTCAAAACTCTTTCACTCTCAACAGCTGAATTATCTTGAAATTGAAAAGATACAAAAAAAATACAGACCCTGAACTCAATGACGCAAAGTGAATCCATCATCAGAACTGTGTTGGACGTGTGGTCTATCAACATGTTTGCATCATGGCTCCGCATAGAAGATAATTGCTGGACGAAGTCAAAAATCTGATTATGACATTTCACCAAATTAGAAAAGGAGGAAGGGAGATCAGAGGCCAAATAAATATAAATGGAAACACGGTTGCAGCAGTAATCAGGAGGTAAAAAAATGAGCCATTGTACCACTAATCAGAGCTGCAGTGACCATCCGCATAATATGACACTACAGACAGTGTGTTACCTTCACATTTTAGCTTTGATAAACAGACAAGCAAGTGATTCAGACTTGGCATGAGGTTATCAGTGGCAATCAGAGTTATTTGTGACAGCTCAGATTGTATGAAGGACATTGTACCTATGTGCACGAGAGAAAAAAACTTTGCTTGCTCTTTGTCACAAAGCTTCAAAGTTAAACTTTACTAAGAACATGAAAAGAAGCCTGATGAAGTCTTGCATTTTTTCTGTGAACCTGACCAGGAGTACCACAGTGTATGCATAATCCTGACAGTGAAGAACAGAGGTGGGTACACAATGACATGGGGCTACATTAGAACAAACATGTTGAAGAAGTTACATATATAGATGGCACAGTGAGTGCCCGAAAATATACCAAAACACTGGCTGACTACAGAAGCTTGGAAGAAGAGGATGATAAAGATCCAAAGGAACGCAGCCAAAATCACGCCAGAAAACTATCACCTGGACAAGTATGCTGCCTGGCTTAAGTCCACTAGAGCACCATTGGAGTGTTTTACAGAGAAAGAAAGAGCAACGTAAACCCTCCAGCAAAGAGCAGCTAAAAAAATGTCTGAAAAATCAGAGAACATCTCTCTTTAGATATTTTAAAGTATTTGTTTTTGATTGTTCATAAAAGGGAACTGCTCTTTTTCAACTTATGCAATTATAGAGAGGTGATACAGTTTTGAATCATTTGACATTTAAGTGATATTGCACAGAGGTGTATCCATTTGTGTTGTATACAGTATATATTTACTGTTACAAGTTAGTAAAATATGAATGCATTAAATCAAAATGGAATGAAG